>OZ014519.1:159649385-160249385 GCA_963966055.1 Lathyrus aphaca
TTTTGGATGCACTGCTTAGGAGGTGCATTGTCTGAGGGGATTGTCAACTTTTCTAACTAATTGTGAACTTTGAGAACCTTGTGAACCTTGTAAGATGTCTTGTGGACCTCATGGGAGGTATTGTGAAGCTTGTGAACCTTATGAACCTCATAAAGTGACTTGTAGACTTCATGAACCTCATGAAAGGTCTTGTAGATGTTGAGAAACTTGTGAACCTTGTGAACCTTCATAAAGTAACTTGTAGACTTCATGAACCTCATGAAAGGTCTTGTAAATGTTGAGAAACTTGGGAACCTTGTAAACCTTCATAAAGTAACTTGTAGACTTCATGAACCTCATGAAAGGTCTTGTAAATGTTGAGAAACTTGTGAACCTTGTGAACCTTCATAAAGTAGCTTGTAGACTTCATGAACCTCAGGGAAGGCCTTGAAAGTGTTGGGAAACTTGTGAACCTTGTGAACCTTCTTAGAACACAAAGTCTTGTATTGTGAGGGTAAATTTTGGGGTGCAACAGCTGCCCCTGTTCAATTTTCTGAAACCTGAGGGGTTAGATTGGTATGTTTGCCGGTCGTGACCTGGAAGGTTGAAGGGGATTGAACACAAAAGCCCAAAAATTTGCACTCACCAGTGCATAGCATGATATTGATGTTTGGTTGTATATGCTTGAGTGGGCTTAAAGATGCCACTTAGAAGAACTGGAGATGGGCTTAGAGATGCCATCAGGAAGAACTGATGATGGGCTTAGAGATGCCATCTAAAGTATCAGAATATGATGATGTCTTTATGTTGATACTGGATATCAGTACTAGGTCTTTGTATAAGCCGTCTCTGAATCATTTATGCAACATGATTTGAGTTGTTGGATGGACCAGTAGAAATAAATCTTGTGATGATTATCTCTTCTGGAAATATTTTGGATTAGGGAATGGATCTTTGTACAGACCGTTTGCCTATTCTCCAAGGGCCAAAAGAACGTCAGGATTTGTTCTTAAGGATCAAAAGAACGTCAGGATTTGTTCTTCTGGAAAAGTATCTTGAACAAGGGGCCAAAAGAGCGTCAGGATTTGCTCTTAAGGGTCAAAAGAACGTCAGGATTTGTTCTTCTGAAAAAGTCTTGAACAAGGGGCCAAAAGAGCGTCAGGATTTGCTCTTAAGGGTCAAAAGAACGTCAGGATTTGTTCTTCTGAAAAAGTCTTGAACAAGGGGCCAAAAGAGCGTCAGGATTTGCTCTTAAGGGTCAAAAGAACGTCAGGATTTGTTCTTCTGAAAAAGTATCTTGAACAAGAGGCCAAAAGAGCGTCAGGATTTGCTCTTAAGGTTCAAAAGAACGTCAGGATTAGTTCTTCTGAAAGAGTCTTGAACAAGGGTCCAAAAGAGCGTCAGGATTTACTCTTAAGGGTCAAAAGAACGTCAGGATTTGTTCTTCTGAAAAAGTCTTGAACAAGGGGCCAAAGAGCGTCAGGATTTGCTCTTAAGGATCAAAAGAACGTCAGGATTTGTTCTTCTGAAAAAGTCTTGAACAAGGGGCCAAAAGAGCGTCAGGATTTGCTCTTAAGGATCAAAAGAACGTCAGGATTTGTTCTTCTGAAAGATGTCTTGAACCAGGGAATGGATCTTTTTACGGACCGTTTGCCTGCTATTCGAGGACATCTTGAGTAGTGTATGGATCATTTCTGACCTGTTGTAAATTGTTGATGCTGTTTTATCTGCATGTAACTATCCTGCAAGGAGAATGTTAGTTTATGTTATATGTATGCATGCATTCAAACACAACCAATGGACGTTTCGTTTATGTAAATAGGGTAAAAGTAAATCTGGATTCAGAGGAAAAGTAAAGCTGAACTTGAAAACAGAATCGTTTCATCTTCGAGAGTGTATAACCAATTGGATTTGGAGCTCCTGAAATTTTTAACTTTCCTGAATACCCTCCCAGAAATCCTCATAGCTGGATCTGAAGACATGATACTGACACCATCTGATACTATTGGCATAGACAATTAATTTCCACCATAGCTTCTGCTCAAGAGAAACAAGCAGAATGCCCCATAAGCATATGCCCCTGGCATTGTGAACTCTGTAATGTCACCTTTGGTAATTCAACTGTACGAGGAAAACTGCCCCTGGCTATTAAGCATTGTTGAATCTGGACCTGATTGCCCCGAATGAATTGAACAGTAACTTGGTATGCCCCCTTGATTAGGAAACAATGACCATGCCCCTGGCCTTATGAATTCTGTAATGTTACCCTTGGCACTTCAGATAAATGAGGAGATCTGCCTCTGGCTGCTTAAACATAGTTGAATCTTGTCCTGATTGCCCCAAATGAGTTAGGCAGTATCATGGCCTATCCCCTTGATTGGGAGATAATGATTATGCCCCTTTGTATACATGGACTTTGATCCAAGAAGCAACTTTGTTCATCGGAAGGACTTTGGTTTATTGAACATTCATCCTGTAAGTTTCTCCATTTGTCAAACACTCAGGTATATGCAAACAAATATATTCAAAAATGCAATGCTTATGTCTGTCTTGAAGTTTTTTTTTTGAAAAAGAATTATTTTAAAACTTTTTTTTTTTAGAAAACTGTGATATTAACTCAAGTTTTATAATAAGCCCTAAAGGAGTCAGGATACCTTTGTGTAGCAGTACGCTTTCGAACTAACCATGCTTCAGTTAGGACTTTTAAAGTGTTATAACGTGGCCTGGTTCACGGTTTAAGAAACAAAAGATAAAGGCTCAAATTTTATTTGTACCCAACCCAATCTCCATGATGTTCTTCAGTCCTATACTCAGTTAACTTATGCATTGAAGTTCCAAAGAAATTTGGTATTGTAACACTGATATTTGTGATGGTTCAGAAACCCAAAATTTATTTGAACTTTTAGTCATCTTTCTTTGTCGAGGATTCATAGTGACCTCTTTTTTTTTTGACTTTATTATCCCTTCTTTTTGCCTGAACTGCTTATTTCAAGGTTACAGTCAGCGGGATGTCTTAATGTTTTACTAAGTCTCCTCCATTGGTTTTGACTTAGCAAGACTGTTCTTTTGCTGGATATTGACTGTCAGATTTAATGATTACAGAGAACCATCATTAGTTGTGTACAACATAGATAATTTGGCATATTTGAGTTAACCGAGTAACTACCCTGCCCCGGGTTATGAATAAGGGTTTTAATTTGTGCGAGAATAAAAACTCCTACTTCATAGGCTCAAAAGGGTTGACTAGGGATTAACTTCCTTATATCTCCACTGTTTAGGAATTGAAACAATGCCTGTACATCGTCAGCATAGTCTGTTCAAAAGCATACTGCATAATATTATGGTATTGTTTTCGTCATCCTCCCTCTACAGGCTTATAGCTTTATCAGGAGTTAAATATCACAAGATAGAAATATGAAACATACTTCAATTTATAGAGGAACGAATGGATTAATTCAAGACAAACATATGCAATGCATTAATGAAAACAAAAGTTTAACATAATAGTAAGTGTTCAAACAAATAAAAGAAATTACAAATGAAAATTCAAATGTTGTCCCATCCAGTTGGCTGAATGTCCTCAATTGCAATCTGTGAACTTTGAGGAGCAGTATACTTCACTATGAAATCAAATTTGCCACTTGGATGTCCCAAGGTGCCCCATATCTCAACAGGAACAGGTAGGCTTCCTATTCTTGCTACCTTGGGCAACTTGTTTTGCAGCTTCGGTGTTTGATGGACGATAGTAAAATTCAACTTGACCTTCCGGAGTAACCTCTAAGATTCCTTCGTCAATCAGATCTTGAATCTTCTTATTCAATGCCCAACAGTTATTAGTATCATGTCCAGGACTGTTGGAGTGATACTTACACCTTGCCTTGGGATTATAGCGAGGAGAAGAGGTGTTAGGATTTTTAGGAGAATTTTCCAAGGAAATTAGCTTCATCTCCAACAGGCATTGCAAAACTTGTGACATTGGTGTGCTGAACTTGATAAACTTCCTTCTACATTCCTTGTGTGGAGGTAAATTAACCTTATCAGGTCTTTCTTCTTCAACTGAGGAACAATCAATGGCAATTGGTTTGTTACCTTCTTTTATCCTCATCTTCCTTTCAACCAAATCAGCTTGTTTTAATGGAGGTTCACTGACAATTAGATTCCTGACTCCATTACTTTGAAATTTATGGACAAAGGTTCTCAGCTCTTCTTGCCCCTGAGATAAACTTTGGATAAGGGCCACCTGGCCATTCATCTGGATCCTCATTTCTGTTATCTCAGCTTGCAATTGTTCCAACTGACCATCCTTGTTGACCTCAGGACTCTTCTTCTTAGCCAGCAGTGTCTTCAATTCATCCTGCCCCTTGGTCAGGTTCAGGATCAGCTCTTGGAACTGTGCACTTTGTGCTTGGAGATCCTTAACTGTTTGTTCAAGAGTCATTGCTGAAATAAACAGCGAGAAAATGAGAAACCTGTGATGTAATGAAATGATATGTGAATGCATATGCAATGTTTCCAAGGACCGCATGATTTAAATTTGCTTAGACAAACAAGAAGGTAATATTTTATTAGTAATAACTTTGTTTTGCCTTTTAGGCTTACAAAAATGAAATGAAATAAGTACAAAAGATGGGGTTTTAAGTCTCCCATGGACGTTTCCTCTTTGTGTTGAGATATGAGTTGAGGTTCCGTTCCTCGTGAAGTTGCTTTGTTAGTTCCAGGACTCTTTCTTGGCTTGCTTTGTAATGAGCCTCGAAAGTATCCCTTTGCTCCTTCAGTTGGATCCATGATCTCTGCAAGTCTTCCATATCAGTAGGCATGTCTGGGTGAAGGATGGTATAAGCTGTGTCTCCTTCAGCAACATGTTCCATGGTAACTGGTAGGACGGCAGGATATGGCATCATGAGTGTCTGAGCACGAGATCGTACCCATCTGAGATAAGCCTCCATAGGAATAGTGTACTTAGGCTCCAGTGTCTTACTGTCAACCCTGTTTACCTTTCCCCATGCTCGTATGAATCTCTGACGGTAACCCTGAAGATCGTTGTCGTAATCAAACACAATGCCTGAATCAACATGTCATGTGGGCCATCGCTCCGAGCATAACCAAACTGTCGTAAAGCTAGAGAGGGGTTGTAGGTGATGCCTCCTCTCATGCCTAGAAGTGGCACATTAGGAAACTCCCCACAACGGTCAATGATGGTGACATTCTCCATAGATCTGGAGCACCAATGGATATCTGAGTGAGAAAGTGACATGATCCTCTTGGACCATCTGAACCCTTGCTCATTCTTCATTACTGAGCGAGGAAGGTGAGAAATAAACCACCTAGAAAGTAAATGTATGCAGCACATCAAAGTTCCTCTTGCCCTTGTAGTACGGGTGTGAAGAGAATGCAGGATGTCTCCAAGCAATGTAGGCACTGGATTGTGACTCAGGAAAATGTTGATGGCATGAACATCTATGAACTGATCTAGATTGGGGAACAATACTAAGCCATATATCATCAAGGCTAAGACCTCCTCAAAAGCATCATAGCTCATGGCCTTCAAGAACACCTGAGCTTTCTCCATTAATACCTTGGCAAGAATACCCTTGACTCCGCTTCTCGTTTCTAGAACAATGTCAGACTTCTTCAGATGTAGAGCTGCAGCAATAACCTCTGGTTTGAGCTCCTTCTCCAAGCCTGTGAAGGGTCTTTGATCAAGAACAGGTATACCCAGAAGTTTAGAGAACTCCTCCATGGTTGGAACCAGCTGATAATCAGGGAATGTAAAGCAATGGTGCTTAGGGTCAAAGAACTGAAACAGGACACTCATCATGTCTTCACTGAACCCTGAAGTGACTAGATCCAATAGGTGACCATGTCTCTTGATGACCTGGGAATGATCAGACACTTGAGAAACCAACTCTTTAAGCTTGGGAGGTATCCCCACAAAGTTGATCCTGATGGTGTTTCTACGAGCAGAAAACATGACCTGCAACAAAGAACAAAGATAAATCCTTTGGTCCTTGAAATGGTTAGTGAAAATGCTATGCTTATGATGCATGATGATGTCATGATGTTATGCTCAATCAAAAACATGTGGCACACACAAACAAGTCACACCATAGCCCTAGGTTTAAAGGCTTGCATGAGGTTTAAGGTGAGTACCCTCCCCTGAAGTTAGATGGTTCATCCTGTCCTACAAAAGTAACCAGGTTCTAAGGGATCTCAATATCATTGATCCTTCACAGGGGTGGTTGTTCAGAAGGCAACTTACTTGCCAACCAAAACCCTCCAAGTTTAGAATCTCAATGAGTGTAGTATCGAGTGTCAACCAACTTCAGTCTGCACCAAAGCCGGTTACCTCACTACTTTCTAAAGGCCAAGATGGGATAACTAGGGTTCTAAAAGTTAGTTAGTGCATTGACAACATATGGCAGCCTCATATTATCCTCAACTTGACTTAAGGAACATAAGCACCAACCAAGAAGTCGCACTAACTATGGCCACCAGATCAACCGTATCGATATACGTCGTACAGTTTCCTTGGTCTATTGCCATTTACCTAAGGTACACTAGATCCGGGTTAGGACCTTTCACACATAAGAGCACCCCAACAAGATAATATAAAGCAAACAAGGCAAACAATTTAAAGTGATCTTAATTCCTAAGGGTACCCCTCTTAAATTGTGATCCCCAGCAGAGTCGCCAGTTCTGTAACACGGTGGGAGAACTGACTTTTAGTTATGTTGCGGATAGCAAGAGTCGCCACCGACTTTTATTTTATCCAAAAGGAAAGGGTATAAAAGAACAGGAAAGACCTTAAGAGATATTTTTGGGTCCGGGGGGTAGGTTATGTAAAGGGAAGGTGTTAGCACCCTTTACATCCATGGTTATCCATAGGCTCTTAGTTACTTAGCTCACTTTTGAATTGTTTTTGAAAATGTGAAGTGTGTGAATAGAAAATTTTCATAATAGTTAATAATGATCCATGTACGGATGCGTAAAAACTTGTTTTTGAAAATTTGTTTGAAATTTGTTAAGTGTTTGAAAATTTGGAATGAAGTGAGCAAGCAACTAGGAGCTACCTACCCTGAAATTTTAAGTCTTTTCTGTTCTTTATCCTTTAAGTGGTAAGACTATCCCTATTATTAAGGAATAGGTAGTCATTACCTTGGATGTAAGGGACTTGTGAGGGACATCTGTTTATGAAGGCAACTGTGGGGTGTATTAAGCATTTAGGAGGGACTATCATCACTATTCGAAAAGGGACTTGATCTTTAAAGGCAACCATTAGGGACTTGATGATTTTTCTTTTAAGGGACTTGCTTTATACACCCCACTTGACCTTATAGTTGGGCAACATGAGGGATAACCTTAGAAAGTGAGATGGCGATCAAAGATCGACTTACGTGTGTGAGTGTTTAATATTATTTATCTTTAATTAAAGTGATTTAAATTAATTTTTAAATAGAATACATATTTGCACTCCCTAAATTACTAACCATAACATAAAAATTAAATAAATTAAATATTTACAAAATTTACACCAAGGAGCAATTACAAAATAATTATAAGCAATTAAAATAAATAGCAAAAATAAATATATAAGCAAAATATAAATAAATAAGCAAAAATAATAAATAAGCAATAAATAAATAAATAGGGATTAGTAATAATAATAATTAAAAATAGGGTTAGTAAAATAATAATGAAAAATTAAATAACGTTAGTGAAATTATAATAAGCAAAAATAAATAGATTAATAATAATATGGTTAGTAATAATAATTAAAATAAATAGAATTAGTAAAAATATTATAATAACATGATAAACACAAAATTACATTTTAATATAGACATTTATTTAAAAAACAAGAACAATTAAAGGATTATGGTAATATTTTAATTTATGTACAAATTATTAAATTATTTATAATTACAAAATTAAATTATTATAGGTTTAATTGTTTCTAAACACATATTAAAAATTATTTATATATAATTTAGGTTATAAACAAATTAAAAAATATATTTACGTATTATATATAAAGAAATAAGTTATAATTATGTTTAAATATTTACAAAAAATTAAGTTAGAAAAATAAAATTAGATTTTAACATTTTGTTTAGAAAAAAAAATAAATTAGGGTTTTTATAAAGTTAGGTTTTAGAAAATATTTTTAGGGTTAATTATTTGACCTAAAACTAATTAAATTATTTATCTAAGAAAACTACATACAATAATAATATAAATAAATTATAAAATAAATAGAAACAATTTAACTTTTAGAAAATAAGTTATGATTTTAAAAAATATGAAGTTTTATATATGATATAATATTATTTAGAAATTAATTTAAAAATATAAATTAGTTATTAAACAAAATAAATAAATAGTAAGAAAATAGTGTAAAAAGAACATACCTGGGGCTGGGATCGAACCCACGCCCTAGGCTCTCTCTCTCCCTTGGACCAACACAAGCACCACCAGACCATGCGCGCGTTTGTGATTATGAAGTGAGCATGAAACCTTATACAGTAAACATGAAAATATGAATGAATAAAAACCAAAAAAATATGAAACTGGGACTCGAACCCTCAACCTCAGCTTCCCATGCGCTCATGCTTGCCACTATGCCATTTGTCTCTAACTGATATAAAACGCAAAACACTAATTAAATATTAAAACCACATTCAAATTATGAATTTCGCGCGCTCGTCCTTCTTCTTCCTCCAATCATCGTATTAGGCTATAGTGACACTTGATCCGTCGCTATAGCTTATAGTGACGGCCTTTTCCCGTAGCTACATGACCTGGAAAATCAAAAACGCAGCATACACAAAATAAATTCATTCTAAGGGCTCAAATTAGTCAATACAAGTCCTCTAAGTCCAATTCAGGTCTCAATTTCATGTGAAATTATCCGTAGCTAGGGTTCCCGATTTTGGATCTTCAAAACCCTAACAATGGCATATCTTCAAACCGGCCCTGAAACTCAAATTAAAACATCCAGAAACGTTGCAAGCATCAACATAAACAATAATATACAATCAAATTTCATTTATATAGCTTGCATAATGAAAATCGAAAATCAAATTTTTAAGCTAAAATGTGCAATCGGTTTATGCATTCCAGGATGTTTTTGATGATGTATATGATGTAAATAGAGTCAATGATCATCCAACAATGTATTGCAACCTTTAGAACACCTTGATTTGGCCTGTAAGAGAGAATCCGATTTGAGATTTTTTTGTGAAAAGTTGGAAGCTTGCTCTTGTTCTAGGAGGCAGAAAAATCGTGTCCATGCAATGGGATATGCTTATGTATTTATAGTGAATAGAATTAGGTCATAATATTGAATGGTTGTATGGAAACTTTGATATGAAAAGATTGAAATTGATCATGTCTTAAAATTCAAATATTTGTGTATGAAGGCTTACTATTTTTGGATCAATCTTATGATTTCCTTCCCCTTCAACTCCAATCATCATTTAAGATCTTCTAGAAACCAAATCTCCATCAAATATCATATTTTCATATTTTATTTTCATTTAAAATGATTTTTAATGAATTAAATCAAAATAAATCAAAATAAAATAATAAAAATTCTGATTTTTGATGGTTTGGGTCGTGCATGATGTTGTTGTATGGATTGGGTCATAATTTGGCAAGCCCATTTGGAAAGAATTGGTTTTAGACCTCCATTTTCATCATAAACCAACTAAAAATTTCCCAACTTTGCAAGGGCACATATCCTTCAATTTTAAAGCTATGAGGGTGTTCTTGGACATTTTGGAAAGCTTGAAGAGTCCTCTAAACAACCCCATTGGTTTCATGTCCATATCATTTACCAATCTCAAGTTATGCCCTTTTGAAGTTGTTGACTTTTTGTTGACTTTTGAAATGACCTATAATGTCTTAGCTCATACCTTCCAAATGAAGCATTTTTGGGCTTGGCTTGTGAGACACAAAGTTGTAGAGAATTCAATTTCCTTCAAAATGAGCTTTGAGTGGAGACTTGGTGATGAAGTATGTGAAAGTTATGGCTGGTCAAAGTTCAGTTGACTTTTACTAAGGAAACCCTAATTTAGAAACTCCTGATTCTTGATGATCTGGAATCTCCTTGATGAATCATGATCAACCCTTGATCAAATGATGAATTTTACTTCATATACTTGATGTTGGCAAAAAATCATGAAGTTTGACTTTGGTTTGACCACAGTTGACCTCAGTTTGACTTTTTAACTGCATTGACTGATTTTGACTTATCTGATCATCTGACTGAGCAAACTTCTGAGAAAAGTCTTGAAACTTGTCATGGGGATTCTTACACACATATAAGATGTTATGAAGCTCACTTGAAGTCTTGGAAGTTCATTTAGCCTGATTAAAGTCAAAACCCTAGTTTTGGATGCACTGCTTAGGAGGTGCATTGTCTGAGGGGATTGTCAACTTTTCTAACTAATTGTGAACTTTGAGAACCTTGTGAACCTTGTAAGATGTCTTGTGGACCTCATGGGAGGTATTGTGAAGCTTGTGAACCTTATGAACCTCATAAAGTGACTTGTAGACTTCATGAACCTCATGAAAGGTCTTGTAGATGTTGAGAAACTTGTGAACCTTGTGAACCTTCATAAAGTAACTTGTAGACTTCATGAACCTCATGAAAGGTCTTGTAAATGTTGAGAAACTTGGGAACCTTGTAAACCTTCATAAAGTAACTTGTAGACTTCATGAACCTCATGAAAGGTCTTGTAAATGTTGAGAAACTTGTGAACCTTGTGAACCTTCATAAAGTAGCTTGTAGACTTCATGAACCTCAGGGAAGGCCTTGAAAGTGTTGGGAAACTTGTGAACCTTGTGAACCTTCTTAGAACACAAAGTCTTGTATTGTGAGGGCAAATTTTGGGGTGCAACAACAAGACTTTTCGATTCCAAGCGAGATGAGGGGTAACACAGTTTCATTTTCATCAATGTCAGTTGAAGCTATGCAAGTATCATCAATAGTATTACTATGGATAGGTTTTTGAGACTATAACAATTGACAAACGCAAACCATATTTGGATCGAAAACACCTCTCACCACCTGCACAATCTGAAAAACATCACTGAAACTCTACCCTTTCCTCCATATAAGGTTAACAATATCAAGAGAAGTTGACCTTGACACACCTAGTATGTTTCAAACTTGTGTTTAATGTGATAATAGCTTCTAAAGGAATATATAAAAAATTGCAATCCCTCTTTGGCATTTGATCAAACACCTTACTCGCAATATTCAAGTGATTAATTTTAGAAAATATATTGAATACAACAACCCTGTAACACCCAAAATACATCCCACAAATTTTCAATTAAAATCAGAGTAATTAAAACGCACAATTCATTTTGAGTGTCACATTCACTACAAACACACGACTCAATGTGATATGTTTTGCAAAATATTTTTACTTGCAGTGGAAATCTTTAAATGAAACCTAAAATAATGTTTAGTAGCAACATGTCTTTCTAAAATAAATAAGTAAATAGACAAAGAAAACAATCATCATCCCGACACCCCAAAGCACATATCAGAGCCCACTCCTCTAACTGTGAAGTACACCGACTTCACTGACCACCAACTCTACAAATCCTGATCACCTGCACGTTACCAACATAAGGGTAACATTCAAACTGAAGGGGTGAGATACTTACACCAACAAAAGGGGAAAATAATAAGAACAAAAACAAGAATCATCAAGTAAATAACCACTTCTCATCAAACAACACATAAACACATACACCGAAACATAATACCGATATTCCACACACAACAACAAGTTAAGCAATGAGACTCCACCAACTCTATGCATGCGGTACCATTTATCGATCTCTGTTTCAAGATCCTGTTCCCTTCAGAACTCTTAACCCCTATTTCATGGTCCAGTATGATCCATATTTCATGATCACACCCTCGACCCATATTTCATGGTCACGTACGATCCCTATTTCATGACCGAACCAACATCACACTGATCCCCATTGGGATTCAAATGGACATACCCTACCTTGGTACACCATTCCCAACCATGCACATGCCATGCACCATCAATAACAATTATGCATGTCTACAACAACTACTTCATGCAATCAACATCAACAACTAACATACAACAACAACTTACTACAACACCGAACAATATTCACAACATACATCTTCAAATACGACAACATATATCAATATCCACGAGAACACATAAAAACAAAACAACACATATCAACAGTTACATCAACATATATCAACATCCATGTCATGTAACAACAACTATACATAGCAACAACAACAACAAGTGTACATATCAATTCATGTTCATTTCAAGTTATGCTCATTATTCTTCTAATTAAGCACATAACCTCTCTCTACATACCTCTAACAACACCACATCGATCCCCATCCCTTAATATATCAATTAAAAAAATTTAGAGAATTTTTCAGAATAAAAATGATTTAGTTTTTACTCCAAGTCTCGCTAAGCGAAATGCTTGCTCGCTAAGCGAGTAATTCTCTGTAAAGAAAGGTCCAAATTTTCCCTTTGCTCGCTAAGGGAACTGTAGCTCGCTAAGCGAGGACTGTGATTCCCGGGGTTTTCCTTCTGCAAGACAACCAAAACCCTGCTGCGATTTTATACCCCAAAACCAGTTTTTACAGCCAGTAAACACAGAATTTCCACAATCAAACACCTAATTCATACAATTATTATACAAACAACAATTTCTAACAACCTAACACACACTTTTTCATCCAAATTCACCCAACCCGATATCCTCTACTCAACAACATTATGCCTACTATTTCTGATCTTACCTGATCAGGAGGGCCTTCCATCAATGGAGTGTAACAACAAGTGGATGGAATGGAGGGGGGTGTACCTGCAAGGCGCTCCGATGCCAAAGTTAATAGAGGTATAACAAATAGGTAAGTTAGAAGAATGGATTCAGAATACCTGACCCTTTAGTGGAAAAGGGTATTTATAGAGAGCCCCCAGCGCTAGGCCAAGGTCCTTCCTTGGGCTGGATCATTTAGGCCCAAGGAAGAACTGCCAAGGAACGCGTGAGAAGCGTGAAGACCTAGCTAAAAGGTCAGGTCCCTGGTTCAACTGCCCCTATATTTAAGGAGATAATGGGGGACAATTGGGTGATGTGTCCAGTGAACTGGCTGACATGTTCTCTGCCTGTTCTAAATGCGTGCCCGACATCTAGGATATGTTCCCGAAAGTTGAGCACCCTTGCGTGTATCTCAGACGTACCTGCCCGAGCACATGGGCCTTTGCTCGACATATTGGGCCGTAGCCCAACACAGTCTGGAGGCCCAGTCCGGAACAGGAGCCCCCAAGTCGAGTCTCCGAGTCGGAGCGATGAATTAGAACATAGATGGATGTAGGTGTGTTGAAGAAGGTGACATGCATGTACTTGCACGCGCTGTTGAGTCTGTCGGGCATGTGGTGTTTCACAGAGTCGAGGGTGCTCCTTATAGCCGGGGAGATTTGCAGTTGCTCGGCGTCGTTCAGGATTCTTGTGGACTGACGTGTCTTAGCATTAATGGTGCGTCGCCTCGTTTCCTGTGCAAACGGCGGCGTAGGTTCTAGGTAATGATTACCTGACGCGTCCGTCCATGCGCTTATGGCTATATAAAGGGGACGATCCACTTCATTTGGACTTTTTTGCTCTGACGTTTGACCGGAAGCTCCGAAAAGAATTCTCTTTCCGCTCGTCTCCGCCGTCTGCACCGCCATTTCTGCTCGCGCGCCACCTTCTTCTCCTCGCCTCAAATATGTCAGGTAACACTTCAAACTCTCTGTTTTGCATGCTTTTTCGCTTGGTAGCTAGAAACTTGCATGATACGTTTGTGTAGAGTAAGCAAACTTTAGTGTAGAGTAGATAAATCTGGGTCTGGGGATAGTTTTTTAGGTTTTGGGTATGAATATCCCGAGCAGGATTCGAATGTCCCAGGCAAAAACTTCATATGCACTTGAATAAGCTGGGCACGTTTAGCATGCCACGGGCGTAAAATTCATATGCGTATGAATATCCCGGGCAAGTTTAGCATGCCTCGGGCGTAGAATTCATACGCGTATGAATATCCCGGGCAAGGCCAGCATGCCATGGGCGTAGAGTTCACGTCTGTATGAAATTGTAGGTCGGAACTTTACGTGCCCGAATGCGTGCAGAGGTTGCCCCTTCGTTGGTCTAGGCTAGTTTAGTTAGATTTTGGGGAGTTGTGTTTTAGCTTTTCGCCCTTTCACTTGACTTGCAGTGGAAGGGTGGATTTGATGCGATGTCGAATTCGCTTTTTCTGTCTGCGTTTCAGGTATGACCGAGCATCGGCAGGTCGGGGAAGGGAACGCTGAACTACGTCAAATTGATGAAGGGGAGGTCGCGCATCGAAACCCCGAAGAGAGGAATACTGAGGAGGATAACGAGCATGTTTCCTCGTCCGGGCGTAATGACTTGTCGTGGGTCGCGGATGAACCTTTGGAAGAAGAATCGTACTTTGCCGACGAGACGACCAATGCATACGCTGTGGTGGAAGACCTCAGTCCCGAGGACCCTACGAATTGACAATGCCTTGCTCCTCAGGAGGCAGACCGGATATGTCACCGCTTCCCGGGGAAGCAGTTTGCTATGTACGAATTCGCCTTCCGAGAAGCGAGGGTCAGGTTTCCCTTCAACTCTCTTCAGATGGGGGTTTTCATGTGGCTCCGACTGGCACCGTCACAACTGCATCCGAACGCCATCGCTTTTATGCGGGCATTCGAGTTAGTCTGCCGGTTTCTAGGCGTTGGGTGCACCCTGCCCCACTTTTTCCACATCTTCCACCTGCAACGGTCTGGTGCCCGGGGACGTCACAGCTGGGTGTCTCTGAAGCAGCCGATGAGGCTTTTCTAGACCTATGTGGATTCTGCCCAGCATTTTAAAGGGCGGTGGTATACGGCGAAGCCGATCACTCTTTCTGCCTTAAACTCCCTTTACTATTACAAACGGAATGCTGCTGGGGAGGAAAAAATTATGTCGAGGATCCCCTTGAGGTGGCAACCCGACCACTTCAATCTCTCGACCAGTCACTACTGGGTAAAATTCTCGAGCCTGGGGGTCGAGGATAGGCTAGTTTACAAGAGGCTAGTAGAGTATGTACAAAGTTTCAACCTGGCGGTTTGGGTTGACCAGAAAGGTGCTCCCTACGTCGATGAGGCTGGGATGCCGATTTGTAAAACCCATCTTATAAACACGAGGGCTCTGCTCGAGTGTGATACGGACGAGGAGGCCTTGGAGTTGTTGCATAGGTTTTCTTTTACTTACTTTCTCTTCTCGGTCTTGTGTCTGTCCAACTAACGTGTTTTTGTTGTTTTTGTTTTGTAGGGACTATGCCCGCTCATCGTGAATGAGTTCTGAAGCTGGAGAACCAGGCTGGGGCCCCAGACAGGGTCCTTAAAAAGAAAAAGAAAGTGACACCCCGTGTCCAGGAGGTGGCCGCTGAGCTCGGGGCAGGTACCTCAGGTACTGCTAGCCCGATGTTCAACTCCCCTCAGCCCGCTCAACAAACCTCTCCGATCCAGATACAGGAGATTCCCCCTCCCTCCACCTCTCCTTTGCTCAAGCGGAAGCGTTTGGACAGGACTCTTTCCCGGTCTGCTGCTGTGGGGGGCAATGATTCCGACGCCCCTGGGAGTTATCTACTGCCTCCTTGCTATCTGAAGCAGGAGTTTTTTAAGGCTGAAGGTTCCGTCGTGGTGGCGGAACCCGAGGCAAATGCCATTATGAGCCAGGATGCAGATGCCCGACAAAGAGACCTAGCTGGGGATCTAGCCGCCGTTATCCGGGTGATGGAGACTGCCATGGTCCTGTCCGAGACTGCTATTTCCACGGCTTATTTAGAGGATGCTCTTCTGGCTGCCTGGACCGAGAAGGATATATTTTCTAAGGATCTATCTGACTACAAGGAGGAGCACCAGTTGCAGGAGGGGCTGAAGAAGGAGCTGGAGGAACTAAAGCTCGAACGGGACACGCTGAAGGACGAGAAGGAAAGCCTGGAGGATCAAGCTGCGGGGAATAAGAAGGTGGCTGAAGAAAACGCACAGCTCCGTGCTCGGATGGCTCTGCTCGAGGGTACAATCCGCCCTCGGGATGATGAGACTGAGGAGGAGCTTGCCCTTTGTACCCGGGGCAAGTTGGTCGGACATATCCGCGAACTCAACAAATACTTGGTCGTAATGTTCAAGGAGGGATTCGACAACACCACCAAGCAGCTGAAGGTGTTGAATCCCGGGCTGGTGACGGAGGGGTCAGCCCACAACTACTGTGTGGCTGACGGAGAGATCGTGTGTCCCTTCGAAGCTGAGGAGGAGCTGGAAGATGAGGAGGAGGATGGTCGTGAAGAGTAACTTCAGGCGGAGTCTTTTTAGAATTTTTTGTTGTTATTTTGTAGGGCCTGCGTGCCCGTGTATAATGGCCTTTTGTGCCTGTTTGAATATTGGCCTTCGGGCTCCTTTTGTACTTTTCTTGGTCGGCTGCGACCGCGTTTAATGAATGATATTTAATTTGTCTCGTTGGTTTTTCTATATTTATTTTTGAACTGTTTGTGCTCGATAATGCTGGTCTCGTTAGTTTAGGGAACCGACAAGGTGGCGAGCATTGTATTCGCCTTAAATCGAGGTAGAGTTTACGATCGGAGAACTCTAACCTCGGGGCTTCGGATTTTCCATCGCGAGCTGGGTGCCCTGCCCACGTGGTACTACGACAATGGGGCTCGTTTGAGGTGCCCAACGTCGGGGAGGGTTGTGTTTGCCTCTGAGGGGCGCAAATTCTCCCTTTTATTTTGGTGGTGAAGAGCGTGGCCGTACCTCCCATTTCTCCCCGGGTTATGTTTAACTATAATATTGTCTAAGTTTTTCTGCGTTCCATGGTCGAGCGAGTTCTTCACCTTGTAGGTTTTCCATATAATAGGCCCCGTTGCTCGTCTTGTCGCGGACGTGGTAGGGGCCTTCCCAGTTGGTGGCCACTTTGCCCTCTCTTAGGTTTTTTTGGTTTCTTCTGAGGACCAGGTTGCCTACCTGGAACTCTCTTTTTATGACCTTTGCGTTGTGGCGTAAGGCTATTTTTTGTTTGAGGGATGTTTCCCTAAGGGCTGCTTCGGAGCGGATCTGGTCGACGAGATCTAGCTCGGCTCAAAGTGCCTCTTCGTTCATCTCTTCATCAAGGGGATCCTCTACGCGTCTCGTCGGCTCTCGTATTTCCACCGGGATGACTGCTTTGGTGCCGTATGTTAGTCTGAACGGGGTCTCCCCGGTCGTGGAGTGTGGCGCTGTACGGTATGCCCAAAGGACGTTGTGTAGCTCTTCGACCCATGCTCTTTTTGCCTCGCCGAGTCCGCACTTTAGTCCGCGCAAGATTACCCTGTTGGCCGCCTCCGCTTGTCCGTTGGTTTGAGGGTGCTTGACGAACGTGAAGTGTTGTTTAGTGCCTAGGCTGGACACAAAGTCCTGAAATCCTCCGTCCGTGAATTGCGTTCCGTTGTCTGTGATGAGGACCCGGGGTATGCCGAACCGAGCGAGGATGTTTCGTTTGAAAAATCGAAGAATATTCTGTGCCGTTATTTTCGCAAGTGCTTCTGCTTCGATCCACTTGGTGAAGTAATCTACCCCTACAATGAGGTATTTGTTTTGGTAAGAACCAGTTACAAATGGGCCGAGGATGTCCATGCCCCACCATGCGAAGGGCCAAGGGGAAGAGAGCGTTTTTAGCTCATTGGGAGGTGCGAGATGCATGTCGGCGTGTCGTTGGCATTTGTCGCATTTTTTGACGTGCTCTTTGGAGTCGTGTTGCATAGTCGGCCAATAGTAGCCTGCTCGAAGAGCCTTGCGCGCCAGTGACCGTCCGTCGGGATGTTGGGCATTGATTCCTCGGTGCATTTCCCCTAATATGCCAGGGATTTTCTCCTCCTCGACGTATTTGAGCAACAGGATGGAGAGTTCCCTACGGTAGAGTTTCCCTTCGAGGAGGACGTATGAGCATGCCCTCCGCTTGGTTGTGGCTTCCTCTTTAGGGTCCATGGGGAGTTCATCCTTTGTGAGATAGTTGTAGATGGGTGTCATCCAGCAATGAGCGTCCCCAATCACGTTTACCACGAGCGGGGGCGGTGGTCTTTCGGTGCTAGGTCGAGGAAGGATTTCCTGGATTACTGATTTGTTTCCGCCTTTCTTCCTCGTACTGGAGAGCTTCGACAGGACATCCGCCCGCGTGTTATGTTCGCGGGGTATGTGTCGGACCTCCCACTTCTCGAATTTTTCGATTCTTTACTTGACCAATGCTAAATATTCGATGAGGTTGTCGTTCTTGGTTTGGTATTCTCCCCGTACTTGTGATGCCACGAGTTGGGAGTCTGTCGATATTTTTACTTCCTTTGCTCCTAGGTCCTCGGCTAATCTTAGACCGGCGATGAAAGCTTGGTACTCGGCTTGGTTGTTGGAGGTTGGGAAGACTAATGCCAATGAGACCTCGATCAGGATTCCGTCCTCGTTTTCGAGGATGATCCCTGCACCGCTTCCGGCCGAGATAGAGGCACCGTCGACGAAGATCGTCCATTTGTGGGCGTCGTCCGTTGGCTTCGGGCTGTGCGTCATTTCTGCGACGAAGTCGGCCAGGGCCTGGGCCTTCAGAGCTTTCATGTTCTCGTATTGTTTGTCGAATTCAGAAAGTTCCAGTGACCATTTCAACATTCTGCCGGCCATGTCTGGTCGACCAAGGAGTTGTATTATTGGTTGATCGGTTCTCACCTTGACTGTGTGGGCGAGGAAGTAGTGACATAATCTTCTCGCGGCGTTTATGAGAGCTAGTGCGACCTTTTCGATTTGTTGGTATCTGAGCTCTGGGCCTTGGAGTGCTTTGCTCGTGAAGTATATAGGCTTTTGCCCCTCGTCGGTTTCTCTGATGAGAGCGGCGCTGACGGCCTTGGTTGCCACAGACAAATATAGGTATAGGGTCTCCCTTTCCAGTGGTCGGGACAGGACTGGGGGTTCGGAGAGTTCCTTCTTCAGATGGAGCAGTGCATGTTTGCATTCGTAGGTCTACTCGAAGGTGGCCTCTTTTCGGAGGAGTTTAAAGAAAGGTAAAGCGTGTTGAGCAGATTTGGTGATGAAACGGGAGAGTGAGGCGAGCACCCCGTTGAGGGATTGAATGGATTTTTTAGACTTCGGGGTCGGGAACTCCGAGAATGCCCGACATTTGTCGGGATTGGCCTCGATTCCCCGTTCAGTGAGGTAGAAGCCCAGGAATTTTCCTGCCCGGACGCCGAACGTGCATTTCTCAGGGTTAAACCTCATTTTGCATTGCCTCGCCTGCTCGAAAACCTTGCGGAGGTGTCGTAAGTAGTCGGTCTCCTCGTGTGATTTGACGATCATGTCGTCCATGTATACTTCAAGCATGTCCCTGATTTCTCCTCGGAAGACTTTGTTCATCATGCGCTGCTACGTGGCCCCAACATTCTTTAGCCCAAAGGGCATTACGTTGTAATAGTAATTGTCGGTCGGGGTCATGAATGTCGTGTGTCTCTTATCCATATTCGACATAGGGATTTGATTGTATCCGCTGTATGCATCCATGAAGGACAAGAGTTTGAAACCTGTAGAATTGTCGACGAGTTTATCTATGTTAGGGAGAGGAAAAGCATCTTTGGGCAAGCCCTATTAAGATCGGTATAATCAACACACATACGCCATTTTCCATTATTTTTCTTAACGAGGACTACATTAGAGAGCCAGGTTGTGTATTGGGCATCAGAAATAAAATTTTCCTCTAGGAGGTCTTTTACAGCTCGCTCGGCAGCCTCCGCTTTCTCGGGGTGTAGATGTTTAGAATTGGCAGAATTTTTGACCAACAAGAAATGTTGAATTCAGTTCAGAATGTCCTATCAGATGTTGGGACATTATCAAACAGAGTATAAGAACTTAATTCAGAATGTCCTATCAGATGTTGGGACATTATCAAACAGAGTATAAGAACTTAATTCAGGATGTCACACCAGATGTTGGGACATTGTGTAAATGATTTAAGTTCAGTTTTTCAGGATGTCCCAACAGATGTTGTGACATCTCAAACCTGCTACCAGAATTAATTAATGACTAACTGATCTGAGAAATTTAAGGAAAGTTATCTGGAATTAATTATGGATGGACAAAAACAGAATAAGGCGCATCTGTAGGGAGTGTTGTTATGAGACTTCAGCATAATCAGAAGAACTAAATCACCTAGAATCTAGGAAGTAACAAACCCTAATTCAAGGTGGAAGCTGCATGCGTTTTAGGACTGGATTAACCTACAGAAAGCCCAAAATACAAACACCTATTTAAGCAACAAAATATCTCAGAATTGAGTACGAATTTCAGAATACAAAATAGGGTGTTGTGTGTTTTAATAGCAGGTTGTTTTGATTGTACCACTTTATGAGCTTTTAAGCAAAAGTGTATTTGTGACTTGATTGAAACTGTGAAGTAAGATCAAGCTGTTTTGTTTGAAGTATGACTTCAATTTTATTAAACTTGTAAACAAGATCACTGTGTGATTGAGGGGGAGTGAGTTGGTACTCATATATAAGTTGTGTCTTAGGTAGAAATTGCATTGGGTAGATATTAAGTGAAAGATTAAACTGGGTGGTTTAAGTCTAGAATTAATATTACTTATAGTGGATTTCCTCCTGGCTTGGTAGCCTCCAGATGTAAGTGTGGTTATACACTGAACTGGGTTAACAAACTACTGTGTTGTTTATTTTTCTTGCACTTTAAGTTTTGGTAAAATTTGTCAAGTGTTGGAACATCTCATTCGACATCTCATACCTGATCACAGAATTTCAATTGGCATCAGAGCAGGCACCCTGCCTGTTTATACTGGGTGAGATCTAGGGAATACAAATTCTGGAAACATGGACAGAGATATAGGATCAGTAAATAGACCACCTATACTGGATGGATCTAATTATGACTACTGGAAGCCAAGAATGATTGCATTCTTAAGATCACTTGACAACAGGGCCTGGAGAGCAGTCAACATTGGATGGGAACATCCTGTCCAAGACACCAAAGATGGAGCAAAAGTGTTGAAACCTGAAGAAGAATGGAGTAAGGAGGAAGAAGATTCAGCACTAGGTAACTCCAAGGCCTTAAATGCTTTATTCAATGGCATTGATAGGAACATCTTTAGACTTGTGCATCACTGTGAGCTGGCCAAAGATGTTTGGGACACTCTCAAAACAACTCATGAAGGAACATCAAAGGTAAAGATGTCAAGACTTCAACTTCTCACCACCAAGTTTGAAAACTTGAGAATGAAGGAAGATGAGACAATTCATGAATTTTACATGAACATCTTAGAAATAGACAATACTTCTGGAGCCTTGGGAGAAAAGATGACTAATGAAAAGCTTGTAAGAAAGATTCTCAGATCTTTGCCAAAAAGATTTGACATGAAAGTCACAGCAATAGAAGAAGCTCAAGACATATGCACAATGAAAGTTGAAGAGCTCATTGGTTCCCTTCAAACATTTGAGATGGGAATGAATGACACAAATGTAAAGAAGAACAAAAGCATAGCCTTGGTGACAAATACTGATGAAGAAGAAGATGATGAATCAGAAACTGGTGAAAGCTTATCAGACAACATTGCTATGCTTGGAAGACAATTCAAAAAGATTCTCAGAAAGATGGAAGACAAATCCAAACCCAGTGGAAGATACACAAACTCTTCTGAGAACAAAAGACCTTATGATGCTAATAGAAGGTCAAATTATGATGAAAAGACCAGTCAAGAAAAAGGAATTAAATGCCATGGATGTGAAGGATATGGACACATCAGGAATGAATGTCCTACCTACTTAAAAAGGCAAAAGAAAGGACTCTCTGTAACCTGGTCTGATGAAGACTCAGGAGGTGATTCAGAAGAAGAATCAGCTAAGCATATCACTGCTCTAGCTGGATTATGTGAATCTGAAAGTGAATCCAGTGATGGGGAGCTTACTTATGAAGAACTTGAGCAAGCATACAAAGAATTATTCAAAAGAAGCACTGAAATATGCAGTGAGATTATAAAGCTAAAGAAGCAGAATGAGGCACTAAAGGATGAAAAAGCAAGTGATCTAGAGATCATTGACACCTTGAAAAGTGAAGTAAGTCTTCTCAACTCCAAGTTGGAACACATGTCCAAATCTTTTAGAATGCTGAACAGTAGCTCAAGCACACTGGATGTTATTCTCAACAACAATAAGCATTCAGGGGATAAAAGTGGACTGGGATTTAACAGAGTTCATAAGGATGAAGCTAGCTCTAGCAAAACTACTTCAAAGTCCATACAGTCAAACAAGATGTCCCAACAGATGCTTCAACATCATGAAAAGAACACAAAGTCAAACATAATGTTCCAACAGATGTCTCAACATTCTGAAAAGAACATAATGAAGAAGAAGTATCAAAGATGGAGATGTCATCATTGTGGAAGATTTGGACATATCAAACCTCATTGCTATAAGTTGCATGGATATCCAAATCAGATGTATCAGCAACCTCCTAAGCAGAAGATAGAAGTTACCAAGAAAGTGCTGCATAGACATCAAAGAGATCAACAACCTCCTAAGCAGAAGACATAGGTCATCAAGAAGGTATGGAGACCAAAAGCTAGTCTTCATGCTGATCAAAGCTACACACCCAAGAACAAGATCAACAAACAACCTTGGAGCTCTACTGATGAACAATACACAGGGCAGAGGTATCAAAAGAAATCTCAACTCAAATGGTCAAAGAAAGGTGTTGCATATATAGCACATACATCACTAAGAGTATCAGCTAAAGAAGACTGGTACTTTGACAATGGATGTTCAAGACACATGACTGGATTGAAGAATCTGCTAGTAGACTTAAAGTCACATTCATCCAGATATGTAACCTTTGGAGATGGAGCTAAAGGAGAAATCAAGGGAGTTGGGACCTTGGACTGTCCAGATGTACCAAGACTAGATGATGTGCTGCTGGTTAAAGGTTTAACTGCTAACCTGATCAGCATAAGTCAATTATGTGATCAAGGGTACAGTGTAAACTTTACCAAAACTGAATGCATAGTGTCTAACAAAGAACAAAAGGTTGTCATGAGAGGAGCCAGATCTAAAGACAACTGTTACATGTGGGAACCTCAAGACTTCAGTCTCACTTCAACTTGCTCTTTAGCTAAAGAAGAAGAAGTGAAACTATGACACCAAAGACTATGTCATCTTCATTTCAGAGGCATAAAGAAGATCATATCTATGGATGCTGTGAGAGGTATTCCTAAACTGAAGATTGATGATGGCAAAATATGTGGTGAATGTCAAATAGGCAAGCAAACCAAGATGTCCCATCCAAAGCTCCAACATCTGACAACTTCCAAAGTTTTGGAACTATTGCATATGGATCTTATGGGACCTATGCAGGTTGAGAGCCTTGGTGGTAAGAGGTATGCCTATGTGGTGGTTGATGACTTTTCAAGGTATACATGGATAAATTTCATCAAAGAAAAGACTGATTTATTTGATGTATTCAAAGACTTATGCCAAAGAATACAAAGGGAAAAAGCCAGCTGTGTGATCAGAATAAGAAGTGATCATGGAAAAGAATTTGAGAACCAAAAATTCTTAGATTTCCGTTCTTCAAAAGGAATCAATCATGAATATTCTTCACCAATCACTCCTCAACAGAATGAGATTGTTGAGAGGAAGAATAGAACTATTCAAGAATCAGCAAGAGCTATGATCCATGCTAAAAAGTTACCTTTGTACTTCTGGGCTGAAGCTATGAACACAGCTTGTTACATCCATAACAGAGTTACTCTAAGGAAAGGAACTTTGTCCACAATCTATGAAGTCTGGAAGGGCAGAAAACCCACAGTTAAGTACTTCCATGTGTTTGGAAGTAACTGTTATATTCTGGCAGATAGGGAGCAAAGAATAAAAATGGATCCTAAAAGTGATGAAGGGATTTTACTTGGATATTCTATAAACAACAGAGCATATAGAGTAATTAATTATAGAACCAAGGTTATCATGGAGTCCATAAATGTGATAATTGATGATGCTCCTACAGATGTTCCAGAAGATGTTGGAACATCTCCTGATATCAAGACTGAAGCTGAAGAAAAGAGTGATCATTCTGACTTCACTCAAACTGATGCAAGGACAGAACAATCCAGCAAACCTCCCTCCATCAGAATCCAGAAGGATCATCCCAAAGATTTGATAATGGGTGATCCCAACAGAGGTGTAAGCACTAGATCAAGAGAAGTGATTTCAGGTTCCTGTTTTGTTTCTAAAATAGAACCTAAAAACATCAAGGAAGCTCTTACTGATGAATACTGGATTTGTGCTATGCAAGAGGAATTAGGTCAATTCACAAGGAATGAAGTGTGGAACCTTGTTCCTAGACCTGATGACATAAATGTGATTGGAACTAAATGGGTGTATAAGAACAAGTCAAATGAGCAAGGAGTTGTTACAAAGAACAAAGCTAGACTTGTAGCTCAAGGATACACACAAATTGAAGGAGTAGACTTTGATGAAACCTTTGCACCAGTAGCAAGGCTTGAATCAATCAGACTACTTTTGGGAATTGCTTGTATCTTAAAGTTCAAGCTATTTCAAATGGATGTGAAAAGTGCCTTTTTAAATGGTTATCTTAATGAAGAGGTATATGTAGAACAGCCTAAAGGATTTGTTGATCCAAGCTGTCCAAATCATGTATACAAACTAAAGAAGGCTCTTTATGGTCTGAAGCAAGCTCCAAGAGCATGGTATGAAAGGCTGACTACTTTTCTTATCAAGCAAGGGTACAGGAAAGGTGGAATTGACAAAACCTTGTTTGTTAAAGATGAAGATGGAAATGTCATGATTGCTCAAATATATGTAGATGACATTGTCTTTGGTGGGATGTCAGACAGGATGGTTAAACATTTTGTCAATCAGATGGAATCTGAATTTGAAATGAGCCTAGTAGGAGAATTAACCTACTTTCTTGGACTGCAAATAAAGCAAATGGAGGACTCCATGTTCATTTCCCAAAGCAAGTATGCTAAGAACATAGTCAAGAAATTTGGGATGGACAGTGCTACTCATAAGAGAACTCCTGCCCCCACACATTTAAAGCTGACTAAAGATGACAAGGGTGAGAATGTAGATCAAAGCCTATACAGAAGTATGATTGGAAGCTTGTTATATCTGACTGCTAGCAGACCAGACATAACATTTGCAGTAGGTGTATGTGCAAGATATCAAGCTGATCCAAAAGTTAGTCATCTTAATCAAGTCAAGAGAATTCTGAAATATGTTAATGGTACTTGTGACTATGGCATAATGTACTTTCATGGATGCAAACCAATTCTCACTGGCTTCTGTGATGCTGATTGGGCTGGAAGTGATGATGACAGAAAAAGCACTTCAGGAGGATGCTTCTTTCTAGGAAACAATTTGATTTCTTGGTTCAGTAGGAAACAAAATTGTGTATCCTTATCTATTGCTGAAGCTGAATATATAGCAGCTGGAAGCAGTTGTTCACAGTTGGTTTGGATGAAGCAAATGCTCACTGAGTACAATGTCCCACAAGATGTCATGACATTGTACTGTGACAACTTAAGTGCAATTAACATATCAAAGAATCCTATCCAACATAGCAGGACCAAGCATATTGATATCAAACATCATTTCATCAGAGATCTTGTAGAAGAGAAAGTGATTTCACTAGAACATGTAGCTACAAATCTGCAGTTGGCTGATATATTTACCAAAGCCTTGGATGCTACTCAATTTGAAAACCTAAGGGGCAAATTGGGAATCTGCTTATGTGAAATTTAGCAGTTATGGAGATGTGCCAACATGTCATATGACATTGTGTGGCATAAGCACCAGATGGCAACACCAGTCTGGTCAAGCACCTTGGGTATTCCACTCCTAAAAATTCTCAAAGTAACGGCTACTTATAAAATATCAGCTTGCTTTCAGCTATCCATCTTCTCATCATACTCTCAAAAACGAATTGCATTCTCTAACTGTTTTTCAGAACTCATCAAACCTAAAACTCTTCATCCACATCCTTCGAAAATGTCTCAAAACCCTAACATTTCTGAAGAAATCCTCAACAAGGAAGATGTGGTGCATGCAACCCCCATTTCTGTGGTACCCATGGATTCAACTCCAATGGACGAAATCAGAGGAAGTGTTCCTCTTGCTAAAAAGCCAAGAACTCCAAAAAGAACAAAAGATCAAGTTTGCAGCAAATCCAAAGGCATACCTTCACCAGCAAACATCACTCCAAAATCTTCTGAATACGTGGATGATTCCATAAAGGAATTGGTAAACAGGATCCTTTCTGAGCAAAGAGTGGTAAGTGGCATTTCTATCCCTCTGAGCACCATGCCAGCTCCACAAGAAGATCAACAAACTCAGGCTGAAAAGGACACTCCTGCTCAACAGGATGTCCCAATAGATGTTGAAACATCTGAGGACCAGCAAAAGGCCTCATCTGATGCTGCTATTGAAACATCTGAGGACCAGAAAAAGGCCTCCACTGATAGTGATGAAGAAGCATCTGAGGACCAGCACAAGGCCTCCACTGAAGAGCACATCTCTGTTGATCCACCAGCTGAAGAGGAGACTGCTCAACCTCCTCCTGTTGTGAACCTAGAGCATGATTCTGATACAGAAATCATTGCTTCTGTAAACCCTAGCATAGCCAAAAGGCTTAGGACTAGGAAAGAAAAGATGCATGCAGGACATGCAATTCCTGAGAAGAAGCAAGCTACCCCAAAGAAGGACAAAGCTAAAGTTGTCTTTGGTCCTACAAAACAATGGAGCATGGTGCAAACACAAAAGAGGAAAGCTGTCACTCCTCCAGATTCAGATGTTGAAGAAGATGTCCCAACATCTCCTCCAAAGAAGAAATCAGCACCCTCAAGGTCATCAACTGCTGTTCCAGAAGCTCCCTTGGACAACATCTCCTTTCATCATGTTTCAAGTGTGAATAGATGGAAGTTTGTTTATCAAAGAAGGGTAGCACTTGAAAGAGAGCTGAGCAGTAATGCACTTGAGTGCACAGAGTTAATTGATCTCATCTCTTCTGCTGGCCTCTTCAAAACTGTCTCCAACTTCTCTCCTTGCTATGAGCTGCTGGTCAAGGAATTCATAGTCAACCTCCAAGAAGATTGTGCTAATGGTAAGTCTACTGACTTTAGGAAAGTATATGTAAGAGGAAGGTGTGTAGAATTCTCTCCTAGGGTTATCAACCACTACCTTGGAAGAGAATCTGATGGCCCAAATGAATTAGGAAAGACTGATAACCAGGTTTGCAAGGTTATCACTGCTAACCAGGTCAAGGCTTGGCCAGTTAAAGGGAAGCTCTCAGTTAGCATGCTGACAAGGAAGTATGCCATGCTGAATAGGATTGGCACAGCAAACTGGGTCCCTACCAATCATACATCCTCAATATCTACTGGATTGGGCAGGTTCATTTATGCTGTGGGCACTCAAAAAAAGCTGGACTATGGAGCTTATATCTTTGATCAGACATTGAAGCATGCTGGATCATCTGCAACAAAGCTGCCAATTGCCTTCCCTTCCTTGTTGTGTGGAATAGTGCTGAGTCAGTATCCTGGTATCCTCACTGAGAAGGACACAATATGCAAAAGAGAAAGCCCTCTGGCCTTCCACTACAAGCTGTTCCTGAGTCATCATGCAGCTGATGTTGAAGCACCCTCTGGGACATCTGCTGGTCCTTCAAAGGCAAAGTCTCCAATCTCCAAAGCTGCATTGATTGCTGAACTGAAGAGCACTTGCAAAGAACTGGATGCAAGGAAGCAGAAGCTTGAGGAAATTATCCAAAGGATGGAGATTGAAGAAAGTGCTCAGAAAGCTGCTACTTCTGATGAGGAAACTGAGGAAGAGGAAGAAACTGACTATGAGGAATCTGAGTGAAAATTGTATGTGAGGAAAAATGTAATGACTGCTGCATTGTAATTTTGACTTAGTATCTTTGGCCCCAAATTTATGTCTAACAAGGGGGAGAACAACAACAACAATGTATGATGCTGTTTAGTTATTAATGAAAAACTTCTGTTTGCTTATGAACTGAATCAGTGTGTTTTAATGAAAATTTCTGTTGCAACAAATCTGAATACATGTATGTTTGAGGGGGAGTAAACTCACACATGACTCAACAGAAAAGAACTGCTATACTCTGATAAAAGAACTTCTGCTGCACTCTGATAACCAGAAAAATATGTTAGCCAAAAATTAGCCAAAGGGGGAGTTTGTAGATGTTTAGAATTGGCAGAATTTTTGACCAACAAGAAATGTTGAATTCAGTTCAGAATGTCCTATCAGATGTTGGGACATTATCAAACAGAGTATAAGAACTTAATTCAGAATGTCCTATCAGATGTTGGGACATTATCAAACAGAGTATAAGAACTTAATTCAGGATGTCACACCAGATGTTGGGACACTGTGTAAATGATTTAAGTTCAGTTTTTCAGGATGTCCCAACAGATGTTGTGACATCTCAAACCTGCTACCAGAATTAATTAATGACTAACTGATCTGAGAAATTTAACGAAAGTTATCTAGAATTAATTATGGATGGACAAAAACAGAATAAGGCGCATCTGTAGGGAGTGTTGTTATGAGACTTCAGCATAATCAGAAGAACTAAATCACCTAGAATCTAGGAAGTAACAAACCCTAATTCAAGGTGGAAGCTGCATGCGTTTTAGGACTGGATTAACCTACAGAAAGCCCAAAATACAAACACCTATTTAAGCAACAAAATATCTCAGAATTGAGTACGAATTTCAGAAGACAAAATAGGGTGTTGTGTGTTTTAATAGCAGGTTGTTTTGATTGTACCACTTTATGAGCTTTTAAGCAAAAGTGTATTTGTGACTTGATTGAAACTGTGAAGTAAGATCAAACTGTTTTGTTTGAAGTATGACTTCAATTTTATTAAACTTGTAAACAAGATCACTGTGTGATTGAGGGGGAGTGAGTTGGTACTCATATCTAAGTTGTGTCTTAGGTAGAAATTGCATTGGGTAGATATTAAGTGAAAGATTAAACTGGGTGGTTTAAGTCTAGAATTAATATTACTTATAGTGGATTTCCTCCTGGCTTGGTAGCCTCCAGATGTAAGTGTGGTTATACACTGATCTGGGTTAACAAACTACTGTGTTGTTTATTTTTCTTGCACTTTAAGTTTTGGTAAAATTTGTCAAGTGTTGGAACATCTCATTCGACATCTCATACCTGATCACAGAATTTCACGGGGGACTGCTTGCGCCTACGCTGTGCTATGGGCTTGATCGCCCGGTCTAAAGATAATTGGTGACATGCGACTTCAGGGTCTAGGCCGGGCATCTCTGCGGCGTTCCATGCGAAGAGGTCAACATTCTCCCTGAGGCAGATCACAAGTTGCTTCCTTGTTTCCTCGGGCATGCCCGTGCTTATCTTTACTGCTCTGTCGGGGTCATCGCCCAGCGGGACGAGCTCGAACTCTCCGTCCGGGACTGGGCGTAATGGGTGAGTGGGAGCTTGCCCCTCGACGGGTCTCTGTTCTTCAGCTTCGTCCTCGCCGATGCGGCAATCGAGGTCGATGGCTTTGATTCCCTGGGGGGAGGCTCTTCGACCTTGGGCTTCTTGTTGTTTTTTGTGTTGATTGTGGCCTGTCCTTTTACTGCAGCATCATAACACCTTCGGGCGGCCTCGATGTCGCCGTGTATTTTGACCACGCGGCCCAGTATGGTGTAATATTTCATCTTTAGGTGAACGGTGGATGGGACTGCTGTAAGCTCAGCTAGAGTCGGGCGACCAAGGATGCAGTTGTAAAGGGAGGGGCATTCTATGAACAGGAACTGGATCTTGATTTCTCTGGCCGTCTCTTGCTCTCCGAAGGTGACGAGGAGCTCAACGTAACCCCACGGCTTTGTCGTGGCCCCGTTGAACCCTTGGAGGTCGGATCCGATGTAGGGAGATAGGTTGGTCTTATCAAGCTTCAGGGTTTTGAATAGGTGGACGTACATGATGTCCACCGAACTGCCTTGGTCGACCAGGATGATTCGGACTTCGAAGTGAGCCATCTTGGCTATGATCAGCAGCGGGATGCTCGAGTTGGGGGAACCGCCCAAAAGCTCCTCTAGAAAAAAGGATATCGGATTTGATTTGCCTCGGTATTTTGTCAATGTTGCCTTTTGCTCGGGCGCAGTTAGCAGGAGTTCGTCGAACTTGCGCTTTACTGAAAGGGCAGCGCTTTTGCCGTTCATCCCTCCCCCCGATATGACAAGGGCAGTTGGGAAGTCTTCCCAGGGGCTGAGAGCAGTGATCCGCCCTTCTGGTGTCGAATCAGGGAAGATGAAGTCCTCTGGTCATGATATGCATAGGGCCACTTGATAAGAAGAGCCGTCGGGGGGAGTGTCCTCGCGGGGTTTCTTCTTTTCTTGCTCTTCGTGCTTGAAAGCTTTATTCTTCCTGGTGTATTGTTTTAGATTGCCTTCTTGGATCAAAATTTCTATCGCGTCCTTCAAGTGGTCGCAGTCTTCGGTCACGTGCCCATGGCTTCTGTGGAACCTGCAGTACTTTGATTTGTCAGTGTGGGGCTTGGGTGCAGAAGGTTTGGGGAACCTCACCCTGCCCTGTTTGAAATCGTAGTTGATGCATTCGGCGAGGATGCTCTCGCGGGGAGCTGTCAGCAATGTGTATTCGTTGTATCGGCCCGCGGGTCCTCTTCCTTCACGAGGCTCGCGAGGTTTCTCCTCCCTTCGCCTGTCCCCGTTGCGACGGGGAATGTTCGGGTCCTCGCGTTTGGGATGGTCGGTTTCCCCGGCGTTACGACTGGTGCGAGCATTGTGGGCGACCTGTTTTTCTTCATATCTAATGTAAGTCTGGGCTTTATGTAGGAGGTCATTCAGGGTGCGTGGAGGTTCTATCTCGACTGCCCTGCTAAGTTCACTTCCGGGCAAGAGTCCCCTCTCGAGGAGGTATTTCTTCTTATGTTCCGTGGTGTCCACCTCGACAGCCTCTTGGTTGAATCGCTCGATATACGAGCGCATTGTTTCATTCTTCCTTTGCACTATGGCTTCGAGGGTCGCCTCGGTCTTGGGATGTCGTCGGGAGGCTGTAAAATGCCTCGTGAACATGGATCTCATGACTCTCCAAGATGTGATGGATTTTGGGGCTAAACTTTTGTACCAGGCCATGGCTCCCTTTCTGAGAGTTATTGAGAACAACCTGCATTTGAGGTGCCCGGTGATGTTGCTGCGGTAGTCGAGCATCGCATTAACGTTGTCGACGTGATCGTCGGGGTCAGTGGTCCCATCGTAGATGGCCAAATTTGGGGGTTTCTCCACGCCCTTGGATAGTGGGGCCTCCATTATCTCCCGCGAGAGGGGGCAATGCGGGTCTTCTTTGTCACTCCTTGGTGGGGAGAGTTCATTATTACTAGGGCTCTGGTCGCGCCTTGGCGAGGTCTCTGATCGGCCGAAATCACGGTGCGCTCGTGACCTGATCTTGTTGGGTTCTGGGGAGCGTCGTCCCCGCTTCTTCGCCGCTTCCAGACGTTGTTGTCTCCTTCTTTCTTGCTGAGGTCGGCTCTCCTGCCGGTCAGCCTCCAGGGCCATGATTCTTTCATGCTGCTGGTAGAGCATGGAACTGACCTGATTAAGGGTGTTCACCATACCAATCATGGTGGCATCCCCCTCGACGGGCACATGGAGGGGTTGGAACGTGCTGATCGTCTGGTCCTGAATTTGAGGTTGGTTCCCATTGTCCTCGGGTTCGGGGGACGGGGTGGAAGGGCGCCCATCTCGGGCGTCAGACTCATGGTAGTTCAAATTGTCCTCCATCGTGTAGTCGAAGAGGAGACAGTTACGGTCATTGGGCTGTTCTCCGGCCATGCTGAAAGGATGTATTAGTTGAGCTTTGATCTTCTGCTATGGAAGAAGGGGAAGCTAGTTTCCCACATACGGCGCCACTGATCTTACCTGATCAGGAGGGCCTTCTAGCAATGGGGTGCAACAACAAGTGGATGGAATGGAGGGGGTGTACCTGCAAGGCGCTCCGATGCCAAAGTTAATAAAGGCACAACAAATAGGTAAGTTAGAAGAATGGATTCAGAATACCTGACCCTTTAGTGGAAAAGGGTATTTATAGAGAGCCCCCAGAGCTGGGCCAAGGTCCTTCCTTGGGCTAGATTAGCTAGGCCCAAGGAAGAACTACCAAGGAATGCGTGAGAAGCGTGAAGAACTAGCTAAGTGGTCAGGTCCCTGGTTCAACTGCCCCTATCTTTCAGTAGATAATGGGGGATAGTTGGGTGATGTGGCCAGTGAACTGGATGACATGTTCTCTGCCCGTTCTAAATGCGTGCCCGACATCTAGGATATGTGCCCGACCGTTGAGCTCCCTTGCCCGTCTCTCAGACGTACCTGCCCGAGCACATGGGCCTCTTCTCGACATATTGGGTCGTAGCCCAACACATTCCGGAGGCCCAGTCCGGAACAATTTCTATTATCCAACCCTTAGGAGATGAAGAAATCCCACACTTACCTTAGTTTCATGAATGATTCCTTCTCCTAGCCCGAATTCCTCTTCAAGCTCTTACATTTTCTCCTTCCTTCTTCTTTGTTCATGTTTTCCCTTCACGATCAGTTTTCACGACTTATTCCCTTTTCCTAATTTCCAAACATACCCCTTAGACCCCAACTAAGAATTTCCCGTAATGCCTTCATTATCCTTCACCAAATTACCATTCTACCTTTTTCTCTTTATATTCCAACATTTTAATTATTCAATATAATATAATTTATTTAAATTTATATCATATTAAATAATATTATACTTCCTTCCATACACTATCAACTTTACACCACACACAAAACACAACAATTCAAATTAAATAAATAATCGGGGCGTTACAAGCCCCATGAACTGAAAAATTGTGAACAAATAAATCCCAACTAGTATCATGGATTTTTCTCTTGAAAGGAGGTTCTTGAGTAGTGATGGAATTGTTGATTTTGAATTTAGGTTTTAGTGGCTTTGGAGACTGAGGATTCAGAGCATGAATGTTTACCTTGTTATCTTTCATCGTAATGAGACCGCTATGTTGTTCATGACCCTTTTCACCAACAATTTGAGTGTCTGGTTCGATAACAAAGTCTTCTTCTGCTACCTTTGCTTTTTCTTACTCTTCTGCTTCGCCTTCACCTTCTTGTTCTTCAATTTGAGGATGTTTTTCTTTTATCGGTGCAATTTTTTATCGACAACCATGCTTTCATGGCTTGGTGCTTCGTATGAAGTTGGTTCAATTTCGACCACTTCTCGTTTTGGTTCAATTTTGAGTGGCTTGGTAGGTTCGGGGTCGGAAGATCGAAGCTTTCGTTTTATATCCATGGTGGGGATGGAATCAGAATTAGGTTTAGTGGAATCAAAATTAGGCGGTTCTCCATCGATTTCCTCGTTGTTCTCGCCCTTTTCAGAAACCTTAAGCTTCTTTCTCTTGTCAGATACCATCATTGTTGTTGTTGTTGTTTATGGGAATGAGAGACATAGGGTTTGTTGTGTGGAAACCTTGATAGGAGACAAGGCTCGGTCTAGTGGAGTGTGTCTAAGTGATGATGTTATTTTTTTTTATAGAATTTTTCTTAAAATTGAGATGTAATACTTGCAAATGTTCTTCAAAATCTCTTTTAATACTAGAATGATTTTGATATTTAGGACTAATTGTAGAAGAGGTGGTTGTTGGTTGTAGTTCTATGTGATGATTGTTGTAGTAGTATGAATAATAAGAAGTAGAATATGATGAATATGGGTGAGATGGAAGTGGTGTATACCCATGATTAAAATATAAACATGGTGATGGAGGTGTAACATATGGATTGGTGTAATAAGGTGAAAATATTTCCCATGGGAAAGATGAGATTAAAGAAGTGATTGGAGATGTAAAAGAGGGGTTTGTGGGATAGGTAGAAGGAATGCTCCATTGATGATAATCCATAAGAGAATTTGAGTACATGAATGAAAGCACCAATTGTTAGGATGCTATCTCAAGAACCCTAACATACTATAAAATGCACTAAATAAAAAGGAAAATAAAATAACTTCAATTGATTTTTCATGAATTTTTCATGTGTCAAAAGACACTACCTAAATAATGATACTAATGGATCATTAACTAAAATGCCCAAATATTAATGGAAGCCCAATTCAATAGTAGTTAAAATATCAACCGATATAAAACCTTTAAATAAACTAAATATTAAAATAATACTTAATAATCTTTGTTACAACCCAAATTTGCCCTCTTATTTATCACCGTTTTCGAGTATCTTATGCTTCGTTTCCGTGTCATCCTGCATATCCGTCCATATATTGCATAATAATAATAATAGAAAGCATACATCATCGGTTGAGGCGCGGGACATGTGATCGAGGGTTATTTGGCAAGTTATCGGGTCTCGAAAGGAAAATAATCTCAGAAAATATGACCAAGACCGGATGTCCAAGGTTTCCAACCAAAAAGATAAAAATTCAAATTTTAGTTGAAGTAATTGGTTACCTCATAGGTAGTAACCGGTTACCTGTTGAAAAAAAACCCAATTTTTGTACTGGTAATCGGTTACCTCATAGGTAGTAACTGGTTACTTCACACAGATTTTCAAAAATTCAAAAATCAGTTGGTTGCATCCCTCCCCTTTCCATTTCCACTTTGCCTTGGGTTTCTACCAAACTCTAGAACATTCCACTCTCTTCCAAATTAGCATTATAAGAATATGCCAAGGAATATTCCAAGAATATGCCATGGAATATTCTAGGAATATTCCCAACCAACCCTTAGCTTAGGACCCAAGCCTCGCATCCAAACCTCACGCCAAGTTTAGACCTAACTCCAAAGCTAACCCTGATATAAACCTTGCTCTTCAAGCCAAAAAGAGGTTAGAGCCACATTTTCATAAGCTTCACCATTTTCACAATCTCAATTCTCTCCATTTTCCAAACTGACACTAAAGCTTCATCATCAAGATTCTTCGTGTTTTGCATTGAAACTTGAAGAATCGGAAGCTAAACCTCCATCATCTTCGTCAATTCAATGGATAATTGAAGGAATTGCTACGGTTACGGTGTTTATTTCACCATCCGGAAGCGTTTCAGATAATTCTCACCAATCACATTTATTTTGCGCACTTGCGGATCGAAGCTTCGGATCTTCGGTATTCTCTTCGTTCGTGTATTGCTCAACATCGCAACAATTACCAAAGCAAGCCTCCTCTTTGTATGTTGGTGAATCCGTAATCATTTCTTGTTTTAACTTATTTCTCTTCATCTCGCCTCGCACATTTTTCGCTTTTTCTTGCTTTTGTGATACTTTGATTGGTTTGATCATTAGGAGCTAGAATTGTAGTTTAACCGTAGTAGTAATAGGTGTTAGAATGTTGCATCTAGGTGTAATTTTAGTGCTAGGTTGATAGGACCCAAATTAGAGCTTATTTGAATAAGTTGCTACTGGTTTTTGCATGAAAATTCAGAATTTTTTTATTCTGGTTGCAGAGTATCTGGTTACCTCATAGGTAGTAACCGATTACCTGTGTTAATTTTGCAGAAATCCAGTTTTTTTGAACTGGTAACCGGTTACTGCACAGGTAGTAACCGGTTACCACTGAACCAGAACGAAAAATTCTTGCATTTTCTTGCATTTTTTATATCCATTCCCCTTCCAATCATCATGGTTCTTTAGGATTTGATTTTAGGGAGTTTTTAGGAGCTGATTTAGTACAGGTGTGCGTAGTTTCGATAACCTTCGACATGCTTTTCGTTAGGTTCCGATTTTTTGGCATAAATGTTGCATGTGTGTTCATACATTACAAGAAAATTGCCAAATTGCGACGATTCATTTTGGCAGATTATGACAGTTAGAACCGTCACAATTTATGAGTTACGACGGTTTCAGTATTGTCACTGAATCGTGCATCGCGAGGCCAAATAGAGACGATTATGAAAACCTTCATACAAACCGCCGTTATATTCATGATGGATATTTAACTGACATAATCTCTATGTTGTGACGGTTTCTAACTGTCTTAAATTGCTTACTGATTTTTGTTTCAAATAAAAATAACGACGGTTGTAACCGCAATAATTATAAAATATATATTTTATTAGAAACATAGCGACAGGTGTAACCACCATAATTATATAATATATATTTTTATTAAAAATAGGACGGTTGTAACCGCCATAATTATATAATATATATTTTTTAAACTAGGACGGTTGTAACCGCCATAAATATATAATATATATTTCAATGAAAATGCAACTGAGGCAGCCACCGCTGCTCTTGTTGCTGCCACAACACCACAAACACCAAACTGCATTTCCAACAGAAGAAAAGATTGAAGTTCTAAAAGTTTAATAATAAAGTCATTAGCACATATACATGTAGATATATAATTATATTTTGTTTAACATCACTCACACTAGATTGAACTTACATCTCTAATCCCTAAAAAAATAGTAAATAAATTACCATCAAAACCATTTAATGAACATATAATTACAACTCAATATGCGCCAGAAATAGCTTTAAAAAAATTATATCATAGATTGATATGAGGTGACATGACTTTCCTTGATAAAAATCATATGGAAAAGCTGAATACATTATGGCAGCTTTTTCTCTATAAAACATAGTTCTTTCAATGGCAACCACTGGCTGCACCGAACTAGCATTCTTGAAGCCAACTAGGAGAACAATAACATACATGGACCCCATGGCATTAAAAAGATCTTGAACTTTATAGCTGCAATAAGTTGATATGAAGTTTTAATTTTAGTTCAAAAATATATATACAAACACAAGAATTTAAAGCTGCAAAATACTTCCAATTTAATTTAGATTTTGGTGCCAAGGTTCCAAAACATGGTTCTAAGCAAAACAACTATATCAGTTGAATACATAAATATTATGGAATTATAGAAGATTGCACCAATAAGACCGATGTTGTTTCCATAAGCTAATATAACTGAGCTTCAAACGATTCATGAAGGAAACAAATTACGCACCAGAGCTTTTGTTCTGTGTGTAATTCCAGAAATAGGGTCTGAAGCTTCAGGAACCATGTTAGGTCTTTCCAAAGGTGCAACAACTTTTACAAAAGGGTGGTCCAATAATTCATTTGCCAAAGGGCGGTCACATGGATTACGTTGTAGACATTTCCTAACAAAATCTTTTCCTTCATTCGAGAGATGTTCTGGAATTGTTGGAAGCTCCTTGTTGTTACCAATTTTAAACATGGCAACGACCTGTTATAGAAACATGCAAATACATCAAACATTAAGAAATAATTTTAAAATTTTCGGTCTTAGTAAATATAAAATCAGAGGTATATACATGAATTACTAACCCCTTCATATTGAGACCAAGGAGGCTTAGTTGTAGCCATTTCCAAAACTGTGCATCAAATACTCCATATATCCACACCAAGGTTGCATTCCTTGAATTCTTTATAACCTAAATCATAAAAAAAAACAAATATACTGAATGAAAAAACTAATATGCAATTAAAATCTAAATAACTGAACCAAAGAAGAAAAGTATGAACCTCAGGAGCCATCCAATAAGGACTTCTTTTGAATGACAATGGACATTATTGCTCTGTTATCTACAAATCAAGTAATAAATATGTATAACAAACAGGGAGTAATCATGCATTTTCTGTATTCACAAAGGGGATCATCTTATCATCATGATTCACAAATCTTAAACCAAAATTGGACCAGTTGTAGCACCCTAATTTTTGCTCTAAGTTTTCTTCGCATTTCATCTGCATCTTGCATACAAACAAGATCGCACTGGTTGCTCGGTTCTTCTCGGGTAAGGTTTATGCCTCGTAGGGGATCACCGTTGTCTTTAATTACTTAATTTGATTACTAACCATTAATTAAAATCCAAAAAAATATTTTGTTTCCTTTTACTAACCTTTTTCAAGAAGAGGAACCATAGAAAATGCCAAAAATAGCAGTCCTGCAGCTCGAGTAAAATTTCACAGACATAAGTCGAAGTTGATCCGCAAATAATTCAAATTTATCTGATCAAGGATTTCCCAAGTTAATTGGTTCATTCAAAATATTTCCAAGGTTCATGTGTTTATTTCCATGCCTTCTTCGACGTACAAAGAATCGGGTCACAACAACCAAACAGCCTCATTTGAATAAAATATTCAAATTTTGGCTTGGTTAATCGGTTAACCATATGCATTAACCGGTTAACCAGTGTGAAATTTGAATATTTTATTCAAATTAAGCACCCTTAGATCATTGATTTAATTGGAATATTCTAGATCCATTGGTTTCTGATTTCTCTACATCACTTTGATCATTTCCTACCATAAACCCGCACTAATCACCACTCTTTTCCATTTCCCACCAAAATTGCAATTACCAAGCCTAATTTTAATTACCAAAGCAAGCTCCATTCCACCAAATTCCCATACCTAAAGTCTTTAAATAGGACCATAATTTCATTCATTCACCAAGCTTTTGAGAGCCAAAAAACCCCTTGTAAAACATTCTCCCAAAACCAAAAATTCACTAAAGCTCTTTTTCTTTATTTTGAAGTTATCAAGAATTCACATTGAATTCTTGACTAACTTGAGCCAAACCTTCATCCAATTCTTCTTTTGTTCACCAATTGCAGTAGATCTAAGCTTGATTTGGTCCAATTTGAAGAAGTTCTTTTGGTAATTCATCTCTCTCCATAAACCCATATTCCCCATCAACATTCAAGATGTAGATCTTTGGTGCCTTTGTTTCTAGATCCTTTGGATCTTTATTTGTTGTTTGATTGCAGGGATTCCACTGTATTTTGGTTTTAAAATTCATGCAAATTCAGATCATGATCATCAAATGTTTGAGAAAAGGTTTTAAAATGGATCATGCTGAATTTTCTGCATTTTTCTGCTTCTGATACAACGTTAACCGTTAACCATTTATAGTTCAAATTGGTTAACCGGTTAACCATCTTTAAAACTGCACAGATTTTGCCTGCGTTAACCGGTTAACCAAATGGGTTAACCGGTTAACGCAAGTCAGAATGCTGTTTTTGGCTTGTTTCAAGCCTCTTTTTGGCTCCCCTTTCTTCTTCTTCTTCTTCCTCCTTTTTACTTTTACCTTGGGAAGCACTTTTGGGAGTGATTTCTCCTTAATTTCAATGAACTTTGGGTGTAGATTAGAGTAGTTAATGTTTATTAATTCAAAACCACCTTTATGTGGATTATTCAATTCATTTAAGGTACTTTGTGTTAGTGATACATTTTCATGCTTGAATCCACCGAGATGAGTGATTGAATTTAAGGATGGAAGAATACCATGAGTGCGGGTCAATTTGGTATTCACCTTTAGTCTTGTGTGGTATTGCGTCCGGATGGAAATTTACATATCGTTTATCTCGCATGCATTAACACTAATATTGTTCACCTTAATTGGTGGTGGCCGACCTCATTTGAAGGGTAATTACTTCGTAAATTACTCGGAGATTGCTTAACATATACCTAAATTTGTCCCTAATTTGGAATAAAAATCTAATTGGGTACTTGCACTTTCGTGGACCGGATCTCTTGTTGATCGTGTAATCCCAAAGTGGTTAATCATATTGCATTAAGAATCGAGACTTATGAATGTTTGATGCGTAGGTGCTTTGGGTCTCCCAATCTCCTTTCAAATTTCATTGAATTCGATTCGGTTTGCCTTGATTAATCGCTATAGTGTAAGATGCTAAGAGGATCCGGTTACCTTTCGATTTTGGTTACTCTTTTGGTTGTGGTTGATTAAGTTCACCATACCATTATTATGTAAATATTATTACTATTATTATTATTATTAATATTTTAGATTCTTGCATTTTTATTGCTTTTTGCTACTAACATTTAAATTCTTGCACTTTTATTGCTTTTATTTTATTTTGCTTTATTATGATTTATTCATCAATATCATGTTTATTATTTTCTCTTATTTTGTTGTTGATTTTCCATTCGTATTGTGAATGCGGATGCAGTCCAGAAATACATTGCTTAAAAAATAAAAGAACAACTCGCTAAGCTGAAAACCCGAAAGGGCGGCTTAGGCAAAAATGAGTGTCTCGGTGGATTGAAAACTCGAAAGGGCGGTCCAGGCAAAAATTAGAGACATAAACATAAATAATTATCCCGGTAGATTGAAAAGCCGAAAGGGAAATCTAGGCAAAAGTTAGGGATCATGGCAAGTAACTGCATCGACAAACTGAATCACTTGTAACAACCGAGGATTTCAGATTTTATCCCTCAGAAGATTGCCCATCAAAGTGTCTTATTCACTCATCCTTGACTGAAGTTTCAGACACAGTGGAGTTCAAAGTTGATAGGAAGAATAATGATCATTGTATTTCAATGTAGTCCTTTTCCATGTATTTACCATTTTTTAAACTTATAATGATCCATGGAGTCATGTCATTTGCTGACTACCATTCTATCAATGAATTTGAGTTTTTATTCAATCAATTGCAATTCTTTATATTAATTATATTTACAAAATTTCAATTTATTGTTGATGATGATTTTTGAAACAAATTTAATAAATTTAATCTTTGAAGATTATAAAAACATTTTTCCTTTGATATGTGAACAAAGAAAGGATGTCAATAGTTATTCCAGGGATGGTGAAGCCCGAATGTGTGTAACTTGTCTCTCCCAAAGCAGGGTTTGATCCGATTGTGTCCTTACAGAATTCCTGATTGGTCCTGGAATGCTGATGTTAATGATGTTTTATGCCCTACCAACCAGCATGGACATGGATTGTGAATGCTCATAGTTTTGTTTCCTTCCCCATAAGAGTTGTTGAAAGAGATATTCTTGAAAATCTCCAGCTGAGTTTTGATCTCTTCCTCAGTAGTTTATCTTTGACTTGAGAAGCAGTGGGAATCCTCAGCCAAGTTCTTGTTCCTCAGCTTGAGTTGGTTGCATGCCTTAGCAGAAGTATTGGTATAACAATCAGTTTAGAGGTTTTTCTTTCACCTATTGGTGGGTATTGATTTAAAATCTCTCGTAACTTTGGTTTGATATGATGTTAACTTCCGGTATCCCCACATGGGTCAAAAAGTCCGGAATTTTCAGTGGAAATTGATCTCCATTGATTTTTAGATCCCCAGTAGGGCTGCATGTGATGGTTTACCGCAGATTCATATTTGATCTTCAACAAGTATTACACTATTTCCCCAAGCCGAGCAAGAGTGGCATGACTCTCTCCCCGAGTGGAGAAGGAATAGTATGATGATTATTCCCTGCAGGAGTTTGATTAAGAACACTTCTTTCCCCAGTAAGGATCGTGGAAAATTTCCCCATCCCCGACAGATTATTACTTTTCCTCAGCAAGGTGGTATCCTTATGCAGAGTCGATGCTTGATACCCCAGTAGGCTATGCTTTACTAGTAGATATTTATCTTTCTCCCCCAAAAAAAGTTGTAAAGATATTTGTCCCCATCAGAGTTTAACATGGACTTTTCCCTCCATCCCCAAAGTGTGGAAGATTTTGTGTTGTTGAGGTCTCCAACATGTTGTCCTCTCAGATTGGAATTTCTGATGTTATCCTCCATGGATTCTTGAAAATTGCTTTGTGGATTGGATCCCTAGTAGTTGTTTTCCCTAGTCTGAGTTATGCCTTCTAGCAGGATTTTATTCCTTCGATGGCTTTTGATGTTCCCCTGCAGGATTTCGAATCAAATCTTCAGCATGGTCCCCGACCTTGTTGTCCTGATTAGTCGAGTATCCGGTTGTTGTGTATGTCACTTGTTTCTTATCTTTATGTCTATTTTTTCAGCATATTCATACGCATAAGCATATCATCGTTTGCTTGCATTCTTGCATTTATCACTGTGCCTTGCTCTTTGGTGTGATTTTCCCCACAGAGTGTGTATGTTGTCCTCCTCTCAAGTTTAGAGTGTCGATCATTAAGCAGAAAGTGTTGATCTTTTCTATTCCCCCACCGAGTTTGTTTCTCGTGGATGATTTTGATTCAGTTTCCTCCCCAGTTTATTATCTGAATGGAATTTCCCCAGTTGAGATATTTCCTCCTCGGGATGAGTCTTGTTTAACTATTTCTCTCCAATTTGTTCTTAGATTGAACTTTGGTCCTTTTGGTGAATTTTTATTTGATTTGGAATTAAGCTATCATTTTTTGATAATGAGCAATATTTTCCCCAGCTTGAGTATATTACTTTGGAATTAAGCTATCAATTATTCATTAGTGGGTAATGTTACCAAGCTAATCAAGCTCTTTTGCTTGTACTCCTACCTAGTAAATCCGGTAGTCGAGAGTTCTTCTTTCTACCTAGTAAGAAGGTAATAGAAGTTGTTTCCCTTTGCTTGAGCTCCTACCCAGTAAATTCGGTAGTTGAGAATTTTTCTACCCAGTAAAAAGGTAGTGGAGATTATCCCTCTTTGTTTGTTCTCCTATCCAGTAAATCGATAGTTAAGTCCATCATTTTCATATCTTCTACCCAGTTAACCGGTAGTTGATGATTCTTTTCCAATTTGGTATTCCTCCATCTTTGGACTCAAATACTTTGATTGGTTGTCATTCCCTGGCAGAGTGTTTACTCTTCCTTGTTGAATCTTTTACCTTGATTATATCATTAAACTTTCCCCATGTAGAGTCATCTATCCAGTGATTTATTTTCCTAGTAACTCTTTTGGTGTCTCTCGTTTCCCCTGGCGGGATTTTCTTATGTGTCCCCAAGCTTTCGATTTCCTCTGGTGGTCGTGTTTACCCCACAAAGATCTTGTGTTTGCATATCATATCATATTCATATCATATCATGTTCTCTTAGGACAAAAATTGGGTTTTCTGTATTTAAGTCTCTCCCATCTTACAGAGACGAAGATGTCAATCTTCATATCTTCAGATTGAAGAAACTTAAATAGGGGTAGTTGTAGCACCCTAATTTTTGCCCTAAGTTTTCTTCACATTTCATCTGCATCTTGCATACAAACAAGATCACACTGGTAGCTCGGTTTTTCTCGGGTTAGGTTTATGCCTTGCAGGGGATCACCATTGTCTTTAATTACTTTATTTTATTACTAACCATTAATTAAAATCCAAAAAATATTTTGTTTCCTTTTACTAACCTTTTTCAGGAAGAGGAACCATTGAAAATGCCAAAAATAGCAGTCCTGCAACTCGAGTAAAATTTCACAGACAGAAGTCGAAGTTGATCCGCAAATAATTCAAATTTATCTGATCAAGGATTTCCCAAGTTAATTGGTTCATTCAAAGGATTTCCAAGGTTCATGTGTTTATTTCCATGCCTTCTTCGACGTATAAAGAATCGGGCCACAACAACCAAGCAACCTCATTTGAATAAAATATTCAAATTTTGGCTTAGTTAACCGGTTAACCATATGCGTTAACCGGTTAACCAGTGCGAAGTTTGAATATTTTATTCAAATTCAGCACCTTTAGATCATTGATTTAATTGGAATATTCTAGATCCATTGGTTTCTGATTTCTCTACATCACTTTGATCATTTCCTACCATAAACCCTCACTAATCACCACTTTTTTTCCATTTCCCACCAAAATTGCAATTACCAAGCCTAATTTTAATTACCAAAGCAAGCTCCATTCCACCAAATTCCCATACCTAAAGTCTTTAAATAGGACCATAATTTCATTCATTCACCAAGCTTTTGAGAGCCAAAAATCCCCTTGCAAAACATTCTCCCAAAACCAAAAGTTCACTAAAGCTCTTTTTCTTTCTTTTGAAGTTATCAAGAATTCATATTGAATTCTTGACTAACTTGAGCTAAACCTTCATCCAAATCTTCTTTTGTTCACCAATTGCAGTAGATCTAAGCTTGATTTGGTCCAATTTGAAGAAGTGCTTTTGGTAATTCATCTCTCTCCATAAACCCATATTCACCATCAACATTCAAGATGTAGATCTTTGGTGCCTTTGTTTCTAGATCATTTGGATCTTTATTTGTTGTTTGATTGCAGGGATTCCACTGTATTTTGGTTTTAAAATTCATGCAAATTCAGATCATGATCATCAAATGTTTGAGAAAAGGTTTTAAAATGGATCATGCTGAATTTTCTGCATTTTTCTGCTTCTGGTACAACGTTAATCGGTTAACCATTTATAGTTCAAATTGGTTAAACGGTTAACCATCTTTAAAACTGCGCAAATTTTGCCTGCGTTAACCGGTTAACCCATTTGGTTAACCGATTAACGCAAGTCAGAATGTTGTTTTTGGCTTGTTTCAAGCCCCTTTTTTGCTCCTCTTTCTTCTTCTTCTTCCTCCTTTTTATTTTTACCTTGGGAAGCACTTTTGGGAGTGATTTCTCCTTAATTTCAATGAACTTTGGTGTAGATTAGAGTAGTTAATGTTCATTAATTCAAAACTACCTTTAAGTGGATTATTCTATTCATTTAAGGTACTTTGCGTTAGTGATACATTTTCATGCTTGAATCCACCAAGATGAGTGATTGAATTTAAGGATGGAAGAATAACATGAGTGCGGGTCAATTTGGTATTCACCTTTAGTTTTGTGTGGTATTGCGTCCGGATGGCGATTTACATATCGTTTATCTCGCATGCATTAACACTAATATTGTTCACCTTAATTGGTGGCCGGCCTCATTTGTAGGGTAATTACTTTGTAAATTACTCGGCGATTGCTTAACATAGACCTAAATTTGTCCCTAATTCGGAATAAAAATCTAATTGTGTACTTGCACTTTCGTGGACCGGATCTCTTGTTGATCATGTAATCCCAAAGTGGTTAATCATATTGCATTAAGAATCGAGACTTATGAATGTTTGATGCATAGGTGGTTTGGGTCTCCTAATCGCCTTTCAAATTTCATTGAATTCGATTCGGGTTGCCTTGATTAATCGCTATAGTGTAAGATGCTAAGCGGATCCGGTTACCTTTCGATTTTGGTTACTCTTTTGTTGTGGTTGATTAAGTTCACCATACCATTATTATGTAAATATTATTACTACTATTATTATTATTAATATTTTAGATTCTTGCATTTTTATTGCTCTTTGCTACTAACATTTAAATTCTTGCACTTTTATTGCTTTTATTTTATTTTGCTTTATTATGCTTTATTCATCCATATTATGTTTATTATTTGCTCTTATTTTGTTGTTGGTTTTCCATTTGTCCATTTGGAAAAAACATAAAGGATTAAACTTCTAAATAACTTGTGACTTTAATTTGTGGACTTTTTGGTTACTATCCTTGGCATTTGAATGGAGATTTTGGACTTAGATTTTACGATCCCTCTCCCTTGCTTCGATCTCGTGAAGTTGAAATTTTCCTTTATTTGGCCATTTGATAGCTTGTAAGGATGGAACTCATATGCTCATAATTTGAAGTATCATCAAGTTTGGTTAGATCTTTCTTCCCTTATCTCCTTATTTTCTTAATAGGATAGTCCCTTCATCTCCTCCCCTTCTTTAATTTTCAAAATCTTCTTCCCTTTTCAAAGGATTCCTTCTTTTTAAATCATCACCTCTTTAAATAAACAAAACCTTGAATTTTGTCAAGTAGATTTTACTCTTTTTCTTTTCTTTTAAATCAATGAATCTAATCATGTTGACCTTAATTCAAAAAAATAAAAAGAATCAAACTCATTCAAGTTGTTTTATGCCTCTGTGCACTTTTGTGTATTTTCTTTAAAAGAGTGCCGATTATGAGTCATTATTCTTTAGTCGGGTGCAAGTCTCTCAATCTCCATGGTTGTAGTTTGATGTAATTGAGTCTCTTTTCATTCGTGGGGGTTTAGTGGCATACTCGTTGATTTTATCCGAGTTGGCGCCCTCCCCATAATGATGTATGAGTCCATGCCTTCATTCTCATGGTAGTTTGTTTGGCTATCCACTTGAAGATGACAAATTCTCTTCACTTATTAAAATAAATCATAACTCACCCTTTTCACTATTTGTACCACGAACTACGGGGTTTTGATCTCACATTGCACTTTGTGGGTACGTAGGCATGAGGTGGTAAACCTCTCCAAACACAAAAATATAAAAAATAATTCTTTTCTCATCCCCCCACTCTCATTTAACAAACCTTTTTCAAGCCAAAAGCAGTAAATATTTCAAAGGGCTCCCGTGGAGTACCACAAACATCTTGGGTGCGTAAAACCTTCCCATTGTGTAACGTATCCCCTTACTTGTTTCTCTGTTGTGTTTCTTCAGCTTTTTGCTTTTAGATTCATTAGGATTTATTCGCTCTTTTTTCCTTTTCCTCTTGGAATAAAATAAAAGCGCGGTGGCGACTCTGTTTACTTTGAGTTAAGTTAACTAATAGCTTACACTCATGATTTTACCGCTACACCAGCTAAGAGAGAATTAAGGTGATTAAGAGGTGCTAAAATTGTTGGATTTGGATAAAACAACCTGCATCACTAACAAATGAAGTAAGTTTTAGGAAATTTTACATCAGCCTCATGAATGGAGTTTCACCAACATATATATTGAGGAACCGAAAGGATTGCTTATCTCAATAAGTTTCCCCTGTGTTATATATATAAGGATAAACAAAAACTAAAGAACTGTAACTTTGATATAAGAAATTTATTCACCTCTACCAAAATCCACCAGCGTTGGGAAGTACCATGAAAACGAAATCCCACTTTAAAATCAGAGCCTCCTATTTTTATCCATTTAGTTTGCATTTTATTAGCAGTCAGTTAGACTGTTGTTGATAACACAACTAGGTACTGATCTACAATACTTGCACTAAGTTTTCTAACATACACTGTTTTTGGAGATTCACAAACATTTAGAAAATCCAAAATTTACAAAATATTATAGAACTGGTTTAATATAGGAAAAGTATGTAGTTAGGTACCTCATCCCAGCCAATACCATATGCCAAGAGATTCATCCTCATCCTTATGAAAAGATAAGTATATCCCAGCCATGCACAAGCTTCTTTAACATTAGTTACAATACCTAATGCAACCTCTGCATTAAAATTATCTTTCAACGAGCTAATAAACTGCTAAGTATTGAACAAAGAAAGTCAATAGAATACAAGATATATTAAGAAAATTCTATGCATGATCCAACGCACAAACAACAGTTGAGAATACACACATGAACACAAATGCATCAACATTTTCCTAATTATTACATGGCTTTCTATAGGGAGTTGACTACTCAATAGTCACAAATAATATGCTAGTTTATCATGAGATGTAATTATGATATCTTCACCACTTTTATCAAACTGTGGTCTCCCAACTCGCCTAAATATCTGTGAAAATATAACAGAAACAACACCTTAAGTAATGTAGAAAAGTTAAACACTTAATATTACCTAATACAGAAAACACAGTGCTTTACCTGCATCACATTAAGCATACCCAGGTCTCGCCACCCACCAACTTTTGCATCATATATTTGGGTTCCTTAGAGAACAACAGCTTTCAGATCAATTTAGAAATTACAAGACAAAAGTAACTCAAGAATTATAAAAATCTAGTGTGCACGATAAATTAATACAGAATCCTAGGGGAAACTAATAATCTAAAAAAAGATGGTAATTTAGAGAACATGGTTTGTAGCTACATTCATATAGTGTCATAGAACTTAAAGATCGCTACAACACTATGTGATAGCAGTAGGATTTTGTCTCAAAATCAAGTTCCTATGGAAAAAGCATGTTTATGAATCTTATTTAAAAAAATTAAAAGTGGTCCCCCGTGTAACACCCCAAATTTCCCCTCTTCTTTTTAAGCATCATCACCATATCATATTCATCATAAGCATATCATATTCTTGGCATCTTAGCATGGAAAGATGAGGCATAACATTCTCATGACCTAGCATTAGGCATATGATCATCTGTGGAGGGATTTGAAGCATCATAAGCTATAACAAGGGGCCCAATGGATTTGTTCAAGTCTTATGAGGAGTCTACATTGCATTCACAAGCTTAAGATCATTCACAAAAGCCCAGGAGGTTGGAGGATCATCAGGGAATTCAAGCTAGGGCAAAGCTCCTACTCAATGACCCCAAATTAGGGTTTGAGTTTCAAGCATGAAAACCTTGTGACTTTGGTCATTTCATTTGGGCAAAGTCTTTCATATATTAAGAGGACCCTAGGGATGAAATTTGGTGAGAAAATTCCTTGTGGTAGTCAGGTATTTCTTTAGTTGCTTGTAAATGAAGAAATTGGTCAACTGTGCATTCTAGAAGTCAACTGTGAAATTTCAAAGGGGCCAACCTTATTTTTCAAGTCAAGGGATGTTCTTATAACCTTAGAATATGTTTGGAAAAGTCAAAGATCAAGAATCAAGAGGTTTTGAGGTGTTTTGCATTTTTGGCATGTGATTGGTCATGAAATGTGCCATTTTTAGTAACCTTTTGCCCTAATTTTCAAATGTACATAACTTGGTGAAAAAAAGCTTCAAATGAATTGCCACCAAACATGAAAATTGAAGATTAAAGTCTCCCATTTTTAAAAATTACAAGCACTTTTTCATAGCCCTCATGGTTTGTGAGATGAGGCCTTCGAAAATCACTTGTTTTTTAGGGCATGGCATGAATTTTAAGCCTCCTCCAAATGCAAAACCTCATGTAACTTATTTTTAAGTGATGTTATGGACAAAATAAGGTCATAGTGCTTCAAGGCAATGCATGAGAAGATTGGTTGCCCAAGGAAACAAACAAATTCGTGCATGGGATGTGGGATATTTCATAAGTTGCAAATTTGCATAATCATTCACAATGCATGACTCAAGCATCCAAGGGCCAGGATTAAGCCACTTATGGATTGGTGAATCAAGCATGATCAGTATGTGAGAGGAGAGAGGGAAGTGCACGAGCCAAGCATGCTATCACACAACTCTTTCTAATTTGCAATTTCATTCCATTCACACTGACCTCACGAGCATTTTTCTTCATTCTCTCAGCATTGAACATTGGCATGATATAAAAGAGAATTAGGGTTTCCATTTGATGGATTCACCACATTTCTATCACTCGAGAGTTTTTGCTCATTCTGCAATTCTCTTCGAATCTCACCCTACACTCACTCATTGTCAAAACCATTTGCATATTCTTCATCCTTGAGAGTTCAGGATCACAAATCCATATCTCATTCAAGCTAGTTCTCAGAATTCCATACTTTGCCATTTCAGTGCAAGCTGCTTCGGATTCCTAGATCCAGTTGCTTTCAAGACTCTAATTGCATTTATTTTGCAATTAGAGTGTATTAGGAGGAGATCTGCATCTTCTGGAAGCTCATCTCAAGCTACTTTGACCTCTACAAGTTTCAGGTAAGCTCAAAATCCATGGTTCTGGAAATGATTTTGGTTGTGTGCTTTATGATCTACTCACTTTGTTGATTACTCTGATCTGTTTAGATTTGAAAATTCATGATTATTGAGTGAGATATGTGGATTTTCAGTTTGATGTTCAAAGATGTTTGTGTTCGATCCGTTTGATTCCTTAACCTAATGTGAAATCTAAGCTCATTTTTGAATTCAGCATGCTTGAATTGCTTGATCTGGAAAGCTTGAATCATTTATGTTTTGTTTTGTTCTTGGTTTGAATTTTCCGGTGCCGGAGCCCTAGCTCCGGTCACCGGATTCTGGAAATGTTTCACCTGAGTTGAATGAAGAAGATGAACGCATAATCTTTGGATCTGGGATCTGGACGGTTCCCATGGTGACAACACATTAAAAATGCATGCTCCTTCTCACGTGTTTTCTATTTCAAATTATAATCTGAATAATGCCTCATGTGTCTCACCTCACCATAGCTAGCATGCTCCCACTGTCCTGACCAATCATTGTGTATACTTGTTTTAATGAATAACTTGATCTGAAGCGTACACTTGATCCTTTGGTCCTTGTTTTTCCTGTTTTTTTTGTGAATTTCCATTCTATTTATCATGAACCTGCGCTGAACTTTGGGCTTCCCTTGTTATCCCCCCCTGTTTTAAAGCCCAATGAATTTGAACTAGAATTGCTTGCTGAACGCACCCCCTGGCATGTTTTCTTTATTTTATTTCTTTTTATTTTCAAGTTGCTTTTCAATTTTTAAAAATAGTTTTAGGTCATCAAAAATCATAAAAAAATTCATGAGTGTTTCTTTTAGTTTTCTCTAATTTTTGGTATTTTATTTTTCATTTATTTTTAATTGTCACGCAGAAATTAATTGTTTCTTTTAATTAATTGATTTTATTTCATTTTGAAGCATGCTGACTTGTTCATTTTCCATCTTGATCATTATTTTGAATTTTTAGGTGATTCTTTTTGCTCTGGATTCATGTTGAGATTTAGTTTATTGGTGATTTTTGTTCTGATTTTTAGAATTTATTTTAATTGATTTTGGTCTCTAACTTGTGCATAAAGATTTCTAACCCTAATCCATGTTTGAATCCTCATTTGACTTGCTTAACTTCTGATTCTCATTCTCTCCTTTTGACATGTTGATATTGTATGATTGAAGATCATTTGTGCAAGTTTGTGGAATTTTTGGATGCTTACTTGAATTAATTTGAATTTTTGTTCCTTACTTGTCCTTTTTTGCTTCTTTTGGGTCATATGTTCACTCCTTAGCTTAGAATGGCACTTGTGCCAACTTCTTCAAGTTGTTTAGGGCCATCTTAGGTTGTTGATACCCCTCTGGTCTTGATTTGTGGTTTGTACCTTGAGAAGTTTGTGTTTGGTTGCTCTTGAAGTTCTTCCACACTTATGCATGCTCACTTCACTTCCTTTGCTCCTTCCTTCTCATGATGTGAATATTTGACAATGTGCACTTCTTCTCTTCATCTCACATGTTCTTTAGGCACTTTTCTAACATGTTAGGATTCTGATCTTGGACTTGGTGGTGTTGCTTTGACTATTTTGCTTTGTATCTTCTTATGTTCACTTTGTTTTGTCATAGTGATTCCTAATGCTTCATGTTGAGTTGTGTGGTTCTCTTCTCATTCTTGTGATTTAAGTTTGCATTTGGCATTTATGTTTATGACTGCACTTCTGGTTGTGTGACTTTGGTTTGGCATTATGTTCATTTTGTGTTGCATTTATGCTTGTGTCACTAACCATTTCAGGGGCTCTGGTAAGTGAGAGGTGTGGATGTGATTCCCACATCTCCAATTCTTATCTCTTCTCCTTTCTTCATTAATACTAATCTTGTGATTTTTGGGGCTTAGGCCTTACTTCCTCCCTCTTATATTCTTCTTTCTCCTCTTTCTTTTCCTTTCTTCTTTAGGATAGTAAACCTCACTAACCTAGGATTACCTTTGCATGATAACTTTAGGATTCATTAGTCCCCCATTAGACTTTTACCTTTGTGATCCTTTTGTTTCTCTTCTCTTCTCATCTCAAAACCCTAAAAAAGACACTTAATAAGGATTAAAGTGATATCTTGAGCAATAGCCTTATTCCATGAGACACTTGTAGTCTTCCCATCTTGGGATAGTACAAGCTTGTCTTGTGATGTACAAGTCTGATCAGGGTATCATCTTCACCAAGAAAATCATAAAACACACTTCTTCATTGTAAATACAAAAACACTTAATAAGTTAATGAGTTAGTGAGCTTAAGCCCTAATCTATGGATTCAAGTTTTGGGGATCTTCTCCTTATTTGAGTGTGCTTGTTCTATTATTCCATCTTGGAATGTAGTGACAAGTGCACATTCCATGGAAAAGAGCTTGAGTTCACTTTCTTGTGACACACTCATAAAAAGCTTCATAAAAAACACAAACAAACAATAAGCGTCTTTCCTTCGAGAATTCTTTTCTCATCTCATTCGCTCCGTACGCGAACTTGCTCCTACTTGTCATTTTGCAAGACGGTAACGCACTCGTCGTCCGAGCCTGCAACACCTGAGCATTGACATAGGCAGTTCAAGCCTTAAGACATAAGCAATCTTTTCCACCCCTAGTTAGGGGAACTACGGCGACTCTGATCCTCATGTCCAGTGAGGTACATAGGCAGCGGGGTAGGGCCCGTTCGAGCACAATCCTTATTTTCCCTACATTTTCCTCTTTGTTTTCTTTCTCAGTTCCTTTTCCAGATCCAGTTTCCTTTTCTTTGCAGCAGCTTTCATTCCTTCACCCTTTGAAACAGTTTCTTTGCAAGCGTGGATCCCGTCGGGTACGGCGGACGATTTGGGTGCTAATACCTTCCCAGGTCGTAACCGACTCCCGAACTCAGTCTCTTTGGTTCGCAGGACCCGTGTCCTTCCTCTTCTTTCTTCTGGTTTGTGCAGCATTACCATTCCCGTTCCTTCGGGATAAAAATGCCTGGCTGGCGACTCTATTCTTTTCTGCGCCACTTTCGCGTTTGTACCAGGATGGAAATCCGGGGAGCGACAGCTGGCGACTCTGCTGGGGACTTCCTAACCAGAGTATTTTTGGTTCCCTTGAGAGTCTCTACTAGCGCTTGCGTGTTTCTGTTTCTTTGGGGTGTTAATTGTTTTCTGTTGTATGTATATTTTATTGTTGTTTATTTACAGTTTTATTTACAGCTTTATTTACAGTTTTCAGTATTTATTTTCCGCATCATATTATATACTGGACTGTCTGGACTGGATCTTCTGTTTGGTGGGTTTGGGTGATACTGTTTCTGAGAGATGAGCTCATTACCACGGCTCGAGTGCACCTTAGGACTTAGAGTGGTTCCACTTTGGCCTCATGAGATCTTGTCATGGGGGTAGTAGTGAGTTCCACGCCCAGATTTGCGACCGTCTTGGAAATGTCTTGATTTGGGGATCTTCCTCTCTCATTTCATAACCTTGACAGTTATGTGCAGCTGGGGACCGATCATTGAGAACCTTGTGGAAACATCCCTCTCTAGTGATGACAGTGGCAGACCACATTTTGTGGCAAACCCATTTGCATCCGAGGGCCCACCGAGGACTTGCATAGGATGACCTTGTTTTCCCGGACTCAGCTGAGGCCTCCCTGCGTAGTATATATTACCAAACCGATTCCCTGATCTGGTCATGAGCCATTTCTCGGAAATGGTGAAAGTATTATTGCTATTCGGCTTTGAGAGTCTGTGATGTCTGACCCGGAGCATACCAGTGAGATTGGGAGGGGTTTACAGGTTTGAAGGAACCCTTGGCCTCTACATATCCTCATTATCAGTGGTCCTTGTTATGATCTGGCCCTTATGGTTCTGGATTTCTTAGTCTTGTGGTTCTGAGAGTTTCTATCAGAGGGTTGTGGCTCAGAGGATCTTGGTTTTCAGTTATTCAGAGGGTCCTTATATTCAGTGTCCAGTATCCAGATGGTCCCAGATTGATCATATGCCTGCATTGCATTTGCATTGCATCATACTTGCATTAACTGTTTGTGTTTCCATTTTTCAGGTTATTATTCACAGTTAACACCCAGTTCTAGTAATCTTAAGCTCTCCAGATGGCAGAAGTTAAGAGAATCACAAGGAAAAAGAATGTTCATTATACTTTTCTTCAACCAAAAGTCAAGAGTGTTCAGAAATTAGCAGGGCTGATGAATGACCAAGTCTTAGGAAATTTCAGAAAGAGGTATGGTCAGATATTGAAGGACAACTTGCACACCTTGCTTCAGTTTTATGATCCCCTGCTGCGGTGTTTTGTGTTTCCAGATTACATCTTGGCTCCTACCTTGGAGGAGATTTCCAGCATTTTGGGTATTCCAGTCAGAGATACTTTGCCTTACTACGGGTCTGAGGTGGTTCTCAAGGAAGAAGACATATCCAAAGTCTGTCATTTACCAGTTGCTAAGGTCAAGAAGGCTCTGAGGACAGTGAAGGCAGAGGACTCCCTTGGAATGTGCTTATGCCAGAGGCTGAAGAGTATGCCAAAGAGGGTAAATGGGGGAGATTTTGGTGTTGTGCTGGCTTTGATGGTGTATGGGTCTAGTCTTTTCCTGGGAGAAAAAGAGTTTGTGAGTCTGGAAGTGATCTCCATCTTTGCTAAAGGGAATCCTGTGCCAACTTTGTTGGGAGATTTCTACTACAACGTTCATTACCGGAATGAGAAAGGTAGAGGTGGACCAGTGGGTTGTTGTGCTTCATTGTTTGCTGAGTGGTTTGCTAGGAAATTGCCAAAGTCAGGCTCTTTCAAGGAGATGAGAGATGAGTGGAGGTGGTCTAGGAGGCTAATGGGGCTAACTTATGAGGATATAGCTTGGGGATATGACAGAGATCTGCTGGGAAAGGAGTTGCTGGTCAGTTGTGGAAGATTTGCTAGAGTGCCTTTGCTATGAAGAAAGGGTGTGATCAGTTATCATCCAACATTAGCCAGGAAGCAATTTGGTTATCCTCTGAGAGATCCACCAAATATGGAAGAATTTGCTGAGTCTTTGTATTTTCCTGTGGAGGGAAACAAAGAGTTAGTTATACAAGCATCTCAGGCTTGGGCTCACAGAGTGAGGAAAGGTAAGAAAGACTTTGGCAGAGTAGATCCCAAGACATATCCTCCTTTTGCTACATGGTTGCAGAAACATGTAGAGGAAGTTCTCATGCCATTCTCAATGGAAGCTCCATTATATCCTAAAGAAGTGCCATGTCAGAGTACTGTCTCCCTTGAAGAGTATAAGAAACTGGAAGCTCAGCTGCACGAAGTCCGAGTGGAGAATGCTGAAATGGTCAACTTATACCATCTTGCCAATCGTGCCAAAAATGAAGTAGATGGAAAGCTACAGAAGATGCAAGCCTCCTTGGAAGCTAAAGAGAAAGAATTTGCTGGAAGGGAAGCTCACTTTCAAAGATTGGGTTTGATGGAGGCAAAAAGAGAAGCGGAGCGCAAGAAGACTTTGAAGACTCTTAAAGAAGCTCGTCAGTCAATTGTTTGGTTGCAAGGCCAAAGGGAACAGGAGCAGAAGAAGTATAAAGAAAAAGAAGAGTTTTTCGAGGTACAAATGGCCTTCAAGAAAGAAGAAGTGAACAGGTCCACAACATACGAAGGGAAAAGACTCAGCAGTTGGCACAGAACCAGATTGCCTTTGAGGAGGCACTGAAGGAGATTGAAGAGCTCAAGCTGAGAGCAGGTGTGAAGAAGAGCAGGACAGAGACAAATACAGAAGAACCTGGGTCTTTAGTTTAGTTTTTATTTATTATTGTTCAGACTACCTACAGACTTGTTGTAGGAGTCTTGCTTTATCTTTTGTCTTTTGCTCATGTATTAACTTGTAACCCTTCGGGGATTATTTTGTTTGTGCTCTAACTTTTGGCCGGCAGTGGGTTATCCTTGTTATGCAGTATTAATATGCAAATTACCATTTCTGAATATGCAAAGCTTGTTTGTCTGATACTGCTAAGATCTGAACACTCTTCAAAGGGAGAATTTGAAAGTTAATACTCAAAGTGGCTATCTGGAGCAAATACCAGAACTGGGGCATGTAAATGCCTAAAACTTGGAAACATGAATAGTTACATTGCATGCATATAACGTGTTTGTTTGTTTTGCAGGTAGTTCTTCAGTTTCTAACGTTTATGTCGTTTCAGGCACTATAGCTCCCAGGAAGGTTCGAGAACAGCCGATCGTACACAGATATCCCACAAGAGTCAACAGAGAAAGAGTCATGGATCAAATGCAGGCTGATTTAGCTGACTTGAGGCTGAGGATGGACAATTTCATGACCTTTATGGAAGGAATGGGTCAGAATCAGGAACATTTACGTGAGTTGGTTGAAAATAATCAAGCCAGGAACAATGGGACTGTTGATGGAGGTAATCGTAACGGTGCAGGCGCCCGTCAAGTTGAGATCCCTGTGGCACAGCCAGGGGTCACCATTATCAATGATGGACTGAACAATGTACAGATGGACGGTCAAGACAAACAGTTTACTATGCTGGACGAAACGGAAGGCCAAGGGGTTGAAATGAACAGGAAGTTTGAAGAGATGGTTGAACAGATTAGGGCCATTCAATCTCAGAGCTCCCTAGGGTTCGACATTACTAACTTGGGTTTGATTCTAGGGGTTAGAATCCCTTACAAGTTCAAGGTCCCGACTTTTGAGAAGTACAATGGCACAGCGTGTCCAAAGACTCTCCTCCAGTCCTTTGTAGGAAGAATTTCTGCCCATACTGACGACGAGAAGCTATGGATGTACTACTTCCAGGATAGCCTGGTGGGGGCCTCCTTGGAGTGGTATATGAAGCTAAGTAGGGTCAACATTAAGATCTGGAAGGACTTGGCAGAGGCGTTCGTGAAGCAATACCAATACAATTTGGACATGGCTCCAAATCGCACTCAACTGCAGAACATGTCTCAAAATACTAAGGAGGGGTTTAAGGAGTATGCTCAAAGGTGGCATCAACTTGCTGCTAGAGTACAACCACCATTGCTGGAGAATGAGATGGATGATATGTTCATGGGAACATTGCAAGGAGTGTTTATTGAAAGGTTGGCGTCCTGTTCGGCAACCAAGTTCAATGATATAGTAATAGCAGGCGAGAGGGTCGAGACTTTGTTAAAGATGGGGAAGATTCAGGATACCAGTGCGAGCAGCTCGAGTGGCATAAGAAAAGCTTTCAACAGACCCCCGAGAAGAAGAGAAGGTGAAACCAATGTTGTGTATGGCCGAGGACGGGGCCGAGGATATAGAAGAGCATATGAGCAAGTGGCAGCTGTCACTATCCCTTCCAGTCCTATGCAGCAGGTACAGACTCAACCTCAACAGCAACAACAACATCAGCCACAACGTAGCAATTATCAGCAAAGACCTTATCAACCGAGACAAGCTCGTCCGGCTAATAGAGTGCTTGAAGCAATTCCCATGACATACACTGCATTGCTGCAGAGATTGCTAGACCTGAACTTGATACAACTGAGGACATTAGCACCACCACCACTTGGAGAGCTTCCAGTGGGGTACGATGCCAATGCTAGGTGCGCATTCCATTCAGGGGCACCCGGGCACTCAACTGAGAAGTGCAGGGCGCTACAACATAAAGTTTAAGATTTGATCGACTCCAAGGCGATTAACTTCACACCACCGCCTAATGTTACTTCAAACCCTATTCCAAACCATGGAGGGGCTAGAATAAATGCTGTTGACGGAGGTGAGAAGTTAAGCCTGATTCTGAACGTAGAAAAAGTAAAGACTCCACTGCTGGTAGTGAATGAGAGGCTGTTAAAAGGACAAGTGTTTCCGGGATGCGGTTATGATTGTGAAAAGTGTTTGAATTCAATGAATGGCTGTGAAGACCTGAAGAAGGGGTTGCAGAATTCGGTTGATGAGGGGTCATTGCAGTTTGATAAAGTTGATAATGGAAGTGATCGTGTGTCCACTATAACAATCTACTATGATCCAGCTGAGGTACCTGCTAGAAGAGAACCTGTGACTATTTATGCTCCTGAAGTCAGTCCTGTTACTATTATTGTTCCTGGGCCTGTTCCTTATACTGATGATAAAGCCATCCCATGGCATTACGGCTCAGATGTGTATGTGGAGGGACAAAAGGTCGAGAGTAAATTGACCCGACTGTGGTGAACGTCGGAGGGGTTGGTGGTTTTACGAGAAGTGGTCGTCTTTTTGCTCCCCCCAGTTCTGAGAGGAGATCATAAAGCTGAAGATGCTGAAAGGCTAAAGGAAAGAAAACAGCGACTGAAGAAATGACAACTCCTACTGCTGGACAGGGTACCTTTGAGAAAGAAGTGGAGGAATTTATGCGAATAATAAAGAAGAGTGACTACAAGGTAGTGGAACAGTTGAACCAGACGCCGTCCAAAATATCAATTTTGTCTTTGCTGATGTGTTCTCCAGCACATAGAGAAGCCTTGCTGAAAGTGTTGCATATGGCATACGTTCCTCAGGAGATAACTGTTAATCAACTGGAAGCTGTAGTGGGCAGTGTGAATACAAGCCACGGGTTGGGCTTCACAGATAGAGACCTTACTTCAGAGGGTCGTAACCACAACAAAGCACTGCATATTACTATGGAGTGTAAGGGTGCTGTTTTGTCGCATGTCCTGGTTGACACAGGCTCTTCTCTTAATGTACTCCTGAAGAAAGCCTTAATGAAGTTGAATGTCGATGGTATCGTCTTGCGACCCAGTGATTTGATAGTTAAAGCCTTTGATGGGTCCAGAAGGTCTGTGTTCGGAGAAGTTGAGTTACCGGTGAAAATAGGGTCTCAAGTATTCAAGAGCACATTCTACGTCATGGATATTCAGCCCGCGTACAGTTGCTTGCTGGGACATCCTTGGATTCACTCTGTAGGAGTAGTAACATCCACTTTGCATCAAAAGCTGAAATATGTGGTTGATGGCCAAGTAATCACTGTGTGCGGAGAGGAAGATATCTTTGTGAGCCACTTATCAACTTTCAAATATGTGGAGATGGACAGAGAGATCCATGAAACACCGTGACAGGCCTTCAAAGCGGTTAATGTCAGCATTTTGGCTCCGGTAGAGAGGAACAATGAGAAAGAAGGTACCTCTATTCACTCCTACAAGCAAGCTAAGGAGGTGGTTCAATCTGGAAGCGCCCAAGGCTGGGGCAAGTTGCTGGAATTAGAGAAGAAGGATGACAAGTTTGGGCTTGGATATCAGCCTGATGGGTCCAATTGGCCTCGAAGTGGTAAAGCTATTACTTTCATGAGCGCTGGGATGCTCGATCGCAACCACATCTGTGAAACAAGTGAAGGTGGGGACAGTGATCGCAACTGGGATAACTAGATTCATCCGTGTGCACCCGGAGAGGAGCTCAAGAACTGGTCTGCTGAAGACATCGTTCAAGTTACCTGGCAACCAAAGTAATTTACTTGTTACCTTTTTTATCATACTGCATGTCAATCCTGCACTCTGCCCAAGGTGCACGGATCCATTTGTAGGGCCACCATGCTTTTAATGCATTTATATTTTTCCATGAAATAAAGGACATTTTTCCAAACAAAATTGCGTTCTCTTTCTTTCGTTTTAAATTTTTCACAAAAAAAACATATAAAATGGCAATGTGTTTTTCTTTTGTTTGTGTGTTTGTGTCTCTTTTGAAAAATAAACAGATTCTGAAATATGCACATCATCTGTGCAGTGTTGATCATCCGAATTCTAGTGATAACGTTCCTACTATGACCACGCATGACTTTGACAATCCTATCTACCAAGATGATGAAGGGGTTGAGGAAGATTGTGAATTTCCCGAAGAATTGGTCAGGTTGTTGAAACAAGAGGAAAGGGTTATTTAGCCTTATTAGGAAGAAATAGAGATCATCAACATTGGGTCAGAAGAGTCAGAGAAAGAGATAAAGATTGGGGCCAGTCTGCAGGCCGAGGTAAAGAAAGAGTTGATTGGTATACTGCATGAATATGTGGATATCTTCGCCTGGTCGTATCAATATATGCCAGGGTTAGATACTGACATTGTTGTGCATAAGCTACCATTGAGAGAGGACTGTCCTCCTGTGAAACAGAAGCTGAGAAGAACTCATCCTGATATGGCAATGAAGATCAAGGAGGAAGTTTAGAAACAGTGGGATGCCGGATTCCTTGCCATAACTAGTTACCCACCTTGGGTAGCTAACATTATGCCTGTACCAAATAAAGACGGCAAAGTTCGGATGTGCGTTGATTACCGGGATCTAAACAGAGCAAGTCCAAAAGATGAATTTCCATTACCTTACATTGATGTGCTGGTAGATAACACTGCTCAATTCTCGATATTTTCTTTCATGGATGGCTTCTCCGGGTATAATCAGATTAAGATGGCACCGGAAGACATGGAGAAAACAACGTTCATTACCCCGTGGGGTACATTCTTCTACAAGGTGATGCCCTTTGGTTTGAAGAACGCCGAGGCAACATATCAGCGGGCTATTGTCACATTGTTCCACGACATGATACACAAGGAGATAGAATGCTATGTGGACGATATGATTGTTAAGTCCCGAGACGAAGAAGGGCATCTGGTCAATCTCAAGAAGCTGTTTGATAGACTGATAAAGTATAAGCTGAGGTTGAATCCAAACAAGTGCACTTTCGGAGTGCGTTCTGGGAAACTGATGGGTTTTATTGTTAGCCAAAAAGGAATCAAGGTGGATCCTGCAAAAGTAAAAGCGATACAAGATATGCATGTACCGAAAACAGAAAAAGAAGTGCGCGGGTTTTTAGGGAGGTTGAACTACATTTCACGGTTCATATCTCATCTAACTGCAATGTGCGAACCAATATTCAAATCGCTAAGAAAAGAGCAAACGGTCAGGTGGAATGAGGACTGTCAAAGAGCCTTTGAAAAGATAAAAGAATATTTGCAGACACCTCCGATTCTAATGCCTCCAGTTCCAGGACGACCACTTATCATGTACTCGACTGTTCTAGAAGGGTCAATGGGGTGTGTTCTAGGCCAACATGACGAGTTTGGTCGAAAAGAGAACGCTATTTATTACCTTAGCAAAAAGTTTACCGACTGTGAATCCCGTTACTCAATGCTCGAGAAAACTTGTTGAACTTTGGTATGGGCTGCTCGCCGACTGAGACAGTATATGTTGACCCATACCACACTGCTAATCTCAAAAATGGATCATGTCAAGTATATCTTTGCGAAACCAGCGTTAACTGGAAGGGTTGCTAGGTGGCAAATGATCTTAACAGAGTATGACATACAGTATACTTCCCAGAAAGCCATCAAGGGAAGTGTATTGTCGGATTACCTTGCACAGCAACCTCTTGAAGATGACTATCAGCCAATGAAGTTTGATTTCCCTGATGAGGACATCATGTACCTCAAAGCAAAAGATTGCGAGGAACCACTTCCGGAGGAGGGGCCAGACCCTGAATCCAAATGGAAGTTGATGTTTGATGGGGAAGTCAATATCAATGGACGTGGAGTTGGTGTTGTTCTTATCACTCCTGAAGGTGTTCACTTTCCCTTCGCTGCCAGAATTACTTTTGGCTGCACCAACAATGAAGCGGATTACGAGGCATGCATAATGGGAATAGAGGAGGCTATTAATCTTCGGATTAAGACCGTCGATATATTCGGAGATTCAGCCCTCGTTATCAATCAGGTTACCGGAAAGTGGTATACGCATCAAGAACACTTAATTCCTTACAGGGATTATGCCAGAAAACTGTTGACGCTCTTCACGACGGTTGAGCTTCAGTATATACCACGAGATGAGAATCAATTTGCCGATGCATTGGCTACTCTTTCTTCATCCATCAAAGTCTTGTGTTGGAATTATGTGCCCAGGATTGACATTTCTAGGCTTGATGCACCAGCTTATGCTTTCTCCATAGACGCAGGGTCTGATGAGAAACCTTAGTACTTTGATATCAAGCTCTTCCTGGAAAAGCAAGAATACCCGACTGGGGCATCATCCAACGACAAGAAGACCTTAAGACGACTTGCTGCTAGTTTCTTCTTGAATACAGATGGGGTTTTGTATAAGAGGAACTTTGACATGGTTTTGCTCAGATGCATGGATAGACACGAAGCAAGCCTGTTAATGCAGGAAGTCCACGAGGGATATTTCGGTACTCATGCAGGAGGATATGCTATGGCTAAGAAGTTGTTGAGATCGGGGTACTATTGGATGACAATGGATGCAGACTGTTGTTCATATGCTCGTAAATGCCACAAGTGCCAGATTTATGCAGACAAGGTGCATGTTCCTCCTAGCCCGCTCAACGTCATGTCATCTCCTTGGCCCTTTTCTATGTGGGGCATTGACGTGATCGGGAAAATAGAGCCTACTGCTTCAAATGGTCATCGCTTCATCTTGGTTGCGATCGATTAATTCACTAAATGGGTTGAAGCAGCATCTTATGCCAACGTCACTCGTCAGGTGGTAGCCAGATTTTTGAAAAGAGACATTATTTGCAGATACGGAGTGCCCGAAAGAATCATCACTGATAATGGTTCTAATTTGAACAACAAGATGATGGCAGAGCTGTGCCGGGACTTCCAGATTCAACATCACAATTCTTCTCCTTATCGACCAAAGATGAATGGTGCGGTAGAGGCGGCTAATAAGAATATCAAGAAGATTGTGCAAAAGATGGTTGTCACTTACAAGGATTGGCATGAGATGTTACCATTTGCGTTGCATGGGTACCGAACGTCAGTCATGACGTCAACTGGGGCAACTCCCTTCTCATTGGTATATGGTATGGAGGCAGTCTTGCCTGTTGAAGTAGAAATTCCTTCATTACGTGTGATGATGGATGTGAAGCTTGATGAGGCTGAGTGGGTACGTGCTCGATACAATAAGCTATGTCTAATTGAGGAAAAGAGATTAGCGGCTATCTATCATGGTCAGCTTTATCAAAGGAGAATGAAGAGAGCATTCGACCAACGAGTACGTACTCGGGAGTATCAAGTAGGAGAGCTTGTGCTCAAGAGGATTGTTCCTCCAGGTTCAGGTCACAGGGGCAAGTGGACCCCAAACTACGAAGGACCATTCATAGTGAAGAAAGTTTTCTCAGGCGGAGCACTGATGCTCACCACTATGGATGGAGAAGATTTCCAATCCCCTGTTAACTCGGACGCAGTTAAAAAATACTTCGCATAAAAAGACCTGCTGGACACAAAAACAGAATTAAAGTCCAGGCAAGAAAAGGGCATCCCGGCGAGCTAAAAACAGAATAAAAAAGCTCGGGCAAAATTTAGGGAAAATAAAAAAAAAGGTACACCCGCTGAGTTGAAAAGCCACATTGGAAAGCTCAGACAAAAAAGGGTATCCCGGTGGATTGAAAACCCGAAAGGGCAATCCACACAAAACAAGGGAATAAGAGAACAACTGCGATCCGAGTAATCTGAACCAAATCCTCGTTTCGTACAGCTTGACAATATCAGAAGGATAGGAATCAGTCCCCTTATCTTCTCAGAAAGCAAAGGCAAGAATGGAGAGTTTCGAAGACATGCCGGTCATAGCAAGAAGGAAACTCATTGGGATGCCGTGTCCATTGCCATTAGGATATTTTATTTTCTCAATTTTATGGTAGCTACCTCTTTCCAGGGGGTTGCTTCTTGATGTAAAAACTTTGCCTAGTCAGAGGCCTTTCAATAAGAGAATATTCACTCAAAAAGTTATGTTGTGTTTATTTCTGTTTGCAAAAATGTCCTGAATTTTTGGCAAAAAAGAACATTGCATTTAAAACATGGTGTTTGTTTTCTAAAAGAAAATGACATTGCAGGGAAACATTTGAAATCTTCTTTGAGTGTCGGGCGATGATGGATGAACAAATCATACCGTGCAAGTCCCCGGGGCACATATGTGTTTTCTGTTGTTGCAGGTCGCAGGATGGCGTCACATTCTCCCAAACAGAGTTTTCCCCAGCTAAGTCATGGCAGGTGGGATCCCCAAGCAGATTATTTTTCACCAGTGGAGTATGCCCAGCAGGCAGTGGGAGGCCCATTCCCCACAGAGTTTAACTATCAAAACTCTTTTCACAAACAAAGGATATTTGAGGAAACATCTCCCCGGCCGTGCTGAAAGTTCGTCATTTCCCCGCAAAGTTCCATGATTGAGATACATCCATCATGGAAGTATTTCCCAGCACTCGTCTCTGTTCATACTTTATTGTTGCTCGTCTGCATTTCTCAACACTCGTATGTGTTCCCACTTTGGTATTGCTCATTTGCCTTCTCCAGAAGTTGCCCATGGTTGTAATTATTGTTGCTCGTCTGCATTTCCCCAACACTCGTCTGTGTTTGATATCGTTGTTGCTCGTCTGCATTTCCCCAACACTCGTTTGTGTTTGATATTTGCTTGTTTTTCGTCTGCATTCCCCAACGTCCGTCTGTGTTTGTTATCTGTTTGAAGCTCGTCTGCATTGTTTGGATACTCGTCTGTATCATCCCTCACACTCGTCTGTGTTAGATTATATCCATATGTGTTGATGTGATAATTACCCTAGTACTCGTCTGTATTGCTACTCCAAATGCTCGTTTGTGTTTGAATTTCTGGTATTCGTCTATACCAGTGGCTGATATTCGTCTGTATCATCGCCTGAAGCGCTCGTCTGTGTTTCTTGGATCATCGTCTGATACTCGTTTGTATCATTGACTTATGGCACTCGTCTGTGCTCTCTTTTGATGATCACCCAATACTCGTCTGTGTTGAAGAGGTTTAAAGTCCTGGCGGTGGGATTAAACGTCAAAATGATTACCGGTACTAGCGTAACAGGTATATCCGAAGGAGATTCGTCTGTCTCAAACACCACTTATTAATGTTGCACCTGGCGTAACAGGTTTGCTCGAAGAAGGCTCGGCTGTCTTAGACCATATATCCACGGATAATATATGGGGAGGGTTCATCTACCGTGATTATGCATGTCTATCCCACAGACTTAAGTGCATCACCGGTTCCTGGCGTAACAGGTTTATCCGAAGGAGAGTCGTCTGTCTCAAGTCATATGTTTTGCAAAGTATATGAGGACTCGTATGTCCAGTTCCTGGCGTAACAGGATTGTTTGAAGAAGACTCGTCTGTCAAAGTATTCTGATCCAAAATAACAGTTTCAACTTGGAAGGAGCTCATCTGCTTTTTCTCCACTTCGGTCACCAAAGCGTCATTTGGTTGGGTCTATTTCCCAGTGCTTGCATTCTCCAGCAGAGTGCAAATTTCAGGTTATCTTGGTATTCAACCACAGTTCATCTTGAGCGGTCGATAGCTCGTGCTATCGTCCTTTTCAGATTAACAGTTGTTTGAATAGGGGCAGCTGTAACACCCCAAATTTGCCCTCTTCTTTTTAAGCATCATCACCATATCATATTCATCATAAGCATATCATATTCTTGGCATCTTAGCATGGAAAGATGAGGCATAACATTCTCATGACCTAGCATTAGGCATATGATCATCTGTGGAGGGATTTGAAGCATCATAAGCTATAACAAGGGGCCCAATGGATTTGTTCAAATCTTATGAGGAGTCTACATTGCATTCACAAGCTTAAGATCATTCACAAAAGCCCAGGAGGTTGGAGGATCATCAGGGAATTCAAGCTAGGGCAAAGCTCCTACTCAATGACCCCAAATTAGGGTTTGAGTTTCAAGCATGAAAACCTTGTGACTTTGGTCATTTCATTTGGGCAAAGTCTTTCATATATTAAGAGGACCCTAGGGATGAAATTTGGTGAGAAAATTCCTTGTGGTAGTCAGGTATTTCTTTAGTTGCTTGTAAATGAAGAAATTGGTCAACTGTGCATTCTAGAAGTCAACTGTGAAATTTCAAAGGGGCCAACCTTATTTTTCAAGTCAAGGGATGTTCTTATAACCTTAGAATATGTTTGGAAAAGTCAAAGATCAAGAATCAAGAGGTTTTGAGGTGTTTTGCATTTTTGGCATGTGATTGGTCATGAAATGTGCCATTTTTAGTAACCTTTTGCCCTAATTTTCAAATGTACATAACTTGGTGAAAAAAAGCTTCAAATGAATTGCCACCAAACATGAAAATTGAAGATTAAAGTCTCCCATTTTTAAAAATTACAAGCACTTTTTCATAGCCCTCATGGTTTGTGAGATGAGGCCTTCGAAAATCACTTGTTTTTTAGGGCATGGCATGAATTTTAAGCCTCCTCCAAATGCAAAACCTCATGTAACTTATTTTTAAGTGATGTTATGGACAAAATAAGGTCATAGTGCTTCAAGGCAATGCATGAGAAGATTGGTTGCCCAAGGAAACAAACAAATTCGTGCATGGGATGTGGGATATTTCATAAGTTGCAAATTTGCATAATCATTCACAATGCATGACTCAAGCATCCAAGGGCCAGGATTAAGCCACTTATGGATTGGTGAATCAAGCATGATCAGTATGTGAGAGGAGAGAGGGAAGTGCACGAGCCAAGCATGCTATCACACAACTCTTTCTAATTTGCAATTTCATTCCATTCACACTGACCTCACGAGCATTTTTCTTCATTCTCTCAGCATTGAACATTGGCATGATATAAAAGAGAATTAGGGTTTCCATTTGATGGATTCACCACATTTCTATCACTCGAGAGTTTTTGCTCATTCTGCAATTCTCTTCGAATCTCACCCTACACTCACTCATTGTCAAAACCATTTGCATATTCTTCATCCTTGAGAGTTCAGGATCACAAATCCATATCTCATTCAAGCTAGTTCTCAGAATTCCATACTTTGCCATTTCAGTGCAAGCTGCTTCGGATTCCTAGATCCAGTTGCTTTCAAGACTCTAATTGCATTTATTTTGCAATTAGAGTGTATTAGGAGGAGATCTGCATCTTCTGGAAGCTCATCTCAAGCTACTTTGACCTCTATAAGTTTCAGGTAAGCTCAAAATCCATGGATCTGGAAATGATTTTGGTTGTGTGCTTTATGATCTACTCACTTTGTTGATTACTCTGATCTGTTTAGATTTGAAAATTCATGATTATTGAGTGAGATATGTGGATTTTCAGTTTGATGTTCAAAGATGTTTGTGTTCGATCCGTTTGATTCCTTAACCTAATGTGAAATCTAAGCTCATTTTTGAATTCATCATGCTTGAATTGCTTGATCTGGAAAGTTTGAATCATTTATATTTTGTTTTGTTCTTGGTTTGAATTTTCCGGTGCCTGAGCCCTAGCTCCGGTCACCGGATTCTGGAAATGTTTCACCTGAGTTCAATGAAGAAGATAATTGCGTGACCCTTGGATTTGTGATCTGGACGGTTCCCATGGTGACAACACATTAAAAATGCATGCTCCTTCTCACGTGTTTTCTATTTCAAATTATAATCTGAATAATGCTTCATGTGTCTCACCTCACCATAGCTAGCATGCTCCCACTGTCCTGACCAATCATTGTGTATACTTGTTTTAATGAATGACTTGATCTGAAGCGTACACTTGATCCTTTTGTCCTTGTTTTTCCTGTTTTTTTGTGAATTTCCATTCTATTTATCATGAACCTGTGCTGAACTTTGGGCTTCCCTTGTTATCCCCCCCTGTTTTAAAGCCCAATGAATTTGAACTAGAATTGCTTGCTGAACGCACCCCCTGGCCTGTTTTCTTTATTTTATTTCTTTTTATTTTCATTTTATTTTCAAGTTGCTTTTCAATTTTTAAAAATAGTTTTAGGTCATCAAAAATCATAAAAAAATTCATGAGTGTTTCTTTTAGTTTTTTCTAATTTTTGGTATTTTTATTTTTAATTATCACGCAGAAATTAATTGTTTCTTTTAATTAATTGATTTTATTTCATTTTGAAGCATGCTGACTTGTTCATTTTCCATCTTGATCATTATTTTGAATTTTTAGGTGATTCTTTTTGCTCTGGATTCATGTTGAGATTTAGTTTATTGGTGATTTTTGTTCTGATTTTTAGAATTTATTTTAATTGATTTTGGTCTCTAACTTGTGCATAAAGATTTCTAACCCTAATCCATGTTTGAATCCTCATTTGACTTGCTTAACTTCTGATTCTCATTCTCTCCTTTTGACATGTTGATATTGTATGATTGAAGATCATTTGTGCAAGTTTGTGGAATTTTTGGATGCTTACTTGAATTAATTTGAATTTTTGTTCCTTACTTGTCCTTTTTTACTTCTTTTGGGTCATATGTTCACTCCTTAGCTTAGAATGGCACTTGTGCCAACTTCTTCAAGTTGTTTAGGGCCATGTTAGGTTGTTGATACCCCTCTGGTCTTGATTTGTGGTTTGTACCTTGAGAAGTTTGTGTTTGGTTGCTCTTGAAGTTCTTCCACACTTATGCATGATCACTTCACTTCCTTTGCTCCTTCCTTCTCATGATGTGAATATTTGACTATGTGCACTTCTTCTCTTCATCTCGCATGTTCTTTAGGCACTTTTCTAACATGTTAGGGTTCTGATCTTGGACTTGGTGGTGTTGCTTTGACTATTTTTCTTTGTATCTTCTTATGTTCACTTTGTTTTGTCATAGTGATTCCTAATGCTTCATGTTGAGTTGTGTGGTTCTCTTCTCATTCTTGTGCTTTGAGTTTGCATTTGGCATTTGTGTTTATGTCTTCACTTCTGGTTGTGTGACTTTTTTTTGGCATTATGTTCATTTTGTGTTGCATTTATGCTTGTGTCACTAACCATTTCAGGGGCTCTGGTAAGTGAGAGGTGTGGATGTGATTCCCACATCTCCAATTCTTATATCTTCTCTTTTCTTCATTAATACTAATCTTGTGATTGTTGGGGCTTAGGCCTTACTTCCTCCCTCTTCTATTCTTCTTTCTCCTCTCGGGAATTCTTTTCTCATCTCATTCGCTCCGTACGCGAACTTGCTCCTACTTGTCATTTTGCAAGACTGTAACGCATTCGTCGTCCGAACCTGCAACACCTGAGCATTGACATAGGCAGTTCAAGCCTTAAGACACAAGCAATCTTTTCCACCCCTAGTTAGGGGAACTACGGCGACTCTGATCCTCATGTCCAGTGAGGTACGTAGGCAGCGGGGTAGGGCCCGTTCGAGCACAATCCTTATTTTCCCTACATTTTCCTCTTTGTTTTCTTTCTCAGTTCCTTTTCCAGATCCAGTTTCCTTTTCTTTGCAGCAGCTTTCATTCCTTCACCCTTTGAAACAGTTTCTTTGCAAGCGTGGATCCCGTCGGGTACGGTAGACGATTTAGGTGCTAATACCTTCCCAGGTCGTAACCGACTCCCGAACTCAGTCTCTTTGGTTCGCAGGACCCGTGTCCTTCCTCTTCTTTCTTCTGGTTTGTGCAGCATTACCATTCCCGTTCCTTCGGGATAAAAATGCCTGGCTGGCGACTCTATTCTTTTCTGCGCCACTTTCGCATTTGTACCAGGATGGAAATCCGGGGAGCGACACCCCGGAGTCAGGGGTTGTCGTAAACTCATTTAAGAAGCTATTGCATATTGGAAACCACCAAAAATATCTTATAGGGGTTCAGTGGCTCAGGGCTGTCGTAAAATCATTTAAAAAGCTACTACATTTTGGAAACCACTAAAAATATCTTATAGGGGTTCAGGGGCTGTCGTAAACTCATTTAAAAAGCTATTGCATACTGGAAAGCACCAAAAATATATTATAGGTAAACTCCAAACCATAATTGCTTAAGACAAAAGGAACGTGCATTGAAATGGTCTACTCTCACGTGTTCTAATAACTTAAGGCACTAGGAGCTTACATTGAAATGGTTTTAACCATGAGACAGTATCTCACGCAAAAAAACCTTGTACAAAGGGTGGATGAAGAACAAGGTTATATCAATAAGTGCCACCATTTACAAAAAATAAGAACATCAGCATGGATCAAACTTTTAAACACCTGCTCAAAGAGCTATATTAATGCTAAGAAAAAACTCTCCTAAGACCATAAGCTGTCAGGTGCAGCACAAAAGCATGTTTAGTTATCTCTTAACAATTTGTACACAAAAGCTAATCAATAACACCACCCACTAATAAGAGAAACAGAAAGGTTGCAACAGATAACAAGTCCAGGTTGTCTCATATCAAGTAATTAAGTAAGGCCAATAGTAAATATTGTACATCTATCATGAAATTTGTGTAATTCAAGTAGCCTAAATTTCACCGGCAATAAATAAAAATTTATAAGTGACTTGGGAAAGTCGATGCAAAAGATATGTTTTTTTTAATCCTATGTATATACTACAGTTTGATGTATTCTGCCAACAATATTTTACCTAAAAAATTAACTGTAATCTGATACATATATAAAATCCAGTATGATACCAAGTAATATGTAATACAAACCTTAATGACAATTGTGTGAGCAGGTAGATTGACACCCCCATGCCAGAGTTGTTGTACAGACGAGTACCTAAAAACACCATAAGGCATGCTTAAATGAAACAGGAGGAAAATCGAGTCTACACTGAAAACTAGTGAGAAAAGATCTACCTTCAAAAGTCCCTAAAAAAAAAGCCTTTCAGTCAATCCTTTATCTGAGCGTAACATCCCAGCATGATGAATACCCATGCCAAAACCAAAAAGTTCAACGAGATCTTTGTTTTTTGATTTAATGACTTCTTTCTAGAATGCATAAATATAAAATCTATGAATCAAGAATATCAAACATCACAATAAAATCTAAATAAATGTTTACTCTAACAACCTTCATAAATAAATACTGTAGATGTGCGTCATTATTGAAGAGTAAGAGTTCGTCACTCTTTTGTGCAAGTTCAATCTGTTGAACGTGACATAAAAATGATGAAACTGAGAGCAGAGAGAGAGATTGAAAGACTTGACATAATGAGATTTTGGGAGAGATATTACTTTTAGAAATAGATTTCAAATATTGAGAATGAGGGATTGTGATTTGGGGGAAAAGATGAAAATGTAAGGTTTCTAAGGAGAATGTGCAGCGCAAAAATGTGAAGGGATGGATAAAGCAGGTAAATAAAAATTAGAAGGGTGACGTGAAAAAATGGACACTAGAAGAAAACATAGAGGCGGTTCTAAAACCACCGTCAAATACCCATTATTTTTATGTTGATGTTAAAGGATACTAAATTATTTTAATTTTTATAAAGAAAGAAACGTGATAATTTTATTCTAGTGTTAAAGTAAATATGATATTAACAAAAAACAAACCTATTTTGTAGTATGATATAACATATCTCATTTTGTTGGGATATTTTATTTCTCTTCGAATTTTTATTAAATTTTTTTCTTTGGGTAATGCATGCAAGTATGAAATGGGATAAAAATGTTTAAAGTTTATCAAAGGTTCTACCATGAGTATGATAGAATGGATTTCTTGCATTTGACCCTAAAAAGAATAGAGCATAACATAATACACATTCCACATAGGTAAATTGATTTAAAAAAATCGTAAAATAGAAGATAGTTGTAAGGCAATAGAGTATATAAAAATTAACTTATCTTTGTAGAATTGTTTGAGTTGAGCGACACCTTGAAGATCTTTCAGAACACGTTTTCTGAAGTTTTTTGGACCTGTAGTGACACTGTAAGCAATAGTTGACGGTTATACACAAGAGATGTGGATGTTATACATCAGAGATGAATGTTGAAAGTAATACATAAATGAAGAATCACTACAACAATAGATAAAGAAGAAAGGGTTAGGGTTAGGGTTTGGAAGAAGAATGAGATAAATTAAAAGCTAGTTGAGGGGTTTTTAATTATTTGAGAGGGAATGAATTTCCCGTTGAGGAGTCGATAAGGGTTTTTTATGAATTGGAGGGAACATTTCCCTTTTTATTTATCGCTCAATCAAAAAAATTATTTTATAAAATAAAAATTTAAATAAAAAACCATAATAAAGACGATTTTGTGATAATTGTCGTGAAAACCGTCGCAGTCCAGTCCCTAACTGTCGTGATAACCATCGTAATCTAAGAATAACGACGATTTTGTGATAATTGTCCCAAAAAATCTGCGACAGTTGACCCTAACTGTCGTGACAACCGTCGTAGTCCAGGAATAAGGACAGTTTGTTGATAACTGTCGCAACTCAAGTGTCGTAAATCTCCTTTTTTCTTGTAGTGATTGCTTGTTGTGGTTGTTGTTTGCGTGATTTAACATCATCAATAGCATGTTAATAAGTGTTTATACTTCTGTTTTGCATTGCATTGGTGGTCCACTAATGATTTGTTTAATTGTATGTGTAATTAGAAAAATTGCATATTGTTTAAAACCGCACAAATCACATAGTTTACATCCATTGTTATGTGTTTATGTGTTGAATTCCATTGTTAATGATCCATTTCAGGTTGTTGCATTAGGGTGCATAATTATTTCATCTCATTGTTTGCATTGAAACTCATGTCTTGCTTTGGAAAACAATTGAAAATCTGCCATGCTTTCATCGCTGCATTTGGAAATAGAAGCTGTAAAAGACATGCTGCATTATTCTGTTTTGATCTTTTTACACCTATTTTCATGTTGTTTGGTAGTTGTAAGAGGTTGTGTGCATTGTTAGTTGCATTTAGTAGTTGTTTGTGCAATAGGAAGCTGTAGTAGATGCTGACTTTAGGTTTTGCTTAGCTTTTTAGTATCCATAGACCTAAGGTTGAGTCTAGTTTAGGTCATAGTGTGATAGGACATGTTTGGTACTTGTTTACCACTTTCCTTTTATTAATTTGGATTTATTTCACTAACCTTTGTTTTGTAGGAGGTTATGGTAAGCCATGTGTGTGGGAGGGTATCCTACATACACCTTCTTCCTTATCCTTTTACATTTCAATTTGTGTTTGCGATAAACATTGGATGCTTCTTCAACTTTGCACTATGTTCATTCCCTTTGGAGTTGAACTCATCTTCATTCATTGAAGTGAGTTGTAACTTGCTTCCATTTTCTTTCTAGGAATAGAAAACCTCACTAACCATATGACATCCCTTGAATAAACAACTTAGGGTGAATCTTAGTTTCCCCTTGTTTTTGTCCTTTCTCGATTTGAGTTTCTCTCTCATCTCAACAAAAATAAAACACCTAATAAAGGTCGAGCTTCCTCTTGCGCCAGGAGACTTTACCATAGGGTATTTGCATGCATTCCATTTCAGGATGAGGTGTAGGATATTTATCATGATGAACAAGTCTTAGCATGAGGATGTCTCACAAACAAACAAAAATAAAAAACACTTCTCATAAAAGACAGTAAACAAACAACACACGTCTTTCCTGTGGGAATTCTCTTCTCATCACATTCACTCTCAACGAAAGAACTTGCTACGACTTGTCTCTTTGCAAGACAATAAACACACTTGTACCAGACGAGCCTGCAACACCTGAGCATAGACATAAGCAGTTAAATTCATAAAAATTACATACAAAGTTCCCGCTTTAGTTAGGCGAACTGCGTCGACTCTGATTCTCATCTCCCATGAGATACGTAGGCAGTGGGGTAGGGCCCATTCGAGCATATTCTTTATTTTCCCAACATTTCTCCCGTACCTTTTCATTCTCTTTTTCTAGTTCCCTCTCTCATTCCAGTTCCAGTAGAAGTTTTTATTCAGTAAAATTTTTATTACTTACCCTTTGAAACAGACTAACAAGCATGGATCCCGTCGGGTACAACGGATGATCTGGGGTGCTAATACCTTCCCAGGTCGTAACCGACTCCCAAACCCAGTTCTTTGGTTCGTAGGACCTTGTCATTTCCTTTTCTCTTCGGTTTGTGCAACATTACCTTTCCCATTCATTCGGGATAAAAATGTCTGGCTGGAGACTCTACCTTTACCGCGCCAGTTTTGCATTTTTCTTAGGATGAAAATCCAGGGAGTGACAGCTGGTGCTGGGGACCGAACCCAGAATCTCTGTTTTCCCCTTTGAGAGTCAATCCTAGAGCTTGTCTGTTTTTCATTTCTTTGGGTGTTTAGCTGTTTGTTGGTTTGTGCTTTAGTTTAGCTTTACTGCTTTAATTTCAGCTTTACTTTACAACTTTATTTATCGCTTTTAGTATTTTATTTTCCATGCATCATATATATACTGGACTGTCTGGTTGTACCAGTTTTCTTTGGCGGGATGGGGTTACTGTGAGACGAGCTCGTAACCGGGGCTCGAGTGCACCCTAGACTTTAGCGTGGATAGACATTGTACTTCCATGATATCTCTCCATGATGAGTGGCAATGTGTTCCACACCTAGAGTGCGACCGTCTTGGAACTATCATGTGTGGGGATTTCCTCCACTTCAGGGTACGACCTCAATAGTTATGTGCATCTGGGGACCAATCATTGAGGACCTTAGTGGAAACAACCCTCTCCAGTGATGACAGTGGCAGACCACATTTGTTGGCATACCCACTCACATCCGAGGGCCCACTGGGAACTCGCATAGGATGGCCTAGTTCTCTCATAGGAACTCAGTTAAAGCAAAAATGTTCGTATGGCGATAGTACTGTATCCCAAGGGCTGAATGTACTATTGTTTCTCGATTTAGTTCTTGAAGCTGGGAACTTATGAGGGATGCTTGTTTTTCCCAGACTCAGCTAAGACCTCGCTGAGTAGTACATAATGCTAAACCGATTCCCTGATATGGTTATTACGCCATTTCTCGGAAATGGTGAACATATTATTTTTATTCGACTTTGAGAGTCCATGATGTTGACCCGAGGTAGCACACCCGTGAGATTGGGAGGGGTTTATAGGTTTGCAGGAACCCTAAACTTCCAACATACCTGTTTTGCCATTGTTACTTTATGATATGGTCTAGTTCTATATGGTCTTTGGTTGTGAATGTTGGATTGTCTTCACAAAGTTAATGTTATAACTCTTCACTGACACTTGGTTATCTGGTCAATACCAACACAGACACGTCACTGATCGCATGCCTTGTATTGCATAACATCATGACATCATTAATCATTTGTGTTCTTTTTCATTCTCAGGGTTGCATATTGTTCCTAATTTCGGTCATTTTCTTACTCAGAGATGAAAAATGTCAGGAAGAAGAATATTTATTAAAAGTTCTTTGACACTAAGATAGAGATGATAAACCAGATGGTGTCTCTTATCACTCCACATCATGTTGTAGATTTCCGGAAGGCTTAAGAGGGTATTCTTGATATGGTGATGCACCTGGACAGTTCTGAGAGGAGCGTTATTCATACATTGTTGCAGTATTACGACCCTCGGCTCAGATGCTTTATAGTTCACGAATTCCAGTTGGGTCCCCTGTTGGAGGAGTATGCTTTGATCTTAGGGGTTCCTCTTCAGGATCAGGTTCCTTTCAATTCAGAGATGGTTATACCTACACCTGCTGGCATTGCTGAAGCTCTTTATTTGAGCATGTCTGTTGTATCAGCATATCTGAATAATACCAAAGGGGGAATGTTCATTTTTTCTTTGGAATTCTCGGTGAAGAAGGTTGAAGAGATTTCCACAGAAGATCAGTGGAATTCTGTTTGTGCTATCCTCGCCTTCTCTATCTACGAGTTCATTTTGTTTGCGAATATCGACAAGTTTATAGACATGAACGCCATTCATCTTTTTGTGCTGAAGAATCCGGTGCCTACTCTCTTGGGAGACCTCTACTATTCAGTGCACTATAAGAATGAGAAAACAATGAGGAGGTTTGGTGCGATGCTGCACTCCTTTGTTTTACAAGTGGTTCATGAGACACTTGCCGAGTACTGAAGCCTTCACCGATCCTATCCTGATCTGGGCCAATAGGTTGAGCATGTTATCTGCCAAAGACATCAACTGGTTTACTATGAGATTGAAAGTAAGGAATTTCATCTCTAGCTGCGGAGGTACCCCAATGTACCGCTCTTAGGAGTAACCAGGGGCATCAATTACAACTCGATTCTCTTGAGAAGGCAATTGGGATACGCGCTTAAAGATATTCCTGAGGAATCGGAATTAGCTCAGACCTTTTACTTCCTCGTAAAAGACAACCTTCTGTTGGTTAGGAAAGTTGCGGGTTCTTGGAAGCTCATCCAAAAGAGAGGTATAACATGCTTGGGCAGAAGCAATAACCATACATTTCCCAAGTATGACGCTTGGTTAAAGGGGAAAGCTCAGGTGGTCTTGTTACCCTTCTCAGCGTCAGCCTCACTTGTAGTAGTGGAACCTAAGACTACCGTGCCTTTGGAAGAATACAAAAAGATGGAAGCTTTAGTTCAGCAACTCAGGGCAGAGAACCAGGAAGCCCACAGTTCCTATCAGAGGATGGTGACCCTTAATCAGAAATTAGAGGAAAGGGTTCAGAAAGAAGATGATATGGTGAAAGTCAAGCAGATAGAATTTGAAGAAAGAGAGCGCTATTTCAAGAAAAAGGTTTTTGTTGAAATCCGCAACGAGAATCAGCGCCGAAAGGACAAGAAGTCTTTGGACGAAGCCAACGAAATAATAACTCTCTAGAAGGAAAAATGGGGGGCCAACTTGAAGAAGCAGAAGAAAGTGGAAGTTGAGTACAAGAAGCAGATTGAAGATTTTCAGGAGCAATTGGGTGACCAGAAAGAGAAGCTCCAACTAGCCCACGAACAACATAGAGACCACATTCAGAAGATAGCTCAAGAGAAACAGGAAATTGAGGATATTCAGAAGGAGGTGGAAGAACTTTGAGTTCATGTAGAGGTCAAAAGGCCAGGTATGAGCCTAGGCCTAGCGGGGAAAACGAAGATATCTTCCTGCAATAAATTAGTGAACTCCATGCTTCCTTTGATCAGAGGGATTTGCTCATGCAAAAGCTATTGGAAGACCTGAACCATCCGGATATCGCTCACTTATTCCAGGTGGTCAAGTGCCTTAGCTGGAGGCTGAAGGATGTTGAGATGCATAAGGTCTAATTTCTCTTGTTTGTATCGGATTACCCACATGCCTGTTGTGGGATTCCTTGTTGCTTTGGCTATTTTTCCTTACTGTAAGAATTGGCCCCCTTTGGGGAAGTTTGTTGTTATTCTCATGATTCATTTCCCTCTATTGGATGCGTTTCAAATTCTTGAGTGATATCTTTGCACTGACACTGTTCCAAGCACTGGTTCACCACAAGTTATCTCATCCGAAACTCTGTGGGATTAATCTCTTCCCAAAAGTCAAAATTCTCACAGGCCATCTGGATTATTCTTGAATACCGGAATGGGGGCATAAATAACCTTGATAATGAAAGAACACAACATTTGCATGCATTCATATCATATTTGAATTTTTTTCTTTGCAGGTTATCCGAGTTCTCTAATTTATCTGTTTATTCAGGAGGAAGTGCAAGTCGTCGTCTCCACCGGTACGCCACCCGCTGCAATCAAAGAAACGTCATGGGCACTGTTCAAGCTAAGCTGACTGAACTCCACACGCGCATGAATGAATTAATGAACTTGATGCAGGGGGTCGCCCTAGGGCAACAAAAGTTTAAGGTTGCTATCCAGAGGCTTGATCAACCGCATGTGGACCCTCCGGTTGTTGGAGTTGCTTTAGACGCGCAAGGTAATCCCGTTAATGCCACTGCTATTCCAACCAAAGCCGACGGGCCTAACCCGGAGGGCATTCCTATTCCAATACATAATGTGGAGGATCATCAGGCCGATCAATTCTCTTTTTTGAACGAGGATTTGGTATTCGATATGAGGGGAAATCAATAGGACTTTCAATTGCTAGCGGAGAAGGTCAGAGCTCTTGAGTGCAGAGACACCCTAGGGATTGATGTTTTTGACATGGAATTGGTGCAAGGTTTGACCATCCCACCGAAATTCAAGGCCCCTGGATTTGACAAATACAACGGGAGTTCCTGTCCCAAGACTCATCTTCAGGCTTACTATCGCAAGATAGCTGCCTATACCAAAGACGAAAAGGTCTGGATGCACTTCTTTCAGGACAACCAGTCTAGAGGTTTTCTTGAATGGTACATGAAGTTAGAATGGACTGATGTGCACAATTGGAAGGAACTAGGAGAGGTGTTCCTCAAGCAATATCAGTATAATATCGACATGGCTCCGAGTAGAACTCAGTTGTAGAGCTTGTCCCAGAAAAATTCTGAGAGTTTCATAGAGTACACACAGAGGTGGCGCAAGTTGGCAACAAGAGTACAACCACCCCTACTCGAAAGAGAAATGGTGGATCTGTTCATGGATACCCTTCCAGGGAATTTCATGGAACGACTAGCAGGGTTTTCTTCAAGTGGGTTTTCTGATATCATTCTGACCGGTGAGCGGGTTGAAAATTGGATGAAAAAGGGAAAGATTCAGAATGGTGGAGCTTCTACTTCGGGGACCAAGGAGCCCTTTGTGAAAATAAGAGAAGGCGAAACTGGGGCAGTGTACTCGCAGAGAAAGAGAGGAAATTAGGGTACTTATTATCAAGCTGCATATGTCACCATCCCTGCTGCCACCAATCAAAAACATCAACCACCGCAACAATGCATAACTATCAACAAAGGGATCTTAGACAATACTATCCTCCCAGGCCGAGAGATAGATAATTCGAAATGCCGCCAATGTCATATTCACAACTATTTCAGAATCTCCTCCAACTGCAGATGATTCAGATGAGAACTTTACAACCTCCAAAACCTGGTCAGATTCCCGAAGGATATGATGCTAATGCCCACTGCAAGTTTCACTTTGGAGCTCTGGGGTATACCGTGGAGAATTGAAAAGCCTTCAAGCACCTGGTCAAGGATATGTTGGATTCCAAGGCGATCAACTTTGCTCCTACCCCAAATGTCTTGCAAAATCCCATGCCTTCGCATGGAAGAACCGTGGGAGCCATAGATGATGGTGACAATTTGAATTTGGTTTATGATGTCAATTCCTTGAAGACTCCACTATTAGCGGTAAATGGATGTTTGTCGAAGAAAGGTATATTCCCAGGCTGTGGGGAAGTTTGTCCAGAATATGAAGGAATTACCAATGGGTGTGACAGGTTGAAGTCAGAAATTCAGAAGATGATTGATGACGGAAGAATCCAGTTTGACCGGGTTGCTAAAGAAGATGAAGTTTCTACGACCACTATCTACTACACCCCTTACAAAAGTCTGGCGCCGGTAAGAGCAGTCCCGGTCACGTTCACCACTGCAAGGCCTATGTCGTATCAAAGTGAGAAAGTTGTCCCATGGCATTATGGGGCAGAAGTTTATTGTAATGGCCAGAAACAAAATATAACCACCTCCAGCATAGCTCCATAGCAGGTCGAAAATGTGAGAGTCGGTGGATTCACGAGGAGTGGACGATTGTTCGCGCCTCAAACCTTGAGGAGCGTCGCAGTGCCACCGAATAATAGTGCAGATGCCCAGGCTAAGGCTAAGGGTAAGCAGGTTGTGTCAAATGATGTCCCTGTGCCAGATCCGAACATTACCTTTGACAAGGAAGCCGAGGAATTCTTGAGGATCATAAAGAAAAGAGACTACAAGATAGTCGACCATTTGAAACAGACGCCCTCCAAGATCTTGATCTTGTCACTATTGATGTGTTCTTAATCCCACAGAAAGTCTTTACAAATAATCGTGAACAATTTTTATGTTCCACAAGAAATATCGGTGAACCAACTCGAGACGGTGGTTTCTAGCGTGAACGCTAGTCACAGATTAAGGTTCACAGATCTTGATCTAACTGCTGAGAGACGCAGTCACAACAGAGCTCTTCACATTTCGATGGAATGTAAAGGGGTTGTGCTTTCCCACATGCTTGTTGATACAGGATCCTCCCTGAATGTGCTTCCAAAGAAGGCGTTAATCAAGTTGGACTACGACGAAGTGGTGCTCAGGCCGAGTGACTTGGTAGTCAGAGTGTTTGACGGGTCTAAAAGGTTAGTTTTTGGAGAAGTAGAATTACCGATCAAGGTATGCCCACAGGTGTTCAACACGACCTTTTATGTCATGGGAATTCAGCCGACATAGAGTTGTTTACTCAGACGTCCCTGGAATCATGCAGCCGGGATAGTATCCTCAACTCTCCATCAGAAGTTAAAGTTTGTCTGGGAATGGCAAACTGTCATGGTGTGTGGAGAGGAGGACATATTCATAAGCCACTTATCTTCATTCAAGCACGTGTAGATGAATGGGGAGATATATGAGACTCCTTTCCAGGCTTTCGAGTCGGTCAAGACTGAAGTTATGTCATACTCGTCAGCATCCCTTTCAGAAGAGAAGAAGAAAGGTGTATCCATTACATCCTATAAGCAAGCTCTGAAAGTGGTAGAATCAGGGGCCAACGAAGGTTGGGGCAAGATGATAAAGGTCCCTAAGAAAGAGGATATGTTCAAAATTGGTTACAATCCTTCTCAATCAACATCAACTCAACGCGCCCGAGGTCGTAAAGGCCCGATCACTTTTTCCAATGCTAGATGGGTGGATCATAACAACGGTATTTGTGCTATTCATGAAGACATAATTAATAGCAACTGCGAAATTGATGAGTGGATCAAGTCGAGTGTCCTAGGAGTGGAACTCAATAATTGGTCATCAGAAGAAATCATCACATTTACTCAGCACAAAGAGTAATTGTCTTGTGTTTTATCTTATATGAAAGCTCTATGTCTTGCCCAAGGTATAATAGCTCATTATCAGGGCTTCATTGTTTCAATTTGCAATAATAATCATCAATAAAAGGGACGTTTTTGCATTCATTCATAGTGTTCCCTGTCTTTTATTTTATTTTCACACAAAAAATGGCAATGTGCATTCTCATTTTTCATAATTTTCCCACTCTCTAAAATCTAGCATGAATCATCATTCATGCAAGATGCACCCCTAATGGGTCTCATCAATAATGATCTTGCTATGGCTCGCTATGACTTCGAAAATCCGATATACCTAGACGACGAGGAAGGTGAGGAAGATTGTGAACTACCCGAGGAGTTAGCCAGATTGTTAAAGCAAGAAGAGAGACAAATGCAGCCACACGAGGATGTCATTGAGGTTGTAAACCTGGACACTGAAGAAGTGAAGAAAGAAGTCAAGATCGGGGATGCCTTAGATGAATTTGTGAAGGGACGATTGGTTGACATGCTCCGAGTATATGTTGACGTCTCCGCCTAGTCTTACCAGGAAATGCAAGGACTGGATACTGATATCGTAGTGCACAAGCTGCCGCTCCACGAGGACTGCCCTCCAATAAAATAGAAACTCCAAAGAACTCGACCTGATATGGCGATAAAGATCAAGGAAGAGGTTCAAAAACAGTTCGACGTTGGATTCTTGGCTGTTACGAGTTATTCACCGTGGGTTGCCAATATCGTGCCGGTGCTGAAGAAAGATGGCAAATTTCGGATGTGTGTCGACTACCGAGACTTAAACAGAGCTAGTCCCAAGGACGATTTCCTGTTGCCTCACATCGACGTGTTAGTTGACAATACAACTCAATTTTCGGTGTTTTCCTTCATGGATGATTTTTCGGGCTACAACCATATCAAAATGTCGCGAGATGATATGGAGAAAACTACATTCATCACCTCTTGGGGAACTTTTTGCTATAACTGATGTCATTTGTTCTGAAAAATGATGGAGAAACTTACCAATGTGCAATGGTGACTCTCTTCCATGACACGATTCATCACGAGATCGAGGTCTACATGGATGACAAGATTGCAAATTCGCAAACTGAGGAAGAGCACTTAGTCAACCTAACCAAGCTGTTTGACAGGCTGCGGAAGTTTAAACTGAGGTTGAACCCGAACAAGTGTACATTCGGAGTGCGCTCCAATAAGCTGATGGGCTTCATTGTAAGTGAAAGGGGGATTAAGGTCGACCCTGCAAAGGTAAAAGCAATTCAGGAGATGCTTGAGCCTAACACTGAGAAATAAGTGTGTGGCTTCTTAGGAAGACTGAACTACATTGCACAGTTCATATCTCACTAACAGCTACGTGCGAACCAATATTTAAACTCTTGAGAAAGAATCAAGTCATCGAGTGGAGTGATGAATGTCAATTGGCTTTTGATCGAATCAAAGAATATTTGCAAGAACCTCCAATCCTCGTACCTCAGTTCCAGGGAGACCCCTGATTATGTACCTTACAGTACTTGAATGATCAATGGGCTTCTTTCTCGGTCAGCATGACGAGTCTGGTTGAAAAGAGCATGCAATATATTACCTTAACAAAAATTTTACCGACTGCGAGACAAGATACTCACTGCTCGAGAAAATTTGTTTCACTTTGGCATGGGTTCCTCGTCGACTAAGTCAATATATGTTGATTCACACTACCCTATTGATATCCAAGATGAATCATGTCAAGTACATCTTCGAGAATCTAGCTCTGACCAGAAGGGTAGCTCATTGGAAGATGCTCTTGACTGAATATGACTGTAACACGGTGGGAGAACTGACTTTGTATAAATGTTGCGGATAGCAAGAGTCGCCACCGACTTTTATTTTATCCAAAAGGAAAGGACATAAAAGAACAGGAAAGACCTTAAAAGATTTTGAGTTCGGGGGGTAGGTTATATAAAGGGAAGGTGTTAGCACCCTTTATATCCATGGTTATCCATGGGCTCTTAGTTACTTAGCTCACTTTGAATTGTTTTGAAATAGGTGTAGTGTGTGATTAGAAACTTTCTAAGTACTTTGTAATGATCCTCGTATGGATGTATACAAAGACTTGTTTTTGAAAATTTGTTTGAAAAGTGTGGTGTGAAGAGCATTTTGAAAGGTGTGAGCAAGTAATTAAGAGGAACCTACCCTATATTAAATCTTTACTGTTCTCATGTTCTTTCAATGGTAAGATTATCCGTATTATTAAGGAATAGGTAGTCATTACCTTGGATGTATAAGGGATATATGCAGGGACATCTGAATATAGGCAACTGTAAGGTGTCTTTAGCAATTCATAGGGACTTATCATCTTTTATTCAAAGGGACAAGATCATTTATCGTAGGCAACCTCGAAGGAACTTGATCTTATAGAATGAAGGGACTTGATGATATTTGTGAATGGACATTGCTTAAGACACCTTACTTGACCTTTTGAAATAGGCAACTGAGAGGCAACCCTAGGAAGTGCAAGATGACGATCAAAGATCGACTTACGTGTGTGCATGTTCGTATTCAAATATTTATCTTATTTAAGTTAATTATTCTAAGTTGATTTTAATTACAAACATGTTATCACACCCTAGAATTACTAACCACACAGTAAATATATTCATAATAAAATTAAAGAAAAAATATAAACCTAAACTATTACAAAGCTTCGGGGCAATTACAATATAATCGAAAAATAATAATAACAATAAATAGAAAATAAATAAGCAATAATTAAATACTAGCAATAATAATAAATCAGAATAAAGGTTAGAATAATAAAAATAAAAGAAATAAGAAATTAGCAAGACTAATAAATATTAGAAAAAGTTTTTTAAGAATTAATTAGGAAAAGAAGTTAAAATAATGATTAACAAATAATAAACTATTTACAAAATAATAATTAATGGTTTAATTAGGGTTTATAAAAAATATTAGATTAAATATTAGGGTTAACAAAAAAATTAGGGTTTATGCCTCATTTAAGAAAATTAGGGTTTAGACATTTTAGGTTTAAATAATTAACTAAAACTTAAATAAATTATTTACAAATTATGAATAATAATAAAAATTATATACAATATTATTTATAAAAATACATTATGATATTTATAAAAATATAAAGTTTGATTAATATTTTAAGTAGAATTTATTAGTTTTAACAAATTAATTAACATAATAATATAATTTATATAATTAAACAATTAATAAAATAAAATGAAAAATAAAAACAAGACTTAACAAAAATATGGGGGAGGCCTGGATTTGAACCCATGACCTCCCCATTACAAGCAAGATGGAATACCACTGGACTGCGCCTGCACAGCTATCTATGGAATGGATCAAAACCATAATATTATAAACCTGCAAAATAAGAAAACAAATGAATAAAAAAGAAAGAACCTGGGGATCGAACCCAGGTCTCTTTGCTTGCAATACAAACGCTCCATCCACCAGGCCATCAGACACGTTCTGATATTTATTTAAACCGAATCAATAAAATAATAAAACAAGAATTTAAATTAACGATTTAGCGCCATTCAGACTTCATCTTCTCCAGGATACCTGCGAAAATACCTACGAATTCAATTGCAATTTTTCCTGCGAATTTATTTTCGCAGGTGTTCCTATATTTATCAAATTCATCATTAACTGTAAAATTTCTTCTCAATAACAAGACCAATCAATTTCCCAAGGTCCCAGGAGTACGAATATGGTCTCAAAAGTCATTTTTTTTTGCTTATTTTGCAAACCCCCAAACGAGGATGAAGAACCCTAGCTATGGTGTTTTTCACATCCTGTAACAAAACTTCAATCAAACAGCCCAGATAGTATCTAAACATCAAGCAAACAAGAATATGCAATTAAAATTAGCTTGTATCACGTGAATCATATAAATCGGAAAAAAATATCAAGAGGTATAAAACACAATCGGTTTGTCATGGAGAATGATGCTTTCATGCTAATGATGAGTGGTATAACTTCTGGACATGTTGAAGAACAATCTTACACCTTCAAATTGTCTTGAGGAGGGCTGAATGATTGAAACCGAATTTGATTTTTTTGTCAAAGTTTGGGAGTTTGAGAATGGTGCTGGAATCCTAATTTTCGTGTCCTTTGCATTGGTTTGTGTTGTACACTTATAATAGAAGCAAATTAGGTCAAAAACCAATCCATTCTTTGGGCTTCTTGGATATCTTGATCATGAAGAAAGATATGATTCAAAAAGTGAGAAAAATCAAATATTTTCATGCCTCAAAGACTTTACACGAAATTTGATCCTCTCAATCAACTTTAAATGATATTTCAATCATTCTAGAACCAAAATCAGATTTTTAGATTGACTTTTTGTATTTTATTTTCATAAAAATTGAATTTTATTAAATAAAATCCAAAATAATAAAATATAAAATATAAAAATATGGAAAAATAGTCAATGGGTCGTGTATGACCTTATCCTTGAGATTGGATTGGAATTTGGTAGGCCCATTTGGCAAAAATTGGTTTTAAGACTTCATTTGCTTCACAAACCTCCCAAAAATTTCCCAACTTTGCAAAGGCACAAATCCTTCAATTTTAAGGCTATGAAGGTGTTCTTGGACATTTTGGAAAGCTTAGAGAGTCCTCTAACCAACCTATTTGGTCTCATTTCCATATCCTTTACCATTTTCGAGGTTATGCCCTTTGGAAGATGTTGACTTTTTGTTGACTTTTAAAATGACCTATAATGTCTTAGCTCATATCTTCCAAATGAAGCATTTTTGGGCTTGGCTTGTGAGATACAAAGTTGTAGAGAATTCAATTTCCTTCAAAATGAGCTTTGGATGGGAAATTTGTGATGAAGCGTGTGAAATTTATGGCTGGTCAAAGTTCAGTTGACTTTTCCTGTGAAAACCCTAATTTAGAAACTCCTGATTCTTGATGATCTGAAATCTCCTTGATGAATCATGATCAACCATTGATAAAATGAAGAATTTTACTTCATATACTTGGTGTTGGCAAAAAGTCATGAAGTTTGACTTTGGTTTGACCACAGTTGACCTCAGTTTGACTTTTTAACTACTTTGACTGATTTTAGCCTATCTGATCATTTGACTGAGCAAACCTTTTGGGAAAGCCTTGAAACTTGACATAGGGATTCTTGAAGACATATAGGATGTTATGAAGCTTACTTGAAGCCTTGGAATTCCATTTAGCCTGATGAAACTCAAAACCCTAGTTTAGGGTGCATTGCTTAAGAGGATGCTTTATCTGAGGGAATTGTCAAACTTTCTGACTAATTGTGAACCTTATGAACCTCTTGGGATACCTTGTGAACCTTGTGAACCTCTTGGGACACCTTGGTACACAATGTATTGTTTAGGTGAGGGAAAATTTTGGGGTGCAACAATTACATCCACTATACTTCCTAGAAAGCTATCAAGGGAATCATATTATCAGATTATTTGGCTCAACAACTGATCGACGACTATCAGCCAATGAGATTTGAGTTCCCTGATGAAGACATCATGTTCCTCAAATCGAAAGATTGTGAAGAACCACTCCTGGAGGAGGGGCTAGACCCTGAATCCAAATGGAGTCTGATGTTCGATAGGGTCGTTAATATGAATGGCAGCGGAGTTGGTGTTATTATTATCACACCGGAAGGAGTTCACATGCCCTTCATTGCCTTGTTGACTTGTGAATGCACCAACAATGAGGCAGAGTACGAAGCCTGTATAATGGGGATCGAGGAGGAGATTAATTTGCAAATTAAGACCCTCGATATATCTGGTGATTCAACTTTGGTTATAAATCAAGTTAACGGAAGGTGGCTTGTTCATCAACCACATTTGATTCCCTACATGGACTACACTAGGAGGTTGTTGACTTTCTTCACGAAGGTCAAGCTTCATTATATGCCTCGTGATGAAAACCATGATTAAGGTCCAGCAGTGGAACTATGTGCCTAGAATCGTGGTGTCTCCCCTTGAAAGGATTTCTTATGTGTTTGCAGCTGATAGTGTTGACGATGATAAGCCTTGGTACTACGATATCAAGCGTTTTCTAAAATCTCAGGAATACCTGACAGGGGCATCCAACAAAGATAAGAAGACCTTGAAGAGGTTGGCAGGCGGGTTCTTTTTAAATCAGGATGATGTGCTTTACAAAAGGAACTTCGACATGGTTTTGCTCAGATGCGTGGATAAACACGAAGCAGACATGTTGATGCAGGAAGTTCACGAGGGGTCCTTCGGTACCCATGTTGGGGGATACGCTATGGCAAAGAAACTTTTGAGATTGGGGTATTATTGGATGACCATAGAATCCGATTGTTGAAAGTACTCCCGCAAATTCCATAAGTGTCAAATTTATGCTGATAAGGTGCATGTGCCTCCCAATCCATTGAGTATCATGACATCACCGTAGCCCTTCGCCATGTGGGGCATCGATATGATCAGAAAGATCGAGCCAACCGCTTCTAATGGTCACCGCTTCATCCTGGTTTCCATTGACTATTTCACCAAATAGGTAGAAGCGGCGTCGTATGCTAATGTGACCAAGCAGGTCGTGACCCGGTTCATAAAGAGGGATATCATTTTTCGATACAGAATACCCGAAAGAATCATTATTGATAATGGTTCCAATCTCAATAACAAGATGATGGAAGATCTGTGTCGGGATTTCAAAATCGAGCATCACAACTCTTCTTCGTATCGCCTGAAGATGAATGAAGTCGTTGAGGCGGCCAACAAGAACATCAAGAAGATAGTACAGAAGATGGATGTGACACATAAAGATTGACATGAAATGTTTCCATTCACATTGCATGGGTACCGAACCTCCGTTCGCACCTCGATAGGGGCAACCCCATTCTTTCTAGTGTATGGTATGGAGGCAGTCCTACCAGTTGAAGTCGAGATCCCCTCATTGAAGATATTGATGGATGTCAAGCTTGATGAAGCTGAATGGCTATAGTCCAAATTCAATCAATTGAGCCTCAACAAAGAGAAATGTTTAGCTGTTGTATGCCATGGACAGTTGTATAAACGGAGAATGAAACAGGCGTTTGATCAGAAGGTGCGGCCTCGACGCTAAATACCTGGTGACTTAGTGCTGAAAAGGATCCTTCCTCCTTAAACATATCACAGGGGCAAGTGGACACCCATCTATGAGGGACCGTTCATTGTTAAGAAGGTCTTCTCAGGCGGAGCCTTAATGCTAACAACCATGGATGGAGAAGACTTCTTATCCCCTTTCAACGCAGACACAGTTAGAAAATAGTTCATATAAAAGAGACCCGTTGGACAAAAACAGAATAAAAGTCTAAGCAAAAAAGGGCATCCCGACGAGCCAAAAACAGAATAAAAGGCTCGGGGAAAAGTTAGAGAAATAAACAGAAAAATGTACACCCGCTGAGTGGAAAAGCCACATTGGACAACTCAGGAAAAAAAGGGTATCCCGATGGATTGAAAATCCGAAAGGGCGATCCATGCAAAAGAGGGATTGAAACGAACGACTGCGATCTGCGAGATCTATGATTCATCATCTACAATTGAGGACAACCTAAGGGTTAAGAATCAGTCCAATTGTCTTCCTCAAAAGCGAAGTACACGGAAAGTCTTGAGGACATGTGGGTCATAGTCGGACTGGAACTTGATGAGATCCAATTTTCACATTGCCGTTAGGATAGTTTATTTTCCTTTTGTGCAATTTCCTCCTTCCAGGGATTCCTTCCTGGTGTAATGCCTATTCACGACCACTTTTCAGTCAATAAAATTCTTTTTATCCAATTAGCTCATTTGTTTTGTTTTCATCAACCATTGAGTGATTGAAAAAACATCCGACAAATTGTGATAAATATTGAATTTTGAATACATTGATGTTTTATAATGCATGCCTAAGGATAAAACACTTGACATCCGTCTTGAATTTTGAGTAGCAGGGATGATCGATTCAGATCGTGAACCTGGGGCATGCAGGCTCGTCTAAATTTCTCTTTTGCAGGAACCATCTGTTGTGTTCAATAATATGAAGGTACAGAGAAACGAGGCCATTACCAGCACAAGGCATCAGGAAGTCTTTTCTCAGCAAGCGTCGTTGACCTTATTTCCTCAGTAAATCTTGTTAGACTATCGTTTCTCCAGCAGAGTCAAGATAAGAAGAGGGTCGGTACTTCTCTCGGGTGAAGGGCATCATTACTGAGACGCCTCATATTTCTCATCCCCAACATGAGACACTTCATGCTTCTCGTCTCCAACATGGGATGTCGCACATCTCTTATTCCCATCAAGAGACATCTTCAGCAAGAGGCAAGCTCATTAATGTTTTCTATCATCCCCAGTAGAGTCGGAAGTTGAATTTTCCCCAACGGAACAACGTAAGGCGGATGATGTCCTCCCCAAGCAGAGAGCTTTCCTTCAACTAAGAGGTATTCCCCACCGGAGTCTTCTCATCCTCAGCGGTATAAGGAATGCTTATTCCTTATCCCTAGTAGTACAAGAAGATTCATCATTCCCTAGTAGGGGTAAAGATAGTGAGAAGTCAGATGGTTTTTCCTTCTTGCACAACATTAATGGCAATCTTCCCCAGCGAGGTCTCCAATCAAATATCAATATTCATTAGCATCTCTTCCCCAAAAAAAGGGCTTTGCACCTGAGGAATTCCCAAGCAGAATTTGCTTCCTCAACATATTACCTCCTCAACAGAATGTCAACAGAAGTCCTCAGCGGAGCGTCGTCAAATTCTCCTTAGTTAGGTTAGAAGGATTACTACTTCCCTAATGGAGTTCTACGGGTGGCGTACCTCCCAGTCAAGATATTCCCTGGCAGGGTCTTCATTATTCAACTATCTCAAAGTCCAATTTATCTTTGGAAAAGTGGCAGTTCAGAGCCAGTGTATCAAACATTATCCCCTACAGAGTTGCTATTCCCCAAGGGTTCACCGAATCAATACAGTGATTATTTCTTCCCCGGCAGGATGGAAGACCCGTTGTCTGCTCATTAGGATATCCATTTTCATTTGCATTTAGTGACCATCATTACATTTGCATCTTCTAAAGCGTATCATTTCCATTGTTATGGAGCATTACGCCATAAGATCAAACATATGCATGCGAAGCATAAGCTACCTTGGGTACCTTGCACGGAAGCCCGAAGCATGGTTTCTTCAATCAGACCGAAGGTGTCTCCGCAGAGAACACTTGTTACCCCCAGCCGACTTATCATCTGAGTACGATGATCTCGTTTCTGTTGAGTTTCCATATAAGTACGATGAGCTTGTTCCTTTCGATTCTGTCTGAAGTCAGTTTCGTGTTTTGATTATCATCTGAGGATGGTTTTCTATTTCGATCCCATTCGAGGATGGTTTCGTGTTAGATCCTAGGATCTTATTATGAGTTTCATTTGTGGATGACGTTTTCTTCTTCGAGTCCTTCCGAGGTTGGTCTTGTTGTTTTGGTTATTATCTGAGGATGGTTTTCTATTTCAATCCCATTCAAGCATGGTTTCGTGTTAGATCCGAGGATCTTATTGTGAGTTGTCATTTGAGGATGACGTTCTCTTCTTCGAGTCCTTCTGAGGTTGATCTTATTGTTTTGGTTATCATTTGAGGATGGTTTTCTATTTCAATCCCATTCGAGGATGGTTTCGTGTTAGATCCGAGGATCTTATTGTGAGTTGTCATTCGAGGATGACATTCTTTTCTTAAAGTCCGTCTGAGGTCGGTCTTGTTTGTTGTGGCTACCATTTGAGGATCTTAGACCACTTCGAGCCTATTGATTAAGGTCAATTTGCTTCCCCGCAGAGTCTGTCTGAGGTTAGTCTTTGCGTTTTTGGTTATCGACCGAGACCGATATATCATTTCGATCCCATTCGAGGATGGTTTCGTGTTGGATCTGAGGATCTTATTTTGATTTTTCATTCGAGGATGAAGTTCTATGTCTCTTCGAGTCATTTTGAGGTTGGTATTGTTGTTTTGGTTATCATTTGAGGATGGTAAAATTGTTTAGACTTTATTGATCGAGATCAATATTTCCCCTATGCAGAGTCCTTCCGAGGTTGGTCTTGTTTGTTGCAGCTATCATTTAAGGATGGTAGGTTGTGTCATATTATCATTCTATAATGGTATTTTTCTAACCTTATGAGGTCGGTTTTTCCTATTGCACACCCCACAGAGTACAAATTTTCCGGTTTATTCGGGTATTCAATCCCTCTATACCTTGAATGTCTGAAAGCCGTTGCTATCACCCATTCAGGCCTATAGTGATTGAATAGGGGCAGCTGTAACACCCCAAAATTTGTCCTCTTATTTATCACCGTTTCCGAGTAGCGTATGCTTCATTTTCGTGTCATCCTGCATATCCGTCCACACATTGCATAATAATAATAGAACTCATACATCATTGGTTGAGGCGCGGGGCATGTGATCGAGGGTTATTTGGCAAGTTATCGGGTCTCGAAAGGAAAATAATCTCAGAAAATATGACCAAGACCGGATGTCCAAGGTTTCCCACCAAAAAGAGAAAAATTCAAATTTTAGTTGAAGTAATTGGTTACCTCATAGGTAGTAACCGGTTACCAGTTGAAATTTGGAGAAAAAGCCCAGTTTTTGTACTGGTAATCGGTTACCTCATAGGTAGTAACCGGTTACTTCGCACAGATTTTCAAAAATTCAAAAATCAGTTGGTTACTTCCCTCCCTTTTCCATTTCCACTTTGCCTTGGGTTTCTACCAAACTATAGAACATTCCACACTCTTCCAAAGGAATATTCAAAGAATATGCCAAGGAATATTCCAAGAATATGCCATGGAATATTCTAGGAATATTCCCAACCAATCTTTAGCTTAGGACCCAAGCCTCGCGTCCAAACCTCGCGCCAAGCCTAGACCTAACTCCAAAGCTAACCCTTATATAAACTTTGCTCCTCAACCAAAAAGAGGTTAGAGCCACATTTTTACAAGCTTCGCCATTTTCACAATCTCAATTCTCTCCATTTTCCAAACTCACACCAAAGCTTCATCATCAAGATTCTTCGAGTTTTGCATTGAAACTTGAAGAATCTGAAGCTAAGCCTCCATCATCTTCGTCAATTCAACGGATAATCGAAGAAATTTCTACGGTTACGGTGTTTATTTCACCATTCAGAAGCGTTTTAGATAATTCTCACTAATCAAATTTATTTTGCGCGCTCGCGGATCGAAGCTTCAGATCTCCGGTATTCTCTTCATTCGTGTATTGCTCAACATCGCAACAATTTCCAAAGCAAACCTCCGCTTTATAGGTTGGTGAATCCGTAATCACTTCTCGTTTTAACTTATTTCTCTTCATCTCACCTCGCACATTCTTTGCTTTTTCTTGCTTTTGTGATACTTTGATTGGTTTGATCATTAGGAGCTAGAATTGTAGTGTAACCGTAGTAGTAATAGGTGTTAGAATGTTGCATCTAGGTGTAATTTTCGTGCTAGGTTGATAGGCCTCAGATTAGAGCTTATTTGAATAAATTGCTACTGGTTTTTGCATGAAAATGCAGAATTTTTTTATTCTGGTTGCAGAGTAACCGGTTACCTCATAGGTAGTAACCGATTACCTGTGCTAATTTTGCAGAAATTTAGTTTTTTTGAACTGGTTAGCGGTTACTGCATAGGTAGTAACCGGTTACCACTGTACCAAAATGGAAAATTCTTGAATTTTCTTGCATTTTTGATATCCATTCCCCTTCCAATCATCATGGATCTTTAGGAAAATATTTTAGGGAGTTTTTAGGAGCCAATTTAGTACATGTGTGCATAGTTTCGATAACTTTCGACATGCTTTTCGTTAGGTTCCGATTTTTTGGCATAAATGTTGCATGTGTGATCATAGCTTGTTGGGGTTGTTGTTTGCATGATTTAGCATCATAAATAGCATGTTAATAAGTGTTTATACTTCTGTTTTGCATTGCATTGGTGGTCCACTAATGTTCTGGTTAATTGTGCGTGTAATTGGAAAAATTGCATATTGTTTAAAACCGCACAAATCGCATAGTTTACATCGATTGTTGTGTGTTTATGTGTTGCATTCCATTGTTAATGATCCATTTTAGGTTGTTGCATTAGGGTGCATAATCATTTCATCTCATTGTTTGCATTGAAACTCATGTCTTGCATTGAAAACCAATTGAAAATATGCCATGCTTTCATCACTGCATATGGAAACAGAAGTTGTAAACGACATGTTGCATTATTCTGTTTTGATCTTTTTACACCTATTTTCATGATGTTTGATAGCTATAAGAGTTTATGTGTATGGCTAGTTGTATTTAGTAGCTGTTTGTGCAATAGGAAGCTGTAGTAGCTGCTGACTTTAGGCTTTGCTTAACTTTTTAGTGTCCATAGACTTAGGATTGAGTCTAGTTTAGGTCATAGTTGTGATATGACATGTTTGGTACTTGTTTACCACTTTCCTTTTATTACTTTGGATTTATTTCACTAACTTTTGTTTTGTAGGGGGTTATGGTAAACCATGTGTGTGGGAGGATATCCTACATACACCTTCTTCCTTATCCTTTTACATTTCAATTTGTGTTTACGATAAGCATTGGATGCTTCTTCGACCTTGCATTGTGTTCATTCCCTTTGGAGTTGAACTCGTCTTCATTCATTGAAGTGAGTTGTAACTTGCTTCCTTTTTCTTTCTAGGAATAAAAAACCTCACTAACCATAGAACATCCATTGAATAAACAACTAAGGGTGAGTCTTAGTTTCCCCTAGTTTTTGTCCTTTTTCGATTTGAGTTTCTCTCTCATCTCAAAACAAAAATAAAACACCTAAAAAAGGTCAAGCTTCCTCTTGCGTCAGGAGACTTTACCATGGGGTATTTGCACGCATTCCATTTCGGGATGAGGTATAAGATATCTATAATGATGAACAAGTCTTAGCATGAGGATGTCTCACAAACAAACAAAAATAAAAAACACTTCTCATAAGAGACGATAAACAAACAACACACGTCTTTCCCGCAGGAATTATCTTCTCATCACACTCACTCTCAACGAAAGAACTTGCTACGACTTATCTCTTTGCAAGATGGTAAACGCACTCGTACCAGGCGAGTCTGCAACACCCGAGCATAGACATAAGCAATTCAATTCATAAAAAAACACAAACAAAGTTCCCGCCTTAGTTAGGCGAACTACGTCGACTCTGATTCTCATTTCCCATGAGATACGTAGGCAGTGGGGTATGGCCCATTCGAGCACATTCTTTATTTTCCCTACATTTTTCTTGTACCTTTTCGTTCTCTTTTTCTAGTTCCCTCTCTCATTCCAGTTCCAGTAGCAGTTTTTATTCAGTAGCAGTTTTATTCCTTACCCTTTGAAACAGACTAACAAGCGTGGATCCCGTCGGATACGGCGAACGATCTGGGGTGTTAATATCTTCCCAAGTTGTAACCGACTCCCGAATCCAGTTCTTTGGTTCGCAGGACCCTGTCCTTTCCTTTTCTCTTCGGTTTGTGTAACATTACCTTTTCTATTCATTCAGATAAAAATGTCTGGCTGACGACTCTACCTTTTCCGCATCACTTTCGCGTTTGTATTAGGATGAAAATTCCGGGAACAACAATCTCTACCAGGATACTTCACTCCGACTTCCTTAAACTCAATATTGACAAAGAGGAAAAGTTGTGTTTGAGCTATAGACAAAAAGAAAGAAACCACACCTTGTGTTTTTAAACTTACATAAGAAGGAAAAAAATATGAGTTTCTTGTTCATATTGACGATATTATTATTATTATTATTATTATTATTATTATTATTGTTATTATTATTATTGTTATTATTATAATAGAAGATGGTTTGATTGAGAAAAAACTATTTAAAAGTAATTTCTCAAGAGAGTTTGAGATAAAGGATCATTGAGAGATTTATTAAACAAACCATTAAATTTAAATTTATTTCTATTTAAATATGTTAATCCTAATTTTAGGACTTGGAAATACAATGAAACACTTTTTCTATACTAAAATAATCGTTGGTCATAATATTTGTCCCTATAGCACATATTAAAAACAGAAAAACATACATAAAAAAAAACATTTGTGCTAGTGAATATTAGTCCAGCCATTAACATGATTAGGTGTTGTCACAAAGAAAGATTCATACTTTTTTTTGGAAGAAAGAACGAACTCAACAAAGAAACTATATTAGCACACACCACACTACACATTGTCATTGTATCTTCTCATGGACACACAAATCCATTCCAACTTCCTTTATCTCGTACATATAGAGACACATTATTGAAAAACTTTGATCAACCATCTACAAAAAAACACCAAGGTTTTAGATATACATATTTGATATTTGAACAATCAAGAATGATTCAAAATTTTATTTACCTACGGTTTATCTGAGTCAAATTTTAAATTCTATGTAGTAGTTCATTTTGCATGCCCTCGAAAGGGACATAAAACTATGGGCTAATTATCAAAGAAATCGAAATGAATGGATATGAAAGAAGTTCAAATACTCACCATGGTGATTTCTTGAAGTGAAAGCTGGAAAATCATGAGCAGATGAAGGAATAGAAATCGAGAGTTGAGTAGTGGATGATTTATCATCCAAATCAAGCCATTGGTCTCTCCCTTTGTGCGGCAATTCATCGAAGAACCGATGAACAATTTTCTGAGGTTCTTCTTGTTCTTGCGGTTTCGAGTGTTCGTTGAAGCTCTGAAGTTGCAAGCAAGAGTAATCATTGGACATGGAAGAAAAGCTCCTCTGTCTCAAAGATGAAGAGGAGGAGGATGAACTCATAGTGAGTGGTGTTAGTTGCCATGGATCATGTTCCATTGATGAAGCAGAGAAGCTTTTCATGGTAGTGCTGCCAGAAGGTTCTTTGAAAAATGCATACTCATCTACCTCTTCTTTTTGTCCATACACATACCTGTTCCTTTTTTTTTTACCAAATGAAGAACTAAAAGAATCAAACACAATCACTATTCACAAACACTTCAAAAGTAGTTAATTCAAAGCAATGTTTTAAATGGGTAATGACAAATGAGAAAAATCCAAAGATAAAAAAAAAAAAAAAAACACAAACCAAACCAATTAATAAAAGACACATTTAAGTATCTCCTTCTAATTTTGTCACACATAAGAACTATAATGACATGACAGCAACTACACATTCAAATAACAAAATGACCCTTCACCCCAAAATTACTTTTTATTAAAGCTCTGATTAAAATTTCAAACACTGAAAAATCATGGTTTAAAAAAGAACCTGTAATCTCCATTATTCTGAGAGCAAGAGTTACTGTCAAGAAACAAGGAAGCATTATTGTCTTCAAATGACAAACCAATACCAGATGATGCTGAAGACCTTGATGTTGTCTGAGGATACATAAGGGAATGTTGCAAATTGGAACCATAGATAGAATTTTGAGGGTAGTTTTGGTTTTGTTGTGTATCAAAGGACAAAGAAGAAGTGTTTTTGGTGATTGATGAGTTTGCAAATGTTGAAGTATTATTTGTTGTTGTTTTCAGAACTTCCACAGGCTTTCTTGAACGGTTTTTTCCTCTATGCATATGTCTCTCACAGTATTTGGAATCTGGATATGCTTCTTTTGAGCATCTCCATTTTTTTCCATCTGTTCTTCTGCATCTACCTGGCTCAGGATCTACCTTTCTTCCTAAACCCATCTGCAGATAGTTCCATCCAACTGAAAAAAAAAAAAAGATTAAAAGGAATAATTTCATTAACTTCTATCTTCTATTACCGACTTTCTGATTGAATCAGAAAATCGGTCATATAGGGTGCAGTTGGTTGTCGACAGACTGTCGACGGTCAACTGCATCAAAAAGTTGGTAAGTGGATTTGGCCGTACATGTACATTTTATATACGGCCAACTGCACCAGAAAGTTAGATTCAAATAGCATTTTGATTATGTAACCATAAGAGAGAAGACTTACAGTGATGTTGTTGAGTGTTAGGCAAAAGTCTTGAAGAGAGAGGAGAGTCCAAAAAGCTTTTTCTGATGGTGAAAAGAAGATCAGGAGGAATAGAGATACCACTAGCCATGTACTTGTAAACAAGAGCTTGATGTTCAAGCTCTTGCCATTGAGAAGGAGTAAAAGGGAACTTGTTCTTGTTCATAGTGAATGGTATCAAGAAGAAATGAAAGACAAGTTGTTGAGTTGAGAGAGGTAATACTAATAGTTATAAATAATGAATGATATAATAGAATAGGTGTGTTTGAGAAGTAGTAGGTATATTTATTTATTAAGGATTGAGGAAGTGGAAACATTAGATTAGAATCTTGTTCTGTAGAATAGATTGGATATAATAAAAGTAATGGTTGTGTTCTGTTGTTATTGTTGCTCACTTCTGCTTTTGCAGCAGCTAACCTGTCTCACTGCCACCTCTTGTCTCTCTCTGACATCTCTACGGAAATCTATAAACTAATAATCAATAAAGACATAATAGCTTTTATATTACATCAAAAATATTAATATGAAAATTTTGTGTTTATTGAATCTTTTGACCGCCCTAAAACAACATGTATATGTTGTTTAATGTTGTCACATGGTTAGAGTTAAAATAATTTTGAAGTACTACAAATAATGGACCACCTGAGGCATGAAACTAGTCAGAATAATTTATTTGTAGCAGTGTGTGCAGTGCACTATGAAAGTGAATTAAAGAGTTGTTGGTGAGTAGTATTCTGAACGCAAAACTGTGTTGTCTGAGTGAGAGATTATAGTACGGTTGAAGCTTTTACTGCAGCTAGTAACTAGGTACTGAACTCTTTAACTTTTTTGCTGTTACTTTAACTCACTCCCTCCACTTATACTTTGACCTTATTTTTTTTCATTACAGAGATGCAGTGCTGTGCAGGTGCACCCAGGCCTCTGCTCTTCTCGTGCTGCTCTTGTGGGGTTTCTGACATTCTGCCATTTTTCTTTTATTTTATTGTCTTCTTCTCATTACTTTTCTATTCATTTATAGTCAATCAACTTTTCCTAAATGGTTTCAATTTTTTTCTGATTAAAAAGTTTAACACTACTATGGAGTATTTATGATTGATTCAAATTATGATCTCTGGTTCGTCACACTATAAATGACTAAAATATTAACCAGAGATTATGAATTTGAATCAGTCATAAATATTTAAAAAAATTAATAATATTTAAGTATTTATAACCGATTCAACCTCATAATCTCTGGTTCGTGGTATTATAAATGGGTATAATGAAGTTTAGAAAGAAAGCACGTGCAAACTGATAGGATCCTTTGCCTGGTCGGTTTCTTTTGTAAGTAAACATGAGAGAGCACTACAAACTGATTGGATCTTCTTATCATATGTTACCATTGCTTCCTACATAATCAAATAGAAAATACAGAAAAATCAATAGGGGTATAAAGGTAAAATAAGAGCATGAAATGATGATATTATTACTATAAAAATGTTGCTTGCAGTGTAAGTGTTTGCAGGTACAGTACTGGCTTGTTCTGAACACAGCACATACCATTCTGGCGGTCCAATTCCTGCTAACATATCTACCATTCGTACACCGTATTCACATTGTTCTGATTCATGCATCGTATTGATTCCTTAATTTTTAATTGTTTTTAATATAATATTTTTAAACTTATTTTTTTAAATACATCTTAAATTTAAGATATATCTTTAGATATATCCTAATTTTTTTTTTTAAATCAAGCAGTCACTTTGCTTTTGCTTTTACGAATATTTTTACGATGAATTTGAAGGTGCATTTCTTGAAAATGGTTTTTTTTTAAGATATGTATTTCCGAAAACTTATCTACATGCATCTTGGGAAGAAATATTATCCTAAGTTTTTTTTTTTTTAAATCTAAAGTCATTTTAATTCGACTAGCATTATTATAATTTGATTCAAACAGTAATAAACACAAATAACATAGAACAAAATAATACATTAATTAAAAAAAATATCTCATAATATTACAAATATTATTCTCAAAGTATGAAAAATAATACTAAAACATCCTAAAATACAAATAAAAGCATAACCTAAGTTACCTAAGCATACTGTTTCATCATCTCTCCAAGGTTTACAAACGTTTTCTTAATTTTCTTATGGAGAATTGTGCTAGAATGAGTAGGAATTGATGAATTAGCTTGTTTGATTGGTTTGGTTAATGTGTCCATGTTAAGTGTTGGTTAGTGATGCAAAATCTGTGGTTAATGGATGTTAAAAACTTTTTGGAAAGTGTTAAATCGCAGTAAGAGATAGATCTTATCGCAGGGTTTTCTATCGAATTTGCAGTTCCCGCTTAGCGAGACTTAGCGCACTTAGCGCAGGGTGGTGGCCGCTTGACGCGGTCTAGGAGTGAAAAAAATATGATTTTTTTTCTTGTTGAAATTAATTGGACACATGTATCCTTATGTTGTTGTAATGGTGTTATGTATTTAAGATGAGTTTAAACTGTGTGTTGATACAAGATGGTAAGATTGTAGCTTATGTTTTACGATAATTAGGGATTCATGAAAGTATCTATCTTATTCAAGATTTGGAATTGGCTGCAGTTGTAGTTGTGTTGGATATTCTGAGGTATTATTTTTATGGATCTAGGTTCGAAGTATTCAGTAATCACTGGAGTGTAGAATACTTGTTGGTCGGAATTCCCGGTGAGTTAAGTTGAAAGACTTTTCTTAAGTCTGCTTTGATAGTCAGAAGTTTGATGAGAACGTGATAGATTTGATAGTTGTGAGTACTCAGAGTGTGCAGCGAAAGCGTGGTGTAGCGCAGTTTAATCTTATGTGGATAACAACGATGTTGGTAGTTTGGTTACGTTGATGTTGTGTTGTGGGTTTTTGCGTTCTTATCTTTATTGTTGCCTCGTTACCTATGGTGATGGTTCGAGTGCGAGTGGCTAATTCCTATGATGGGAAATTAAGGGAGTGTTGCCTATGGTGATGGTAATGATCGTGTTGTGTTATGGGTCATAGTGAACCTGTGTGTTCTTAACTTGGTTATTCTTTGTGTTTTTAGTTAGTCGTCGAGAGCATTGTGTGAGCATTGCATCTTGTTGTTGTTGTCATTGATAAGGTGTATTTTGTATTGTGTGATTTGTGGTGTTACCATTTGTGGCATGAGAGTTGATTAGTTGTATGCGAGAACGTGTCTGGAGTAGTTTGCTTTGTGTAAATTTTCGAGGACGAAAATATTCTAAGTAGGGGAGAGTTGTAACGCCCTATATATTTAATTAAATATATTTGTATCATTTCCTTTTTATTTAATTGTTGAAGTTGTGAAATCTTAATTTACGTTGTGTTGGTTTTAGTTAAATTAATTTAATTGAATTAAGTTGAATAATAATATTAGAATAACACTAGTATTTGATATGGACTCATTTTAAGGTGAGAAATAGTAGAAAGGGGGTGTAGAAATTTAAGCCCAATAAGACATAATAAGAATAATAGTGTTATTATATTAGGTATTTAAAATATATAAAAGAAGTTAGGTTTTATCAGTAAGAAAGAAAAAAAAATAATGTTTTGGGAGAAGTTACGTAAAGTTGCAGAGAAGAGGAAAATAGGAAAGAGGAAAAAGGACCGGACAAACCGACCTGCTCTGATACCATTTATGTAAAACCCTTTTTACCCCAACATAAATACACGCGTAAATTCAAATAAAATTAGAGTAGCCACGTAAGGGCGTCACATTTTCTTCAAACAACAAATACAATTGTGTCTTGTCCCGTAACACGGGTTACATCAAATTTTTTCAAATAAATCATTTACAATGCAGCGGAAACACATAAACTTCATTATATCGTCATAAAATTCCAACAAGTCAACATGTGTTCAAAAACCTTCATCATTTCAACATAAACAAATTCAAATTAACTTAATGCATAATAAAACAAACGAACGGAATGATTCACAAACATTTCTGACCCGATGTTACATGACACAGAGCAGGACACAATTCCTTACATCTAAACAAAAACAAATGAATGTAAAGGACTCCAACTTGACTTCACGCACCAAAGATATCCTTCTTGAGTATCTGTGTGTTACTCACGTAGAGGCAACATTACAACAGGAAGTGCGAGTAATCACAAATCAATATAAACAATGCAAGTAAAGGTAGGTAAGTAATCATGCATCATACGACAACACATCATAATCTTACCCAACACCTTACACAACTCATCAAAACATCAAGTCAACAAATGCATAATGATATGCCACAAAAAATGAAATGCAACATCATAAATGCATGTGGTACCGATTTCAACATGTGATGGGCATTGGGCCAGCTACCCTCCACAATGGAATACAACATAATCAACATCACCCTGATCCACAAGATGGGATCGAAGCCTCAAACAACATAAGTATGACATGAATGCAAGACGCAACAACATCATCATATCAACATACTACATCACATTTGCATCCGCATTCATGAAAATTCATCATAAAGGTCAATATATTTTCAATAATATTCATCATCATCATATTCATAAAAATAGCCATCAAAACATCAAAACAATGCACTACCACGAGCACAATACATCACAACATCACTACATTATGCCAACAAGTCATCTCATAATTTTATGCAATTAAAACGACATTCTTCAACTTCCAGGTCACGCTAAGTGCCATGGCATTCACACTAAGCATGCTGCTTTCGGCTTCGAAGAAACAAAAATTCGCCAGAGCGCGCTAAGCGGGCTCGATCGCGCTAAGTAGGCTCTGCGATTCTGGCATAGAAACCCTGCGATAACAGCACACCAATGTTTACCCCCAAAATTGGTAAACAACTATCTATCCTCTGAAGATACCAAAAATACCCTCAATTACTCGCAGGATCGACCAGATTGATCCTAGGACATGTGCTCAAATTGGTTTGTGATTTGTATTATTTTTTGGGAAAAAAAAGGCTTGAATCCTTCAACGGGACTCAGAAAGGTATTTAAAATAAAAGAAATGTAGTAAAAGCAAAATACTTTCAAAGTAAACAAAGAAAAGGGCAAGGCTTGAAGGTTTAAAAGAAAGGTAAAGACGAGACTCGAAGATAAATGAAAGATAAAGGCAAGGCTTGAAGTGTAAATAACTGAAAATGTAAAGGAAAGATAAGTGCGATGCAGAATGTTAAAATGCTGGAAGGTAAATGCATGAATTGTAAATGAAACACAGTAAATTGCTTGAAACGTAAATGACTTTGAAAGATAAATGCTTTAACATAAAAGACTTGAAAGTTAAATGACTTCAAAGATAAATAACTTGAAGATAAATTGATGGTGTTTCAATCAAGTACATTCTCACTGCACTCTTTTCTATACACACAGATACTTTGAGCATTACAAAGTTACTAGTACATATGGTTTCCACATATTTATTCTAACACTAAGCTAAGTTATTTATATACATTACAAAGTAACCATTTTCAATGGTTTCTTCCAAAAACTATCCTAAGATGATGACACTTATCCCACTACATGTTGAAGAAGAAACATCTTGCGCCACTTCTCCCTGTATTTGAATTGAAAATGACATGTTTTCCCTCCAAACTTGAACGTGCAAAACTCATGAAACTGTCATCTCCGTTGAACTGCTACATGGTCGAATCATCTCTACACTTAGAAAACATTTTAACTCAGAATTTCTCTAAGTACAAAATTTGCAAGTGACTTCCTTCGACTCTCATCCTTTTGATAAATAAGGTCAAAACCCTCACTTTTAGCTTATAACAAGAAACTCTTTCTAAGGCAAATGACCTCATTAATGTCAGCGTCAAAATTTGGAGATAACAAATTGCCCCCAAAAAATGTTCTTTTCGACCATCTTGATGAAAATATCATTTTTTTAATATTCATCATTTTGACGCCGAATTTGGTCAGAAGAAAGTAAGGTTGGAACCACTTAACCCACGTTCTAAAAAATGTTGTGATCCTCTACCCATGCGCGTGACGTCATGTAATAATGGCAAAAATCCCAAAAGTCCCATCAGCCCTATCTGTTGTTTCCTGATCATGAGTTTTTCCTTGAAACAATGCGCCAAAATGTCTTGCATTAACTAATACCTTAACGCATCAGGTCCCAAGTTCCACGTGTCCCACCATTTCACATCTACATCACGTGGCTAGACTTCACAAATTATTCATTGTCTATGCCTATAAATACATCCTTCAACATACAAATAAACTTTTCCAAACTTCTGCAAACTTTGTCTCTTTCTTGCTAAAGTCTTCTTATTTTCTTCCAAGAAACCCTAAAAACCTCCATTTTCATTTTCAACAATGGCATCCTCCAAGGCTAACACTTCCCAGAAGAAAGGTAAAAAACAAAGGCTTTCGTTTTCAAACAAGATCTTCCATCATTCAACAACATCATTGAACCCAAAACCATCAAAAACCCTCAGTTCATACCAGAATCCAAGGATGCTGAAATGAGGAGTTTGTACAAATCCCAGGTAATGATCCCTTTCACTAAATTTGAATGCCCTTATGCTTTGTCGGGCCCTTTGGCCAAGTTTAAGAACACTAATGAAAGGTTGAATGAATTTTTCCCTTGTTATCGTAAATCGCAACCCTTAGGGCACAAAACCCTCCCCAAAGACGATGATTCTTCATCTAACCCACCTCATTCCACTCAACTGGACTTAAAATACCTATATGATGGCACTAGGTTGGTTAGGGTTGTAAGCCAATTCAATGATTTTGATCTTTGGATGACTAGGATGGAAAGAGTTAAGGCTGAACACTGGAAGACCATAGGGATTTACAACTTGTTAATGATGTCGAAAACACACATACCTTAATGCTTGAACCTTATGGATGCTTCCTTATACTTCTGGAACTGCACCCATTATACTTTCCATCTTCCTTGTGGGATGATTACCCCCACTCTTTTCAACATAGTTGTTATCACAGGGCTTCAACCTGATGGTCTAACATATGACCCCTCTATTGATGCGGAGGACACTATTAGTTTTAATGAGTCGAAACTAACATATACTCACTTCATCAACCACTCCAAACCAAATGATGAGAGGTTCTCTGACAAGGATCATATTGCCTTCCCCATCCTCTTGCTATCAAGATATGTCTTATGCACCAAGTCTTTGCAGGTGGTGAAGAAGTACCTGCCTTTGGTAAACCAGCTCCACAACAATAGGGGGTTTGCTTAAGTGAAATAATCTTGGCTAGCATCTATGAGTCTATCAGTGAGGGGTGTCTCGACTGAGGAACCCAGCAACAACTTCTGGTGCCATAAGTCTAAATGGTCCTCTTTGGCTTCTTCAACTTTGGTTGAATGCCACTTTTGAACCTATACTTCCCAAGAAAGGGATGGTTGATGAAGACTCAGAGGAAATTAGGCACAATAGCACTGAAGGTGTTCGATTGGCGAAACTTACTCCTAGTGATGAAGGTGAAACCCTGAAAGGGGCCTTCACTAGCTTCATAATGATGTTTGCACATCAGTATGAGTTTGCACCATTCATGGCTCCTTTTGCTGGAAGGAAGTGTAGCCCCAAATGGTTTACTAGGGCTTTCCCAAATTCTCCTTCCAAAAGGCTTTACATGGACTCTATTTCAGTTTAGGAAACCTTTTTAATTCCCAGGTACATTGTTCACAGGCTGAATGGTGGGAGAATAGACATAGTCCTTATTGCTTACCAACAAAACTTGGTTTCTAGGCAGTTTGGATTGGGCCAAATCTTCCCCAAATGCCTTTATGATAAAAAGGGTCAGGTCATTTTCCACAACAACCTCTTCTATGAGAATGCCCTCGCCAGTATCTTCGACATATGTGATACCCAAAAATCAGTCATATCTCTAGTATTCTTTCAACCCACTACCTTGTGCTCCCACCCCTTTAATGATTGGTGGCACAAGTACTACAATGAAAACTTTCTCATTGCTATTAAATTTTTTGCCCTTCTTGACCTTGCTTTTGTTAACGTGCAGGAGAAGGTCAAGAAAAGTAAGTCCACTCACATCAAAGAGATACAAGCTTTTCAAATATACTTTGAAACTATCTATCGACCAGATGATCTTAGTCGAATTATTCGTGAGGCTGTTGTCACTTTGAACGAGATTTTTTTGCAAAAGATGGATAAGTTGAAAATTCCTTCAAACGTTCCTCGTGAGAAGCGTTATAAGGTGGCTTTCCAACTCTTTCCCCCAACATTCCCTCGACTGCCTATTGCTGAGTTTTGAGTGAAACTTGCCCCTCCATTTCCAGACTGGTTCGTCTGTGGGGATTCAATAAAAATCCTTCGACAACAGTCTCAGTTGAAATTCCAAAGGGTAGTTGTGACTAAGCACACACTAGACATTTTCAAAGGGAACCTTCATATAGGGATCGAAGACGTTCATGTCGAATCCGACATATATGAAGGTTTGAGGTCTTTATTTACCTTTTACTGACTGATCACTTATTAACTCATAACAACTGTCTTTGTTATTTTCAGCAGTTGCCAGAAATACCACTGCCACCAAAGGAGTGGTAATAAAGCCTGAGAACAACGAAGGCACTAAGGTATTTCATAACCCTTACTCAGGTATTTTTTCACATGCTTGCCTCCTAATGTTTTTATTCTCATTTCAGATAACCAAAAAGCCTTCGATTCCCCAAAAGAAAGGTAAAAAGGCTTCCACCACTACCATCCCTTTAGATGATGGTGAATCCCTTGAGGAGTAGCCCCTCAAGAGAAAAAGGAAGACTACAACATCTCCTAGTACTACTGGTCAACCTTCCTCTAAGGTGGCCAAAGTTTTTGAAAAGGCACTTGTTGTAGGTGGTGTCGAAGCTGAGCCTCCAACCTCTATGGCAAAACCCACCGGTGGCCCACCTGAGAGTGCCAACTCTAGTCCAGGTGGTGGATATAATGAGGTATTTAGCCTTTCACCTCTTATCTTTTAATCTCTTTTTATAGTTTTGACCTAACCTTTCTTTATAACAGGCTGGAGTAGGTATTTCTCAGCCTCCTTCGACTCCCACCCTTACACCCGTAGTTCTTCTAAACAACCAAGGTGAGCTAACTTATGACCCAACTTCTGATTTTGGCTCAGGTTATAGCTCTTTAAGTGAGATTAACCAACTCATTAATACAACAGTTGTTCATCCCCCTGCGGTCGAAGCTATCAGAAACTCTCCTGCTAAAACTGCTACTTAACAATCCCATACTGATGATTCTGATTGTGAGTATGATAATGTTTCTATCAAGGACTACCTTGGTCACACAAGAAGAACTGCCAGGGAGATAAGTGTAACCTTTGTTGAAGAGGAAAAAGAAGCTGAACAAACTCAGGATCTCACTGCCTCTAGTCCAAAAAATAAAGAGCCAGAGAATGTGGGAGAACCACAAGTTGGCGCTCAGGCTGATGTCATGGCTGATCCAGAGAAGGAGGGAGAATAGGAAGAAGAAGAGGAAGAGGAAGATGATCATCAGGGCAAAGGAGAAACTTATGAAGAAACAAGGCCTGAAAAGACCTAACAAATATTTCCTGAGGAAAATCTCCAATAACCCTTCAATCTCCAACTTTCGACCCCAAAAGAAGACATAACTGGTGACCAACTATTGGCTCTGAAATGGTCGAATCCCAGGGAGTATGCCAGAATGAAGTTGGGGAAGAGTTTTGGTTCTTCTTGGAGTAGCTCTTCGACAGCTCTTGGGGCCTTAGCTCCAGATGACTTTGTTGGTCCCCTTCTCAAAAAGATTAATGACAAGTTCTTCAAAAGGGATATCCACTCGGCCTTGAATGCTGACCCAATTGCCCGTTTGCTCCTAAAGGATTCTCTAGAACAGATGGATCTTTCGACAATTGATCCTAAAATCTCCAGCTCCCTTCTTGAACTAACCACTCTGATGAACCAAATGTCTGATGATTTTAAGTTCATCCCAAAGGTTGAAAAGATCATTGAGGAAACTGCTGCAAAGAGCTGTAGCCCCTAGGATTAAGCACGGGAAGCTGAGGGTGATGTTGAAAGACTTGAAAGTATCAAGGAAAAGGGGGAAAGGGAAAAAGTTTCCAATGACATAACCATTGAGGTGTGGGAGAAAGAGATTGAGGAGCTTCAAAACAAGATTGTTGAAGCCAAGCGTCGAAACCTTGAGCTAAGTCAGTTTGATAATACTGATCTGAAGGCTGAGTTAAAATGCACCATTGACCTCATTGATACCGCTGAGGCTCTCGACAAAGAGCTTTCAGTAGCCAAGCTCGACAAGGCTCTGTGTGAGAATCGTCTCCAGATTCATAAGTTTAACTTTCTTCAGCTGCAAAGGAGACTCCCCTTCTAATCCTATTGACTTTGTGATTTTTAAGGATTTTGTCTTTTTCTGTATCAATCATTTGACCCTAATAAGGCTTTTTTATTTAATGACATTCTGGGTGTGCTTTTTCCCCCTTTTACTTTATGTTCCAAGCTTTTATAATTCTTCGACTTGTTTTTCTTTCCGCGCATGAGTAAAATTTAAATGACTGTCGAACAGCCTTTACGTCAAGACCTTATTTTAACTTTGGGTCAAAGCAACATTGTTTTGACCTTGGTTATTGTCACAACGTTATAACTTTTAATGCTTTGTGTAGTTGCATGGCACAAGTTACCATTAACGACTATACCTATAACACATCTTTAGGGTGCTATTTACAAAGAAGAATTTACGTGCTTTTTAGCTGCCTCTTGACTGGCCAATCAACGCTCATAAGCTTCCTCTATAAATAACCCTTAACTAAATTCATTTTCTTCACAAACAACAAACATGGATAATTCTATGAAGAAAGTGGAAAATGCTAAACCACCCACGCGATCAAAGAGCACCAAAAAGAAAGGTAGTTCTTCATCCAGCACTTCCCTTGGAGTGGTTACCCGCTCCAAAACTAGAGAATGAAGGTCATCTCCCAAGAATGAGCCTTCAAAGGTTCAAAACCTGGATGGTGAAGCTGATGAAGATTGGATGAATTATCTTAACTCCCTCACCTGGGAGGACATTGAGTAGTATAGTTTTTCTTTTCTGGTTGTTAAACCATGTTTGGTTTTCTGTACTTGTAGGCCATTTGTGGCCCTTTAATGATTAATAAAATTTTAAGTTCGTATTTGAATCTCTTGAAGCATTGGCCTATATCTTTTTAAATATTTCCCATTTACTTTCAAGGTTCTTAAATCGGTTTCAATCTCATGTATCTCATAAGCATTGTTACTAAATACCTTAGCAGCTTGAAAAGGACTTTCCCACTTGGGTGACCATTTTCCAAGAGATCTACTTTTTTGATCCATGGGCAAGATAACTTTCCACACTAATTCACCAATTGAAAAGGTCTTTAATTTAACCTTCTTGTTATAAGATTTCTCTATCCATTTCTTCTGCCTTTCTAGTAATTCTAAGGCATGAAGTCTCTCTTCATCCAAATCCATCAATTCATCTAGCATCATGTTCCAATAAAATTTAGATGGAATCTCATGGTTCCTTTGAATCCTTGTGGACTGAAGGTAGATTTCAAGAGGCAAAACTGCATCATGCCCAAAAATGAGTCGAAACGGGGTAGTATTGGTTGCTTCTTTGGGTGCAGTTTGACATGCCCAAAGGATTTGGTCTAATGTATTATGCCAATTTATTGGTTTCTTACCCACATGTTTCTTGATCAAGCCAATAACTATCTTGTTTGTTGCTTCGACCTGGCCATTAGCCTGGGTATAATAAGGGGTGGATGTCAAAAGTTTAAAACTCATTATGTGGAAAACTCTTGCATCTTTCCACCAGTAAACACATATCTTTGGTCTGTAGTGATTGTTTTTGGGATCCAATATCTATAAATGATATTCTTCTGGATAAACTCATTCACATCTTCTTGATCAACATTTGTAAATGGAATGGCTTCAACCCATTTGGAAAAATAGTTAATTCCTACCAAAATGTATTTGTGATTCTTTGAAGATGCTGGTCGAATCTCCCCCACCAGGTCCAAAGCCTATCCTCTGAAGGGCCAAGGTTTCACTATAGAGTGCAATTCACTTGCAGGGACATGTTGGATGCCAACATGTATCTGACATTCTTGATATCGTTTAGCAAATTCAATGCGGTCTTTTAACATACTGGGCCAATACACACCCTGTCAAAATAAATGCCATTTCATTTTGTGGCCTACTTTGTGTGCTCCACATGCCCCACTATGGATAGTTGAAAGAGATAAGTATGCTTCAGCCTCACTAAGGCATTTAAGCAATACTCCTTCAGGAGTCTTTTTGAATGATTCATTCCCCAAGAGAACATAACTTAAGGCTTGGTATATGATTCTCCTTTCTGTCGAAGCTGTTTGATTTTCCAAATAGTCCATTATGGGCTTTCTATAATCCTTGTCACTTATGCTATCGACCATCAATATTACAAAAATTTCTTCATCAGTATACCCAAGCTTAGTTTCTTCGAAATCTGATAGGGTCAATCATACTAACACAACTTTTCCTCTGACCTCAATTGAACTTTTTAATTTCTCTTTTGAAATTTTGTACCCTGATGCAATTTGAGCCAAGTCATTTGAGACTTGATTTTCTAGTCTAGGAATGTGTCGAAAGGTGACTACTTCAAATTTTTTCAGCAGTCTACTTACCAATACAAAATACATAATTAGATTTTCTTTTATGCATTTGTATTCCTTGGTGACTTGTTTTATTACCAACTCTGAGTCTCCCATTATTTCAACATGAGTTTCCCCCAATTCCAACAATACTTCAAGTCCAACTATTAAAGCCTCATATTCAGCCTCATTGTTAAAATAATGGCCATCAATTTTATACTTAAGTGTTTTTCGAATTTTATTAGGAGAAATAACAAGCACCCATATTCCAGTCCTATCTTTATGACTAGACCCGTCGAAGTATAACTTCCAGGGCTTAATCTCAAGATAATTTAAAGGACTTTCATTTATAGAGTAATCAACTATAAAGTCTGCCACTACTTGCCCTTTAATAGCTTTTAAGGGTTTATAAGTCAATGAATACTCAGTTAATGCTATCTCTGATTTCCCAATTCGATTGGCCAAATAGGTTTGGACAACATATGTTTAATAACATCAAAACGAGAAGAAACATAAACATCAATTGGTTTTAGATATTATTTCAATTTAGTACAAGAGTAATACAAACATAGGCATAATTTCTTTATCATGCTATACCTAGTTTCTACATCATTTAAAACTCTACTAAGGTAATATATAGCTCTTTCGACACCATCATCATCCTCTTGGGCTAACATACTACCTAAAGTTCTATCTGAAACAACTATGTACAATCTCATACTTTTCTTCCTTCAATGTGGAGAAAGAATTGGAGGATGGCTCAAGTACTCCTTGATCTTGTCGAAGGCTTCTTGTTGAGCTTGCCCCCACTGAAACCCTTCTTTGCCCATTCGCAGCAAAGGAGAGAAGGCTTGCGTCTTGCCACTTAGGTTTGATATGAACCACCTCAGGAAGTTTACTTTGCCCATACCGCACTAAGGTAATTAGCTACTCATTGATGTTGAACCAGACAGAGACAGAAAAACAAATAATAGAATACTCATGGCAGAAAAATAAATAAACATTATAAATATTAAATTTGCAATATAATAAAAACCTGGTTAACAAATATTATAGCAGACTCCTTCTTCCACAGACCGGAAAGCTTGGAGTAATTGGCGGAAATCGAAAATAAACAAATTCTGAAGGTTTAGAAACAAGTAAATGTATAACAATTTACTGATGTTGGAAATTGTTATATGTTGGGTTGGGATACAATAAGAATGAAAAACTGAAAATAATGCAGAAATAAAAACAGGGTCGTAAAATAAATCGGCAGAGCTTCCGCAGAAAAATGAATAAAAAATGCTCTGTAGTTTCTTCATAAAACTTGAACTATTTATAGAACAATTAATGGGCTTGATATTTGGACTTTGTTGCATTGGGCCTTGCTGAAGTAATGGAGGAAATATAGGAACGTGGCTAAAAAGTAGGCAAAAAGTTCTTCACGTAATGTTTTTAAGTGGTCTCAGTCATTAACCTACGTTTCTACCTTGTCACGGTCGTGACAAGGTCTTCACGCTCGTGTTCCTTGTATTTTAAGTGTCACGGTCGTGACAATATGCTCACGGTCGTGATGGCTTCTTTTGGGGTGACACGGTCGTGACAATGTGGTGACGACCGTGAGTGCAACAAATTATGCAGTTCTGCAGGCTTCTTCATTTCTTCATCTTTTTATGGTTGTTTTTGTTCCTTTTGCTCTTAATTCATGATTTAGCTCCATATATGATGTACCTGCAAAACGGTAAGGAAAACTCGAGAAATCGAGTGTTAAAACGATGATTATGCGATAAAACGTTAATGAAACTTAGCAATATAATCGATATGTTTTCTCGCTATCAAACTTCCCCAAACTTAAACCTTTGCTTGTCCTCAAGCAAATAGTCGGTTGAAAATCGGCGGACAATTTTTTATCGACACATACACATAACAAACCGTACGAGGGATCGTTTTGTCGGATAATCTGGTACTTTGATAGAACACTACCGATACACTAATGACACAAGCAACAAGCTATGTCGTCGACTTCCCGTTAAACGAAACAATCGGTAATTTCTTTACGATTTCACCTAGAGTTTTTTGATCTTATTTCGCCCGGTTTCATTCTAGCGCAATCACATTAAGCCCTTTGCCTTAGCACGCACGTAGTGGAGTAGCCGGTTAGCGACTTTGATCCTTTTTAAGCACGGGGTCTGGTACACGAGTGTGGTAACCCTACATATATTATCCGATTTGGAGGTTGTGGGGGATCGAGCCGTAGCACGCCCTACCAAGTTCAGAACCAGTACCTCTGAACCAACCCGCAATGGACTCCTTCTCATATTTCTCGTTTCTTATATGCGACCGTGTACTTTGGTGCAATTTCTTTTCATTTGCATCGAGATATGAAGGATCATTATTGATTAGGCATCAAACGCTTATATTCATCGGCTCCCCACGTGGTTTGTGTTCAGACGGTGCTGACTGCTAGTATAAACTACTAGGGGTTACTTTTGAACTGAAACTTAAAGTGTACTCGTAATGATAATCGGAATGGAATCGCTTAAGTGGGAAGTCAAAGGTGTCAAGATTGTATTGGTCTTGTTTAATCGTTCTCAGCTTCCTAATTACGATTCCGTAGGTAAGTCGGGTAATGCGAATAATTAAAGATTTTTTTCTGGTATGGCTAAATAAACGGGGAAAGTTCGAAACTAAAGAAAATAGCACAAAGATTTGCTCGTTTCATTAACTTGCGAAAAGAAATACAACAGAATGGGAAAATGCGAAAAGGGAAAAATGCGGAAATGAAAGGTACCTCTCCCACACTATATCAGACATTGTCCTCAATGTTATGAAAATGAAAAACAAACATAAGCAAAACTAAAACTAAGGCTGCTGAGGACCGCGGGCTCGGCTTCTAGTGCGGGAGCGTCTGGAAGGAGTCGCTTCAGGATTAGAACCGGTACCGGTGGCAGCAGTGATGTCAATGCGTAAGGCTTCTAGCTCGCTGAAAATTTCGTCGAGCTTCTCATTAGTAGATGTCTGGTTGCTTGCAATAGTGCTGAGTAAAGCATCATACTGCTCCTTCTGCCTTCGCTCCAGTGCGGCGTTCATCTAGTTCTGCTGATGAATCGCACGGAGGACTTCCTCAAGTGTGATTTCCGGTGCAGGAGGCTGTCGGGTAGATGACTCTGGTATATCCTGGACAGGCTCAGCTGCATCCATAGTGTCCTGCATCTCATCCGCTGGAGGATCTGCCTGATCATCATGAATAGGGGCGTGTTCGGCAGCATCTGGTGAAATAAAGAGCCAGTTGGCTCGGTTGGATGGGTCGATGCGGTCACGGGACGGCAGAATGATATGGTGAAAAATGGTGCCATGGACAACAGGGCTATACCTGCCATCCTCTTGCTGCGCAATCAGGTGAGCGGACCTGCAATAGCTCTTGGTGAGGAATTCTGCGGCTATGCCTTGCAAATTGTCGAGCAAGTCACTGAGCCCTAACTGAAAGGCGAGGGCGGAGACAATGCCGCCAATGAAAAATGGGGTGGAGCATCTGTGCGCAATAGCCTGGATGTGAGAAAGCATGAACGGGGCAGCGTTGATCGGCTCGTCATTTAGAGCGCAGTGCAAGAATAGAAGCTCCTTGGAGTTGAGCTTATGGTTACTTTCTCGAGCGAATATGGTGTTGCAAATGACTCGGTGGAAATAACGGATTGCCGGGTTGTGGATGTGTGTAGCATTGAGGCTTTGGAAGGCTGAGGCACGGGTATTGGTTATGTCGTGCCATAAAGTGAAAGCGGTTTCACTAAAATTATCCGGCACGCGGAGGTGAGCTTCATTTCCGTGAGCGAAGCCTAGCAACTCGGCTATCCTTGTTTGTGAAAGTTCAAACTCCCGGCCAAACAATCTGAATTTAGCGACGCCGGTGAGCTGACTCTGAGAACCGGAACCGGTGATGTAACAGAACGAGCTTAAGAACTCCAGTGTCAGCAACTCGAATGTTGGTTGAGGCTGACTGCATAGAACCCATAGATTAACCTTCTTAAGCAGGTTCTTGACACTGTTGAGCATTCCGAGCTCTCTCAAGCATTCAGTGTCGATATAACGCGTAGGTTGCAAACCGCGGTTCTGGAATCGGATAAATCTTTCTCTCTGGGTTTCTCCAGCATCACCTTCTCTAAATTGAATGGTATCCATTGCATGCAAGAGCTAGAGTGAAAGATGAAGATTTTTGATATTTGTGAAAAAGTGATAAAATGAGAGAAATAATGATTCGGGTAAATATTGGAAGGTGAGAATGTGATAGGTGTGGTGATAATGGGGGGGGGGGGGGGTTAATGAGTTTTAATTTGGTAATGGGAGGTTACGGAAGTTATGGAGAAAATGGGTTGTTTTTTGGAAGTTATAGAGGAAGAAGAAGAAGAGGTCACGAAAAGAAACAGTTCTGTTTCTCACGAATCCTATAATTAGGGTTGTCACGGTCGTGACAGGGAGGTGACGGTCGTGACACGCTAAATGAGCACGTCACGATCGTTAGGGGGGTGTGACGACCGTGAGGGCTTGCTTCGTTGAATAATTTCCAGAAAACACTATCTCATATATTTCACATACTTTATAATAATTTATTTTCTTCACTTCTCACTCAATATTACATTTAAACACCATATAATAATTTATTTCAACATAGTACTTTACTAACTTGCATGGCATGAGAGATCTTTATATAATAGGAGTAAATGCAAGCATAACAGTACATAGAATTAAAAATATATAAATTGATTAAAATGGAGAAATTTTGGAATTAGAAGTGCATTGCATAAGGTAATTGAAAATGAAATTACATTAATGAAAATACGGTACGGAATTGTTTGCGAAAAATAAATCTAACTAGAAACGAAAACAATGAGAAAAAAATAAACTAAATCACTTATAGCATTTCCAAAAGCGTTTCTTCAAATCTTCGATTGCGGAGTTCCAAGTGATAGAATTATTCGCAGGTTATGTCAGTCAAACCTATAATGTCCAATCGCATGCTCTTAATGTCTTCCTTAAATGAATTTATATCAGTTTGGTAAGCTTCAAGAGTGTTCATGATGTTCTGTAAGTTGTTAGCATAATCTCCTTGATTCACTTCAGGGGTTTCAATAACTTCGTCAGTGTGGTCAATGTCATGGTAACCAGGAGGTGTCTCAGGGTCAGTTTCGACATCGGTCATTATATCATCTTTTATCTTGTAAGACTGAGGTGTTTCAGGAGTGGATGGATAATCAGGTGGGGTTAACTCATAAAGCCAGTTATCCTTATTGTGAACACTTACTCTAGCATGGTTTGGCAGTGTGAACAGGGTTACTACCTCATTCCGGATTAGGTACTCGAAAGGTGGATGTCCTAAATTCCTTATGATATGGCGATTAAAGCAGAAGTTAAGATTCATAGGATGGATATTACCTAAACGGTTGCACCTGTGCAATTGGTATCTAAGTCCTAAGGCATCAGCAATCATGGTTACAAGACCTCCTACTAATATAGGTAATTCAGGTTCTTCTTGGATACGGGTGAAGGTTTGCATCATGAAAGGTACACCATTAACAGGCTGTCCATTAGTGAAACATGACATAATGAATATCTCATCTTTAGAGACTCCGGTAATGTTTTCTTCTTTTCCAAAGAAGGTGTGGGCTAGGATTTTATGGAAGTAACGGAGAGCAGGGTTATGGATCTCATCATTGTTCATGCTATTTGGTTCAGGGTGGTAGTTTCTGGTTAAAGTTCCCCAAAAGAAATCTAGCTCAATATCCATCAATTCTACCTGTGTGGTAGTAAAAGCAAAGGGTCCACTAGGGAATCCTAATAAGTCAGCTAGTTCTTTATGGTTAAAGTCATATTCTATTCCAAATAGGCGGAAACTGATAAATCCTTTCCTAAATCCAAAACCGCGCTCAGGTAGGTAAACTAAGGAGCTAAGGAACTCAAGGGTGAGCTCGCGGTAAGTCACAAACTTATGTTGGATCAATGCATTCTCCCATCCAAGTCGGTTAAACAAGTACAGGATGCTATCATGTATACCTAGGGTTTCCATAGTCTGTTCATCGGGGTACAGGGTCAAATCCATTTGCCTCTGTGATAACTCTTCAAACTTCATTCTTTGGTTTCTACCTCTAAATTTGGTTTCCATATGGTTTAGTGGTTGGTTAGCCATGGTTAGTGCAAATATGGAGGAAACAAATCAGGGGGAGAAGGAAAGTGGAAAAGACTTTTAGAAAATCTGTAAAAAGTGATTTAAGATAAAAATAAGAAAATGAAATGCATAATTTAAAGGCAATAATAGTAATATAAAATAAAACTATAAAATGAAAAAAACAAATAAATAAATAGTAAAACGATAAATAACAATATGATAAAGAGAATAGTTTAAATAATTAAATGAGTAAATGGGTTGCCTCCCACTAAGCGCTGTTTTTATTGTCAAAAGCCTGACGTAATGCTTAGGTTTAGATTAATCAGGGGAATTAGTGGATAACTCTAAAAGCCTTAGATTATTTGCATAATCTCTATTTTCAACTTTATGATGATGTTTTAAACGTTGTCCGTTTACTATGAATGGTTCACTATTCCTACCCTTAATTTCTATTGCTCCACTCGGGAATACTTTAGTTATTTCGAAGGGTCCTGACCTTCTAGATTTTAATTTTCCAGGAAAGAGCCTTAGTCTTGAGTTAAAAAGGAGTACAAAGTCTCCTACATTAAATTTTTTCCTAGATAGGCGTTTATCGTGCCATCGCTTAGTTCTTTCTTTATATATCTTAGCATTCTCATAAGCATCTAGCCTTAATTCCTCTAATTCGTTAATGTCTAGGATTCGTTTTTCTCCTGCAACATTATAGTTTATATTGAGAGTTCTAATCGCCCAATAAGCTTTGTGTTCTAGTTCTACCGGGAGGTGACAAGATTTTCCATAAACTAGTTTGAAGGGTGTAGTACCTATGGGTGTCTTGTAAGCGGTCCTATAAGCCCATAAAGCTTCATTAAGTTTAGATGACCAATCTTTCCAAGATATGGCGACAGTCTTTTCTAAGATTTGTTTAATTTCTCTGTTTGAGACTTCGACTTGTCCACTTGTTTGTGGGTGATATGGTGTTGCCACACGGTGTCTTACTCCATACTTAGATAGTAATTTGTCAAAGATTTTTGAAATGAAGTGCGAGCCACCGTCACTTATGACGAGTCTAGGCACACCAAATCTGGGAAAGATTATATTTTTGAAAAGCTTTATTACTACTCGTGTATCGTTTGTAGGAGAAGCTATAGCTTCAATCCATTTCGAAACATAATCAACTGCTACGAGTATGTAATTATTACCGAAAGATGATGGGAATGGTCCCATGAAATCTATTCCCCAGACGTCAAAGATTTCTACTTCTAATATTCCTTTTTGAGGCATTTCATCTCTTCTTGAAATATTGTCGGTGCGTTGACACCGATCGCAATTTATAACAGCGATGTGGACATCTTTCCATAGATTAGGCCAGAATAAACCGGCTTGCAAGATTTTTGCACAAGTCTTGGAAGTGCTTGCATGTCCACCATAAGGAGATGAATGACATTGAGCAATGACATCTTCTATTTCTTCTTCGGGAATACATCGGCGAAAGATTCCATCGGGTCCTCTTTTGAACAATAATGATTCATCCCAATAGTAATGTTTTAGATTGTGAAAGAATTTCTTTTTCTGCTGATAGGTTAGATCGGGTGGAAGAGCTCCTGCGGCTAGGTAGTTGATAATGTCAGCGTACCATGGCAGTCCTACAGTTGTCTGGATTGTTTCCACGGGTTCTGGTTCATTTATGTCTAACTGAACTAGGTCGCTTCCTATTTGTGCTATCAGCTGTTCATACGGAAAATCATCGTTAATCGACACTTGTTAGGGTTTAATACCTTCTATTCTAGATAAATGGTCCGCTACGACGTTCTCAGTACCTTTCTTATCTTTTATTTCGAGATCAAACTCTTGTAAGAGTAAAATCCATCTCAAGAGTCTTGGTTTAGCATCTTTCTTAGTCAATAGATATCGGATAGCAGCATGGTCTGTGTAAATGATTATTTTCGCTCCTACTAGGTAAGAACGGAATTTGTCAAGCGCAAAGACAACTGCTAACAATTCTTTTTCAGTAGTGGCGTAGTTCATCTGGGCAGAATCTAAGGTTCTACTGGCATAGTAAATCGCATGAAGTTTCTTTTCCTTCCTCTGGCCTAGAACTGCGCCTACAGCATAGTCACTCGCATCGCACATGATTTCGAAAGGTAATCTCCAGTCAGGGGGTTGCATGATTGGTGCGGTGATGAGGGCTGTTTTTAGAGTTTCGAATGCTTTAAGACAATCTTCATTGAATATGAACTCAGCGTCTTTCATTAATAAACCAGTAAGGGGTTTAGTGATTTTCGAGAAATCTTTGATGAATCGTCGGTAGAAACCGGCGTGTCCTAAAAAGCTTCGTATTTCTCGAACGGTTTTAGGGGGTTGAAGATCTTTTATGACTTCAATCTTAGCTTTATCAACTTCAATTCCCTTGTCGGATATTACGTGACCTAATACGATTCCTTCTTTGACCATAAAATGACATTTCTCCCAGTTAAGCACGAGGTTTACTTTTACACATCTTTCTAACACCATTTCTAAGTTTGATAGACATCCTTCAAAACTTTGCCCGCATACAGAGAAGTCGTCCATGAACACTTCCATGATGTTATCTATAAAATCTGCGAAGATTGACATCATACATCTTTGAAAGGTTGCAGGAGCGTTGCATAATCCAAAGGGCATTCGTGTATAAGCGAACGTTCCATATGGGCATGTGAATGTAGTCTTCTCTTGATCATCTGGATGGATAAGGATTTGGAAAAATCCTGAGTAACCGTCAAGATAACAGAAATATGAATGCTTGGCTAATCGTTCTAACATTTGATCTATAAAGGGTAGTGGGAAATGATCTTTTCGAGTGGCTTTGTTTAGTTTACGATAATCTATGCATACTCTATGTCCCGTCACTACTCTTTGCGATATCGATTCGCCTTGGGCGTTTTTCACAACAGTGATACCTCCTTTCTTTGGCACTACATGTATTGGACTAACCCATTCACTATCAGAGATTGGATATATTATTCCGGCATTTAGTAGTTTCTTAACTTCTTCTTTTACTACAGTGCTAAGGATTGGGTTAATTCTTCTTTGAGATTCTCTGGAGGTTCTGCAATCTTCTTCTAGCAGAATACGATGCATACAGACTGAAGGGCATATTCCTTTGAGATCAGATATGTTATATCCTAATGCAGTTGGATATTTCTTCAAGACATCTAAAAGTTTCTTTGTTTCTATAGTTCCTAAACTGGAATTTATTATAACTGGTCTTTTACATTCAACGTCTAAGAATTCGTATCTTAGGTTATGAGGTAAAGTTTTTAATCCTAATGTAGGTTTATCTTTACTTGGCATGGGATCCGGTGTAAGTGCTAAACTTTCGCTTAGACTATCATCCTGATACGGTGCACGCCAATTATCATCTTCGAAAATCGGAGGGATTTGAATTTTCATTATTTCAGAATAGGTAGTTTCTTTCAGTTCCATTTCTCTTACACATTCGTCAATTACGTCCAATAGATAGCATGTATCCTCTATAGCCGGTGATTGTAAGAATTGTGTTAAAATAAATTCAACTTTCTCTTCACCTACTTCAAAGGTCAGCTTTCCTCTTTTTACGTCTATTATAGCTCCGGCGGTAGCTAAGAATGGTCTTCCTAGTATGATAGGTGTAGTGGAGTCTTCAGAGATGTCCATGATTATAAAATCAGTAGGGATGTAGAATTGTCCTATACGTACTGGGACGTTTTCTAGTATGCCTACAGGATATTTAACTGAGCGATCAGCTAGTTGAACAGACATTTTAGTTGGTCTAAGGTCTCCCATGTCTAGCCTTTTGCAAATCGTTAAGGGCATAACACTGATACTGGCTCCTAAATCGCATAGAGCTTTGTCAATGACGAATTTTCCTATTACACAGGGTATAGAGAAACTTCCTGGATCTTTTAGCTTAGGAGGCATATTATTCTGAATTATGGCGCTACACTCAGCAGTAAGTGTAACTGTTCCGTTATCCTCTATCTTTTTCTTATTGGATAAGATTTCTTTTAAAAACTTAGCATACGAGGGTATTTGGGTGATAGCTTCTGTAAACGGAATAGTAATATTCAACTGTTTCAGAAGTTCTACAAATTTCTTAAATTGACCCGTCGTCTTGGAATTTGTTAATCTCTGAGGGTACGGAATTGGTGGTTTATAGGGTGGTGGAGGCACATAAGGTTGTTCTTTCTCCACTACCTCTTGATTATCATCTTCCTTTTCTTCTGGATCATTCACCACTTCAGTCGATTTATCCGGTTTTTGGTACATGGCTGGATTGTCAAGTCTTGGATCGGTAGGTCCGTCAAGTTCCTTGCCACTTCTTAGTATTACGGCATTGGCATGTCCTTTCGGATTAGGTTGAGGTTGTCCAGGGAATACTCCAGCTGGTGCAGCAGTAGGTGCTTGTTGTTGAGCTACTTGTGAAATCTGAGTTTCAAGCATTTTGTTATGTGTAGCTAATGCATCTACTTTGCTCACTAATTGTTTAATCTGCTCACTAGTGTGAATGTTTTGGTTTAAGAAGTCCTTGTTTGTTTGAGATTGGTTAGCTATAAAGTTCTCCATCATCAACTCAAGGTTCGATTTTCTAGGGACATTAGGAGCAGTCTTTTGATATCCTGGTGATGTAGCTGGTGCTTGACCTGGTGCGTATAAAGCATTGTTATTCTTATAGGAGAAGTTCGGATGATTCTTCCAACCTGGGTTGTATGTGTTTGAGTATGGGTTTCCTTGAGCATAATTCACTTGATCAGTGGGAGTTCCTGTCAATAGTTGACAATCAGAAACTTCGTGTCCTGGAACTCCACATAACTCACAGTTAGGTGTTACTGCAGCCACGGTGGCTGTTGGTGTTATGGCCAAGTTGTCGATCTTTTGGCTTAGTTGGTCAAACTTTGCATTGACTTGGTCCATACTACTCACTTCGTACATACCTCCTTTTGTTGGTTTCTCGGTTGCGACTCTCTCGCTTCCCCAAAGGTAATGGTTTTGAGCCATACTTTCGATGAGTGCATAAGCATCATTATATTCTTTGTCCATCAATGCACCGCCTGCGGCAGCGTCAATTGTCATTCTTGTATTGTACAAGAGTCCATTATAGAAGGTATGGATGACCATCCATTCTATTAATCCGTGATGTGGACAAAGTCTCAGCAAATCCTTATAGCGTTCCCAAGCTTCGAATAGTGATTCGCTTTCCCTTTGCTTAAATCCGTTGATCTGAGCTCTCAGCATAGCTGTCTTGCTAGGTGGAAAATATCTGTTCAAGAAAACTCTCTTAAGTTCCTCCCACGTAGTTACTGAGTTCGAAGGCAGAGATTGAAGCCAAGCTCTTGCTCTGTCTCGAAGTGAAAAAGGAAATAAACGTAGTCTAATAGCTTCTTGGGTAACTCCATTGGCTTTTACGGTATCTGCGTATTGCACAAAGATCGAAAGATGAAGGTTCGGATCCTCGGTAGGATTTCCGGCGAATTGATTTTGCTGCACGGCTGATATCAACGAAGGTTTTAGTTCGAAATCATTTCGGTTGATAGCCGGTGCTGCAATGCTTGAATGCGGTTCAGCTTGCGAAGGACTAGCGTAATACTTGGGTGGGTGATTCTGTTCTTCAGCCATCTCTGCGTCCTTTGATGTTACGACTGGTTTAGGCGGATCTAATTGAAGATCTGGAATATTGTAATTTTTTTCGTAATCGAATATCCGTCTTCTTACGTGTAAGAAGCGTTCCGATTCAGGGATTAGAGGTTGCAAGTCTTCGCTTTTAGAGCGAGTACTTGGCATACACTCGGAAATTAAATTAAATAGTTGATACCTTAGTCTAGAAAATGCTACCTAAAATGCACTAGTAACTAAATTAAGGTCCCCGGCAACGGCGCCAAAAACTTGATGGGCTAAAGACGTGTCTAATTATGTGTCTAGCGGTATCTGAACTGCAAGTGCACAGCCTATCGAAGTAATATTTAAGATTACCGATCCACAGGGACTCTATGGTTACTTAGTGCTAGATGGACTTCTAGTTTAGCTAAGGTGAAGGGTTGTCACGATTTTTTGTTGATTTTAAAATATTAAAGGCGGAATTAAATTTAAGTTTTAATAAAATAATACTAAGGCGGTCGGTATGTAATTATACTAACTTAGGTGGGTCAATCTAACCTAGGCTTATAAAGGTGTTTACTTAATCTATTCGGTAGAGGTTACCAGTTTAAATACCCTCAACTCACACTCTCGTGGTCTTATCTCAGATCTTACCCCTAAAGCCCTATGCCTGCTCTCGCTAGCCCATAAGTGTTTAGAGATAATTTTTGGAAACTTAGTAAATCTAATTTATTTTAAAGCGCTCTCGCTGTGTTTAATTTAAATGCCTAACTTTAGCTATCTGATTAAAATCTCACACTCTCGTGGTCTTGACCTAACCTAATACTCTTTCCTTACTCTCGTAACGAAAAGGTCGATTTTAATTAAAAAGTATCATCCAGAATGTTAAGTTATTAATTATTTTAAGCCTATGATTAAATTTTACCGATTAAGTTTGTTTTAACTGCATACCGCCCTAAGGTAATTAGCTACTCATTGATGTTGAACCAGACAGAGACAGAAAAATAAATAATAGAATACTCATGGCAGAAAAATAAATAAACATTATAAATATTAAATTTGCAATATAATAAAAACCTGGTTAACAAATATTATAGCAGACTCCTTCTTCCACAGACCGGAAAGCTTGGAGTAATTGGCGGAAATCGAAAATAAACAAATTCTGAAGGTTTAGAAACAAGTAAATGTATAACAATTTCCTGATGTTGGAAATTGTTATATGTTGGGTTGGGATACAATAAGAATGAAAAACTGAAAATAATGCAGAAATAAAAACAGGGTCGTAAAATAAATCGGCAGAGCTTCCGCAGAAAAATGAATAAAAAATGCTCTGTAGTTTCTTCATAAAACTTGAACTATTTATAGAACAATTAATGGGCTTGATATTTGGACTTTGTTGCATTGGGCCTTGCTGAAGTAGTGGAGGAAATATAGGAACGTGGCTAAAAAGTAGGCAAAAAGTTCTTCACGTAATGTTTTGACGTGGTCTCAGTCAATAACCTACGTTTCTACCTTGTCACGGTCGTGACAAGGTCTTCACGCTCGTGTTCCTTGTATTTTAAGTGTCACGGTCGTGACAATGTGCTCACGGTCGTGATGGCTTCTTTTGGGGTGTCACGGTCATGACAATGTGGTGACGACCGTGAGTGCAACAAATTATGCAGTTCTGCAGGCTTCTTCATTTCTTCATCTTTTTATGGTTGTTTTTGTTCCTTTTGCTCTTAATTCATGATTTAGCTCCATATATGATGTACCTGCAAAACGGTAAGGAAAACTCGAGAAATCGAGTGTTAAAACGATGATTATGCGATAAAACGTTAATGAAACTTAGCAATATAATCGATATGTTTTCTCGCTATCAGTATGCCTTTTCAACTCCCCTTCTCCTAGGTGAATTTCTTCTAAAGTATCTTAGGCCAGCATTTTGGTGCTTTCTGACAAATGATCCTTTTCAAATATCAAAGGCTCATTATCATAGATTGCATAAAGCATTTGGTTTGAGTCTTCGTGAGCCTTATCTGGAGGCTCTTGGTCGAAACCCTTAATAGGATTTTCATCAACAAAATCTGTAATGGCCTCAACAACCATATAGTTTCCTATAGCCTCCAAGGCCGCTTGTATTCTTGTTTCAGCCGCGTAGGCCGAAATTCTTTTCAATGCGTCGAAGTCAGTTATTATTAGTTCTTTCGCTTCCCCATCCAGTGGGGTGAATTACAGACTCCGGAAAATAAGGTGGGTAATTGCATGTTTCTTCTACGACCTCCTTATCCCAGCAGAATCCTTCGACATGATGAGGTGTAGGGAGCATAATGCATGATCATCAGGTGTGAACTCAAATTTTGTTGGTGCACATGGGCCAATATGTGCTAAGTTCTTGTCGAACTCTACACCTTCCACATGATTGAATGGCACTTTGAAGTACCCTTGATCAGCTTCAATTTTTTCAACAATGTTATCTGACCTCCATATGGTGACCCTTTGATGCATTAAAGATGACACTGCACCTATGTTTGCTAACCATTCGACGTATCTAATTGTGCGAATGAACTTGCATCAAAGAAACCTCTCAATATCCTCTTTGATTTTGGTGAGGATTGCTAGGGAGAACCGTCTTGGATTTTGTTTGACATACTTCTTCCCAGGCTTTATTGGCAGCTTATGTTCGACAAGCTCTCTTTTTAAACCAGGCATTTCATCATAGTCCCAAGCAAAGCAATCCTTGAATTCCTTTAGCAAGTGGACCACTTCGACCTTGAGTTCTGGGTCGAGGTTGGCACTGATGTAAGTAGGCCTTTTCAACTCCCCTTCTCCTAGGTCAATTTCTTCTAAAGTATCTTGGGCCAGCATTTTGGTGTTTTCTGACAAAGGGTCCTTTTCAAATCCCAAAGGCTCATTATCATAAATCGCATCAAGCCTTTGGTCTGAGTCTCCGTGAGCCTTATCTGGAGGCTCTTGGTCGAAACCCTTAAAAGAATTTTCATCAACAAACTCTGTAATTTCCTCAACAACCATATAGTTTCCTACAACCTCCAAGGCCGCTTGTATTCTTGTTTCAGCCACGTAGGCCAGAATTCTTTTCAATGCGTCGAAGTCAGTCATTATTAGTTCCTTCGCTTCCCCATCCAGTGAGATGAATTACAGGCTCCGGAAAATAAGGTGGGTAATTTCCTGTTTCTTCTATGACCTCCCTATCCCAGTAGAATCATTCGACATGATGGAGGTGTAGGGAGTAGAATGCATGATCATCAGGTGTGAACTCAAATTCTGTTGGTGCACATAGGACAATATGTGATAAGTTCTTGTCAAACTCTATACCTTCCACATGATTGACTAACACTTTGAAGTACCCTTGATCAACTTCAATGTTTTCAACAATGCTATCTGACTTCCATATGGTGACCCTTTGATGCATTGAAGATGGCACTGCATCCACTCCCTCCCCAGCAGGAGGTTATAGTTGGCCTTACTTTCGACCACCATAAATATAGTGGGCCTTGCGACTGTTCCCATAGTCAAATCATCTTGTAAGACCCCCATAGTAGGTCTAGTCTGTCCCTCATAGTTCGACAGGACCAAGTTGTGAGGTTTGAGGTCTGTGTCAAACTTACCAATCTATGTTAGCATGAAATGTGGCATTATGTTCACTGTCGCACCACAATCAACCAAAATTTTGTTGATGGCCATGTTCTTCACCTTCCCAATGATATATAGGGGTTTTATATGCCCCCTCATGGCCTTAGTGGGTCTTTCAAAGAAGGCATTCTGCTATTCGACACACCCGTTCTTCATCCTATAATAGCACACTAGTTGGTGTGCTGCCATTTTTGCCTCCGTGTTTGCATCCAAATTTTCGACCTTAGTAATGCGATCATATTCTCTGGGCATTACTGAGACTACATTGACTAAGATGTCCAAAGAGGCTTCAGATTCACCATCGAAATTGTCGGTCATATCCTCATCTTCGACATCTCTCAATTCAGCCTTTATCTCTGCCTTGATCTCAGCTTCTTTGTTTTTGGACAAAAATCCTTTGCGTCTCATAGGCACCTTGTTTGTTATTTTTTTCTTAAGGTTCTCACCAACTTCACCCACACTTGTGCTTGATCCATCACAATCACCTTTGGAGGCTTCTCTCCGAGCCTTCCTCCTGCGTTGTTTTCTACGCCATTATAACCTAGACATGAGATTTTTACCCTTGTAGTTTTCAGATACATACGCAACTTTGTTTGATGTTCTGACCTCCTTTTCGTATCCCATTGAAGGTCCTCTTTCAATGTCAAACTTCTTCCACTTATGGCTTCCCCTTTTTGCCTGAGTCATCAGGCTTAAACCACTTGTCATTAGGAACTTCCCCACTTGGTTTAAATGTGTGTTGTTTCGACTTAAGGGATTGGGGCTTGCCATTTTGTAGATGGTGACTAACATGACTTGGGTCGAAGCAGTTATGCTTTTGGGCATCCTTTAGCTTCTGACCCCTATTAGCATGTTGAAGGCTCTAGGCAGCTTCTATATCAAATATGGAACTGCATCTTTGACAAAGCATTACTTCTGACTTCTTGCTCTAACATCTATGCAAGAAATTAACAATCGTCTCATCCTCCTTGGGATAAGCTTTTTTGTAGTGATCCTTCTGAGGTGCAGAATGATCCACCTCCATCACTTGGTCATCTGTCACTTCGACCATATTGATATTAACTTCATCCCTGAGTTGCATCTTGGAGAAGTTCAATTCAAGGCCAACAACAACCTCGTTTATCTTCACGAAAATCTCAACAGTTTCCTTTGTAATCAATGAGAGATCTATTTCTTCGACCTCCTTATGTGGGACGATGGCAACTCCCACATTGAACCTTTCGACATCAGTTGATTTCTTAAAGAACCCCTCAACAACCATGCATATCAAATGTTCCCACTACTCACTGGTTAGGTCTTCGTCAGCCTTTATTAACATAGCATCATTGTTAAGATTTTCAGTATCCTCAACCACTACAGGATTCATTATGGCTTCAACTGGATCAGGGTTGTTGTTATCATCAGTAACTTGCTCAGTAACCTCAATCCAGTTTGTTGTAAAAGGTTCAGTATAGTTTGCCTCAGCCACCTGAAGAGGATTAACATCAATCTTCATCTGTGCCTTGGGCTTGTCTCCAAATTTGAGTCTTCCCTCCTGAATTTCATTTTGCACCAAATCCTTGAAAAGAAAACATTGAGAAGTTTTATGACCCAAATAATTATGGTATTTACAAAAACCTTTTTTCTTTCTTTGATCTAAAGGTGGCATTTTAACGTCAGGGGCACCAATATTTGGCCATCCTTAACTAATAAATCAAAAATTCCGTCACATTTTGTGACGTCGAAAGTATATGTTTTCTTTGGATATTTGTCATTCTTTTCAATTTCGACAAGATTCTTTCCATTTGAGGGAACTAGAAGTCTAAAGGAATAGGGAGGACCTTGCTTAAGTTCATCTAGGTTTATCTCATTATTATGTAGGGGTAGCGTTTCGTCGTAGACGTCTTCGACCTTATCTTGATATTCGACGTAAGCTATTTTCTTATGTTTGTTCGCCCTAACTTTTTCGTCCTTGAGACGTCCAAGTTGTCGAACTCTATCTACCAATTGGGCCATGTCTCTAAAGTACTGGGTATCCAGCTTCTTCCTGATGGAATAGTCAAGGCCACTTGCATCCATTTCGACCAGTTCATGTTCAGGTACTTAGGTAAAACATCTGGCTTTAAGTAGTCGAAATCTGTTCAAATAGTCATCACCGGACTCATTGAACTTTCGTTTAACGCTAGCTAATTCTTTTAGACTAATCTTGGTCTGACCCATGTAGAATTTCTCATGAAACAAACGCTCCAATTGAGTCCAATTACATATTGAACCAGGTGGCAACATAGTAAACCAAGTAAAAGAATTCTTGGTGAGGGAGCTAGGGAAATATTTAACCCTTAGACTTTCATCATTATCAAGTTCTCCAGCTTCTATCGTGTAAAATGCCACATGTTTGACCGTAGATTCAGTCGTATCTCCTGAGAACTTAGTGAATTTGAGAACCTTTGTCCTAGGAGGAAATTCTGACTGAAGTATATATTCCATTATTGGTGAAGTGAAGTTTGGCCTGGCAAAGCCCATATTTATCCCACTTCGAGCCATTATTTGTTCGACTAAGGCTTCCAAGTTGTTCTCTGCTGCCAAATTATTTTGTCGAACTTGTTGAACCATATGGTATGCATCCTAATGTCTATTTACCACCATTACCCTTGGTTCCTCCTCTACTCGAATTTGCCTTTGATTCCTGGTGGCTTCGACCTCAAATGGTTCAACCATAGGCAGATTCTCTCGATTTGGTGGGTGCATAACATCTCCTACATTCGCCATGTGATTGAGCTGTCGAACTGGTGTTGGAATCCCATGAATTCTGCTATATGCGCCATTTGAGACACCATTTTTTGATTCGTCTGAGTTGTATTATGAATCAAAGGCTGAAAAACCTCCCTCGTGGTTTGGGATAGAGTGTGAACCATTTGCATGTTGCTCTCATCCATCTGTTGTCTTAAATAGGCTGCAAATTCATTTGTTAAGGCATGACTTTGAGTCGAGTGTCCTAAACCAACAATTTGACTATTCCTTCTCATGTTTATTGCAAATCCATATTCCTGCAAAGGTGAAGGAATTACATTGTCCGAAAAAACTAGAGGTGCATTCTTTTGGCATGCATCCCGGTTGTCGGTGCACCAAAGATTGGATTTCTAGGAAAAGGCTGGGAAAACGCAGAAGGTATGTAGGGTCTGAATGCAGACAAATTTGGTGGTGGTGTTTGAGCTTTCGGCCCAATATACTCCAACACTGGTTGAGTATAGTATTTATTAACTGTTTCTCCTGGCCCTGTCGAAGGACTTGGCTCTGACACCACACTTGGCATCGTCGAAGCCCCTGTCGAAGGGTTGGAGATTGGGATAACCTTACTCCTAGGCACATATTGTGTATTCATACTATGAGCATTTGAACTGCTCACTTGGGGATTCAACCCACTTATTATAGGAAATGAATCACTTGGGTTTCCCTGGATAGATGTCATCTTCCTTGTATTGCTTCTTGGTATATAATGATATGTACTGGCTACTTTCCCTCCAAACTTGAACGTGTAAAACTCATGAAACTGCCAACTTCGTCGAACTACTACATGGTCGAATCATCTCCACACTTAGAAAATATTTCCACTCAGAATTTCTCTAAGTACAGAATTTGCAAGTGACTTCCTTCGACTCTCATCCTTTTGATAAGTAAGGTCGAAAAACCTCACTTTTAGCTTATAACAAGAAACTCTTTATAAGCCAAATGACCTAATTAATGTCAACGTCGAAAAATTTGGAGATAGCAACCACTTGCTACGATTTTCACACCTAAACCAGTACTTTACCACATTTAATCATATATTACAGTATTAGGACCTATCTCTAATACACAAACAACATTTATTACAATTATCAACAAAAATCATCAATCATATCAACTCTACTCATCACAAATCCTAGGTTTTCTCTCAAATCCCCAAATACCCATAATACCTAAATCATACATCATGAATATTGAATAGCGATACTCCATATACCTTAGATTATCGCTTCCTAATCGTCTTCTCTTTGAACTCTCTGGAACTCCTCTAAGCCCTAGCTTCTTCCCCTTGTTCTTCAGACCTTTTCTCCTTTTCTCCAAAATGTTACGAATGATCGTGTCCTCCCTTCTCACTATCAGTATATCACATACCCCTAATACTCATTCTCCATAATACCCTCAACTTAACTTCCACAATTACCAACATACCCTTAAGACCTCTAAATCTTTTATTTAATTAATTAATAATAATTTGGAATAATCTAATATAATTACCCTTATATTAATATTTATTAAAAGTAATTTCTATTAATCTCATCAACCAACACAACAACAACCCAACAAACACCAAATAATCAACAACAACAAATTACAACATTTAATCACGAAATCGGGACGTTACACGTACCATTGGCTTGGGGAGTAGAGGCGTAGCAACAAACCTGGTCCTTCTTCTAAGGAGCAATAATTTCTTTAGAAGAACTTGTGAAGATGAAGGTGAATCCTAGAATCAAGAGCTTCATGTGGATACTTATCAAGGATATATTTCCTATCAAGTCGAACTTGATAAATAAAGGTATGATCACTAATGAACTATGTACCTTTTGCAATTATGGATTGGAAAATTCTCTCCATCTTTTTCTCCAATGTGAATTTGTGAGAAGTACCCTCTTTACAGATCCCTTGGGTATTCATGTTCCCGCTACTGGCGATATTGTTGACTGGTTTGGTGAGATTCTTACGAAGAAGGATATGCTGTTGGGTCAAAGTGTTGCGAAGGCTTTGTGGAAATTTTGGCAAGTTCGTAACTGTGTGGTGTTCAAGAATGTGAAAATGGGGCCGAGGGCAGTAGCTTTGGAGGTCTGGAATTCTGTTCAAGAAGAAGTCGCTGCTTCGGTTATCTCTTTGATGCCAATTTGTGGAAACTCCAATGGCTGATTGGTGCAAACTGATGTCGGGTGTTTTGTGGACGGAGTTGTTTCTCTTGGGTGCGTCATCAAAGATCCCACTTCTAGCATTTTCCTTGCGGCTACGAAAAGGTTTTCTAGCATGACGGATCCTTCTAGTGCGGAGGTGTTGGCAATTTGTTGGTCTTTGCAGCTTGCGAAAGAGCTTGGTCTTACGAGTTTTGCGATCCAGTCTCATGCACTTGTTGTGGTTGATTGTATTAATGGTGTAATAATTAATGCCAATTTGGATCCTATTGTGGGAGATTGTAGATCTCTCTTGTCTGATTTTATTAGTATTTCTATTATGTTTTTTAATCATAGTTGTAATACTGATACTCATCATATGATTGATGTTAGAAGGTCCTTAAGTTCTAGAACATGGACTAGTTTTATACCAAGTGTTGATGATCATGTTCGTACTGTTTCCTGTTTCCTCTGTGCTTTAATGAAACTTGTCTTTTCATTTAAAAAAAACAACCTTACTAAAACTACAAGAAAATTGCCATTCAGAGATGCCAATATTTAGTGACAACATTAATAACCGTAAGTATAGGCACTTTATACCCACAACATTAATAAATATAGGTATAAACTATCTATACCTACAAATATTTCTATTTCCAACGTAGGGTAGGTATAGATAATTCAACTCTTATGTTAGGTCATGGTTCAGATCTTCTGGATATGCAGAGTATGTGGTAAATCACTCTCCCAAAATGCTCAATCACTTATGCCTGAGTTAATTGTATGTAGTAAATCGGAGTTTGGAAAAGGCTAGTGTTACTCATTCAATGATTTCAAAAGATCTTTCCTCGAACCTAGTATATCAAGTATTGCTTAGTTGAATTTCACATTATATAGGCAAATCATCTTACGTTTTGGTTTGAAGGGTAGTTTTAAAAAATTAGCCGGTGTTTTCTATTAATTTGTATTTCAGATTCTCTCACTACATTGTTATGCATATTCAAAATCAACGATGTCATTTTGAGTGTCATCTTGTATTTGACAGACATGAATTCATTTTCCATGGTTGGAATTTGATTTTTTTTTTTTCAAAGTGAAGCTTTTATAATGTAACAGGTTGTACGAGTGTACAAAGAATTGTGGGATTTGGCATGATACTAGGATGAAGCAATTTAATTCTCAAATTTGTCTTCTTCGTCCAGAACAAAAGCTTGACCTCTACAGCAGAAAGCATCACAGAAAGCTTGCATCGTACTCGTCATTGATCCTGAAATTGCTGATATTTGAAAAAGCTAGACAATGGAAAGCTATCTATATTTTTTCTTTAACTTTCCTTGTTAGTACTTGGTACTTGCCTTGTTGGTAATTTCTTAGCATAACAAAGTAGAGTATCTCAGACATGCACAACACGTGGAAGTCCTTGTTTTCTTAAGAAACTACCCTTCAAAATCACCAGCCAACCCAAGAGACAAAGTTTGCTAACTTGATTATGATTCTAATGTCTGCAAAACTCAATGCAAGAGTAATATTTCTTGTCTTCAAATACATGACACATAGTAATTGAACATGTTCTAAGAATAAGATAATGAAGTTGGATATATTCTAAGATTCTAAGTGAATGATTTCTTCTGTAATTAATTTTTATTAATGTAAAATGAAATCCAACTTTCTACTATTTAAATTCAATTGAAAATAGTATAATAGTTTAATTTTAGATTTAGTTTTGTCATGGTTCAAAATGTATTTTAAAATATTTTTTATGAGTAATTTTTATTTCAATATTAGTAATATTCTCCATTATACTAAAAAATGATTTTATAAATTTATTATATTTTGATATAATATAAATTATATTTATTCAAGTTTTAGTGACAACAGAAAGAAAATAAACCGTAACTATAATTCTATTACTTGTAATATTAATATGGTAAATAATGACATTCATTATAAATGTAGGTAAAAGTTTAGCCGTAACTAAAAGTTATTTTGACATTTAATTTGGGATCACACCACACCCCTTATAGTCGACGTCAAAGATGGATGTCACTCAAAGTCCTATAAATATATACCTACAAATTATTGGCTATTAGTGACAGTTTTTGAATGTCACCGAAAACCAATTTTCTTGTAGTGTAAATGTAAGAATCTTAATACAACATTCATATTTATACATTGTGACATGTTACATTCATATTTATACATTATGATATGTTTCTTTTTCTTCTGTTATTGTAGTTGTAGTCAATACAATGGTATGATGTTAACTTAATATCTGTTTATCAGATATGTTGTTGCCGAAACAACCTTAATCCAAAACACCTTCTTCAATCCAACACTAACCAACATGCATCTAACCCTTTCGAGGATTGTTCGATTGAATGTTTCAGCTAGACCATTTTGATTTGGATTACCCGCTACAGTCTTATGCCTTACAATCCCAGACTCGACACAATAACTGTCGAAAGCTACATTGTAGAATTCAAGGCCATTATCAGTTCTCAATCTCTTGACCTTTCTGCCAGTTTGAGTTTCGACTAGAACCTTCCAACTCTAGAAATTATCTAAAGTTTCATCCTTCGTCTTCTGAATGTACCCATAACTTTCTGGAATAGTCATCAACTATGGATAGAAAATATCTTGCACCTGAATGTGAAGGATTCCTTGCAGGCCCCCAAAGACCAGCATGGATGTAATCAAGGGATCCATGTGTTCTTTGGTTATCTTTGTTAAACTTCACCCTACAAGATTTACCGAATATACAAGGTTCACAAACTCTAACTTATCGACTTTGTCACCACCAAACAGGTTCTTTTTCCCCAGTTCGACCAAGCCTCTCTCGCTGACATGGCCCAATCTCATGTGCCATAATTTTGTCTTCGACAAAAGTTTCGTGGATGCAACATTTGTCGAACCACTTACAACTTCAACCCCAATGGTATACAAGCCTTGTTTTATTCACCCTCTCAAGACTTCCTTCGACCCCTTCATGAATCTTAGGATACTTTTCTCTCCTTGAAAGATATATCCCTTCTTGTCGAATTCACCAAGAGAAATCAAATTTCTCTTCAAGTCAGGTACACACCTAACTTCAGTCAATAGTCTTATTGACTCATCATGAAGCTTAAATCTCACAGATCCAATACCTATAAATTTAAAAGCTTTGTTGTTTCCCAGCAGCACTGATATCTTGATCACATAATTCCTCGAACAAGTCTTTATTTCGAGTCATGTGCCAAGTGCAACCTGAATCCATAATCCACTTTTTCTTGAGTTGCCGCTCGAAACCACAAGAACACCAGATGAGTCGAAATCATCTTGAACAATGGCAGCATTACCATTATCATTACCTACATGATCTTTTAGGCGTTCAGGGCACTCCTTTTGAATGTGACCCTCCTTCTTATAATGATAGCATCGAACACCAGATGCTTCACCACTATAAGATTTCTGCTGACTTTTGCCCTTCTTCTTGTCGAACTTACCATCCTTTTGCAAAAATTTCGCCTTAACAGCCAAACCTTCACCAACTGTCAAAGGTTTATGCTTCTTTCGTTCATTCAAGTCCTTAGAGTACAAGGTAGATTGACCATCTTCAAAGGTCATAGACTCTCTTCCATACAAGAGGGTTTCTTTGAAGTGAGCATGTGTTATGAGCAAAGCGCATAACTACAACAGCGCTTGATCTTCGTCATCGATCTTCACATCAATATTTTCAAGACCAAGAATCAGCTTGTTAAATATATCCAACTGCTCAACCAACACTTTGTCTTCACTCATCTTGAATGAATACAAGACTTGTTTCAGGTAGAGTTGGTTCACCAAGTATTTGGTCATGTACAAACCTTCAAGTTTCAACCATAACTCTGACGTTGTCGTCTCCTTTGATACATCTCGAAGAACCTTATCACTAAGTTTCAACAATATTGCGTTGTGTGCTTTCTCAATCATGATCGTCTTTTCAGCTGTCGTCAATGCAACATTCATGGTCGTCTCTCCCTTCAACGCTTCCAAACAACCTTGTTGAACAAGTAGCGCTTTAATCTTCAAGCGTCACAGACCGAAATCGTTCACTCCAGTGAACTTTTCAATCTCATACTTTGTTGAAGGCATCTTCTCCACGCTCACCGCACCAATTTGATGTGAATATACCTTAGAAACAAAGTATAATAGGTTCCTTAATCAGTTAGGAAACCCACAAGGGTTAGGGTTTAGGTTAACCACAAATAAAAGGATAGGTTATAAACTGTTATTCTTTCCTTTCTCTTAAAACAAGATTACAAGTATACAAGAATAACAAATAACCTCTCTCACTTTTAAATTAGGATTTTATCTTCCTATTTTCCCTTATTCAAAATATGAGAGACTAGTATGCAATTTATAATAAAACTAACACACTAACCTAATGAACTTTTTAACAATTACCCATTACAAGTTAACTTGAACAATTGAATCCATAACACAATGTTCAATTAAACAACATGTGAGCGGACTTCGATGACATGCTAAACCTAGAAGTTATTCCAATATTTCACACATATATTTCCTAATCATACATACTTACTAAAATTACCTTTTTTATGGATTAAATTTTAAAAATTAAAATTAAATTTATAAATAAGGTTGAGAATTAATTAATCACAAAAAAAAATTATGCAGGAGTAAATGAATGTTTAAAATTTATATTAAATTTTGGTTTAGAAATTTGCATATTGAATCAGCAACAAACTAGTAGCGAATGTAATATTTGATTTAATATTCATATGTTAGTTGGAACAAGAGAATCCATTCACATAAATGAAATATCTTGCCATGCAAAGAAATCAGGTTCACTATTCCAATTCACAATATCACCATTTAGTTCATTAGCCCATTCTTCAAAATCAGCAAGTTCATTATCCCATTCTTGTTGAGGTTCAACCATTATATCATCAAACTTAAGATTCATTAATGTGATTTGTTGATGAAACTAGCCCCATAGGATCATCAAAGATATGAGGAATGCTATGACTTGAATGCGAGGAGGCAATACTCTCTTGAACTTTGTTTTGCATCAAACTAATTTTATCACTTTCTTGCATATTTTTCAGCATGCTAATTTTCTGATTACAAGCTTCAATCTTAGCATCTACAATATCAATGAAGCCTTTAACTTGTTCTACTTCCATAGTATGGAAACATGGATTCCATGTTGGATAGTTATTCATAACAATCTTTTTGCGCAATTTGGAAATCTCAGCTTCAACTATAATTTTCCTATTCGCAAAATACTCATTCATATCAAACTTCTTTGGAGTCGTCTCAATCTTTTGTTGCTCGTATTTTTTAAGCATTGTGTGTATGATTGTTGAGTCTTGTGGCCAAGTTATTGGGCTAGCATGACCATCATCACCATCATACATAATTAAGCAAACTTCAACTCCAAACTTTCTAGAAAACTCAGAAACTTTTTTTGTTAATCCTTTCTGTCTTCGAATGAAAGCTAATTGTCGAGCTTTTTGATTTTGGATGAATTTTATTGTTATTTTAGCACGACCCATTTTTACAAATATAAATATAATGTGAAAATAAAATTATCAGGATAAAATCAAGAACATAGAACAATCAACGATAATGTATAAATATCAAGATTATTACCTTTTGTAGGTTTGTTGATCTCTCGAACTAATTCAAGTTTCAACCAAAGTAATACAAGAGCCTCTTTTATAATGAGTGAATTCAATCTTTTAATTTTTGGAAACAAAATCTATGCATAAATATTGTTACCGTTAGAAATCAAATTTAAAAGCTAGGAAATCTTATATATCTTTCATTTATTATTTCAACAAAAATCAAATTAGTTTATTCTAACATGTTAGAAGATTGTTAAAATATTTACATTAATTATTAGATGATATGCAGCCCACTTTGCAATACTAAGAGATCTTGTAAATTAATTGCTTGCCTATTCATTGGTTAAAATATATCTGATTATATATTTATATTTATGATCAAGTGCCATCATAAAGGTTTATGTAGAATTGCTTATGCATGTGCCTATCTATAATTTGGTTTATTTTGAGATGATATGCTAATTATATGATACATGATAGATAGAAGATGATATGCTAATTATATGATACATCTTTGAAAATAAATAATATGCTAATTATAATGATACATCTTTGAAAATAATTTTTTTATTATTTATTTTACATTTTCCTAGTTTTTTTAAAACTATACAATTATTCATTTAAATAATTTAGTATATTAAGTAAGTAAAATAAATAAAATAAAAAATAAAATAAAAATATTCTTACTAAATAAAAAATATCTAAGAGCTAGCCTCAAGAGCGACCATTCAAGAACCCAAGGAATGCTAGATTCCAAAAGCTCAATTCTTTCGTTGTTGTTTAAGGAAAGAATTTGATAAGTTGAGTATTTTAGGAGCGAAAGAGTTGGGTAGACCACAATCCAAGGGTTAGCCTTAAGAGAAATCTTCCAAGAATTCAAGGAGTGCGAGACTCCATAATTCAGTTCTTTCGTTATTTGATATGTGAATTAAGAGTTTGATAACTTTAGTGTTTTAGAAAACAAAGAGCGAATGAAACATAACCCGAGGACGGGCCTCAGGAGCAATCATTCAAGAACCCAAGGAATGCTAGATTCCAAAAGTTTAGTTCTTTAGTTATTTATATTTGAAATATTATTGATAAGAAAACTGTCGCTCCCACTTAATGAAGCTAGGTCAAATAGGGTACAGACGCGAACGGTCGGCGAAAATGAACAATGAGAACACACAGCCGTGAACTCACTGGAGATGAATAGAGTCGCCAGCTAAGCATTTTTATCCCGGAGGAAAGGCAATGCTGCATAGACCTAGAAAAAGATGGATAAGACGGTTGCGAACCAGAGAGACTGAGAAAGGGGGTTGGTTACAACCTGGGAAGGTATTAGCACCCAGATTGTCCGCCGTACTCGACGGGATCCACGCTTAAAAGATTTGTGTTTTAAAGGGGTAGTGTCAGTGCATTTTTGTGTTTCATAGCTGGAAAAGGATGTACAGGTGTCAGTGTAAAAGAAGTGAAGTGTGTAAATGATGTGTCAGTGTAAGAATGAGAATGAATTGCTCATGATAATGAGGCTAAAAGAAAGATGCTGGAAAGAGGGGGAATATACAGAGACTTTTGTTCGATAACTGTTAAGTTATGCCTACGTATCCTCTCGTGCAATGAGGAAGTCAGAACACCGTAGTTCGACCCAAAGAGACTGAAAGATGAATTGACTTGTGAACTGCTTACTTGCCTATGCTCAAGTGTATGATCTGTCTGGCACAGATGCAAACTGTCTTGCATTAGACGGAAGAAGCAAGTTCTAGGTTATGAGTGAATGAGATGAGAAGAGATTCCCGGAGGAGACGATTATTGCTTGTTTTGAGTTTTCAGTCTTTTATTGCTTTTGAGAATTTGTCATAAGTTAATGAGCTTAAGCCTAAACCAATGGATTTAGTAAACTCATCACATCTTCCCTCTGATTAGGGGTAATGAGAATACCTTAAGTGTGAAGTCAGATTCTCACACTTAATCACCTTTGGTATAGGATTAAGATCATTAACCTACTTGTGAATATTTAGATGTTTTTGGTTTTTGTTTAGTGTTAAGTAATGAGGTTAAGCCATAATCAGGGATTAAACAGACTCATTACACCATCCTAATAGAAGGATAATAGATGAGAATGTTTAAGCTGAGGAAAGCTCCTCAACTTAATCCATGATTAGGGATTAAACTCATGACAAAAACAAAGCCTTTATTAAGTGGATTTTATTTAATGATATGATGAAGAAGTGAGTTTTATGGTTTGTAAGACAACTTGAGGGGGACTTGTCCATTAACATTAGGGTTAGTCCTTCTTAACCAATTAAGGAAGAATTAGAACCCTAATGCAAGGCCCAAGTTACAAGCTTGTTGTCTTGATAATTATTAAGTGATTTTATTAAAGGAGTTAAACACATTAAGGGTTTAACACTTAGGATTAAAGTTATACACTCCATCCTAATAGAAGGATGCAGGCATAAACTTAATCACAAAGCCTTAAAGCCTTTATGGTTTAGTCCTTGATTATGAGGTGAGAAGAGAAGACTCAAAGAGACACAAAGGTAGAATCTAAATGGGGGACTAATCAAAACCCTAATTATTATCATGCTTGGTTGTTCCTAAGGTTTGTGAGGTTTACAAGAAAGATCTTCAGAGGAACCACCAGGAAGCAGATGAAAGGAACAAAGAGAAGCAAAGTAACTTGCTTCATTTAAGAAGACAAGTCACTTGAAGAAAGAAAGTAAGAAGAATAAGAAAGAGCAAGCTCAATCTCAAACACAAAACAAAATGCAGCAAGTATGCATAAGAGAGATGAAAAGAAATTGTGAGAAGTGAAGGCAAATTCACTTCTCAAAGTGACTTACCACCTGAAAAGTTAGAAAAGAAATGCAATGCAATGCAAAGTGGGATGAGATGACATGATGAGAAGCAAAACCAGAAGCATTTACATGATGCTAATGGTGTTATGAGATGCTACAAACATGAGGCAACACATGGAAATGATCATACAAGTTCATGAATGCAAATGAAGCAAGTTAAGAACCATGAACATACATGAAAGGTTATGAAGTGCACATGGCATACAACATGGCAAACACATGATGCAATGATCAAACATGCTTTCAATATGTCTTATGATGTCAAATGAATCAAATGGATGCTTGAAATGTCATGGAAAGTCATGTTATGCAAGGGAATGCAAGATGGATGCATATGGAAGCCCAAATTAGGGTTTATGAACCATACATCAAACAAAAATCAAAATCAGAAGCAAACCCTAAGATAAAAAATTGAAAATGCCACTCAAAGGACCCCTAATCCTATACTAAACCACTGCCCAAAGGAGAGGTTTCAACTCTTAACCAATTTCAAGTTATGGTTTTCTTAAGATTTCTAGGGTTTTTGGGTTCCTAAACAAGAAAATTCTCAAACAAAATGAAAATGAAAGATCAAATCATGGCCATTTATTCTCACAAACTACATGCTAAACACAATGCAATGCAAAAAGAATCAATGTCCAACTCTTCATGGATAGGCAGAAATGATTTTTGGAACTTAGGATCAAAATAATGCACAAATATGATTTTAATTCAATGAAAAATTCTCAAAATGCATCAAGACCAAAAAATAAATTTGGTTTGAAGGTTGGACAATGTTTCTAAATGTCTTAGAACATTTCATGAATTTTTTGGTGATTTTTAAATACCTAAAAGTATTTTTAACAAATTAATTTTCATTAATCAATTAAAAATAAACTTTTAAATATTTAAAAATACTTTTTTAATGCTAAAAATAAAATTAAAAATATTTTTGTGTATTAAAAATTAATGAAACTCTTGACAAAAAGTTTCATAATTTTTAAAACATTTTTGCTATTTTTAATAAATTATACAAAACAAATATGAAATAAATGAATTAAAATAAAAAAAATGGAAAAGTCAACAGAATGGAAGGCTGGGATTGATCCTGGGTTTGAAACTGCTGACCACGCGCGCTATCCAAGGGCTGTGGTTGGTTCTGATTAAATTTATTTAATTATGATTAATTAAACTAATTAAGAGGATTAGGGCTAACTGAGTGCATCTGGGCCAGTCATTCGCGCGGCAAGTCAATGGGGTCAAAGGATCCTACGCTCAATATTCAAATGAACTTAATGACCTGAGATTAGGGCAAAACAAATTCAGGTGACCGGAGGGGAGCTCCGGTCATCTTCCCCGGCGACCACAAAACCCTAATTCATGATTCAGGCATCTAAACAACAAATTAAACACAGCCAAATGATCCTCTAACAACCTAGGTCATGAATCCATGCTCAAACATCATTTAAACCACCAGAATCAAGCAAATCGAAAGCAACAAAATTTACGGGTGAAATTTCAGAACAGCAATACAAACTCATTTCTCATCTATTTTCGATTCTAAGAGTATCCCCATGACCAGCAAAGCATAAGCAATCGATTTATAACTTAAAATGCAAGCTTTGGGAGAAAATGTTCATGTTCATACCTGAGCTGGAAAGCTTCAATACTGAGCTTCCAGAGCCTCCTTTGCGTGCAAATGAACTTCTTTGACTCCCTTGAACTCAAAGAGAAGCTCCAGAGTCCTTGTGGATGGCTGATTTGAGAGGAAGAGTTCTGATGTAGCAGATTGCATAGTCAGGATTTGTGAGGTTTTAAGCTATTCCAATGGTGGATTCTTGCTCCTTTGAATGTTTCTGACTTGTTGGTGAAGAGAAATGAGGTGTTTGATGGCTGGAAAATGAGATTCGAAGAGAGAAGAGTTTCTCCAGGTTTTGTGGTATGTTATGTTCTAGTGTGCTTCTGGCTTGTTTCTTTGTTGGTTTAGGTTCAGTGAGACAAGGTGAGGGTGTTGGTGGGACTTGCTTGAATGTTTGTAGCTTGTGGAACCAGATTCGAAGGAAAATGCAGATTGGGGAGAGTTTGTGTATATGTTGCTAGGGCTTGTTTCAGGCTGGCTCTCTATATGAAATGGCTGGTAAATGGATAGTATAAACAACTCCAATTGGTCAGATGATGTGACCTGGCCTGCTGTGATTGGGATGTTCACTTTTGCAAAAAGTCCACTCTTGTGTAAGGAGGGCATGGGCTAAGTTCTAGCTTGGTACAAGCATGTGAGCTGGTGCAGCATGGTGTGTGAGTGAAGCTAGAAAGGTTCAATATCCAATGCAGCAAGTTGGTGAAAGTGATCATGAGCTTTTGCAACTTGGTTCCCTTTTGGTTCACATGTAACTATCTTGCCACACAAGCCATGAAACATGAGAAACTTTGGTTCAAATCTGATTTTTAGGTCACATAGAATGTTTGTGTAATGGTTTGATGTCAATTAGAAGTCACAAGAATGATTGACACATGAAATTGCAAGTTTCTCATTTGAGGCATATCTTGAAAATTAGTGATTTTTGCCAACTTTGACACACCATAACTTTTGATCCAAAATGAATTAGGTCATGTTCTTGTACTTTTTGAAAAGGGAAAAATGTATTCTACAACTTTCATGACCAAAGTTTTTCCATTTGAAGCATTTTTGGATCAAAAAGTAAGGTTTGAAAAGTGACCTAAATTGACAAATTCCTTAAAAGTCAACTATGCCCTAAAAAGTCAACTTTGCAAAAACTTCAAATTCTTGAATTTTGTGAACTTCAACCTTCTTACATGATCAAATAAAGATCATATACACTCAAAATGATGAAGATCACCCCTTGGTTGGGTCATTGGGGGCCTCAGATGCCCTGATTTTGCACTGACTTGTCCAGAAAGTCAACCCTTGATCAGATGACTTCCCCATGGAATTTCTTCATGAAAGTTGATATGCATACTCCTTATACCATATAGAGACCAATAGAAACAAGAATGACCAAAAAATTTGGAGTTATGGCCTCTGAAACCAAAACCCTAATTTTAGGTCAACTGTGCAGTCAAACTTGGCTCTGCTTCCATACCAATCCCAGTTCTTGTGATTCTTTGGCATTTTTGACTTTGAGAGGATGTAATATGATATAATAACACACATGGACCCCTTTGAAGTGATTGGTGGCCTTTGGAATGGCTCAAGAAGTTCTTGGATTGCTCAGATCACAAACCCTAGGTGCAGATGACTTTGAATCTATGCAGTGAATCAAAAATGAGACATGAGATGATATGATTGTGTTTATGCATATGAAATGATCACAAGCCATGGTGTGAATGGGTGAGGGCAAATTTGGGGTGTTTACAAAAACACATAATTTTTTTAAGAGATTTAGGTTTAGAATTGGTGGTGTGGTATGAGTAAACAACCAAACACAAACATGGCGTCAATACTATGATGAGACGCAAAGGAGCTAAAGTCGAGTTTTTTTTAGTTATACCTAACGGAGAAGTTCCGTTTCCTCTTCAATACACGCGGACAAACTTCAGTAAGATGTCAGAAGCTTCAACTTGAATCAACCAAATTAATCTGCAAGTGCATATCATCATAAATCGACAAGGTTAGCTCAATCGAGGTTCTAGCGAGTGAACTAAAATCATACTCAACTGAAATTCTATCAACCATTGAACAAAATAAAAATCAAGATTAACATTCATGACTATCGAAAATTCTAATGAGCCAAAATTCTAACACAACTTAATAACAAATAAACAAGAATGGTAAAATCATAAAGATTCTAAAAATTTAGCCTAAAAAAACAAAAATAATCAACAATTATTAAACAATTAAACAATTTTCGAAAATGAGTTAGAAACAAATAAAAAAACAAAAAGCAATAACCAAATATCAATCAGCCAGGGGTGAAGCGTATCAGTCGGGTTGCTGTCAGTGAATCTAACCGGGCTTAGGGTAAAATTCATAAGATGAGCCCAATAAGACAATTTTTTCTTATTTTTCTCTTGAATAGTAGTAACAAAAAAAATGAGGATAAAACAAAATCAACAACATCTACACAACAACACATGCGTTTCCCCTTCCCGTTTCCTTAAAAATACGCTGCCAAATTTCTCCTCTGACGGTGCCAATCGTCGGCCTTTCCGTCAGCTCGAATCGTCTCTCTCAGTTCGCGCTTGTTAGAACAATTATGGTTCTAAACCTCTAAGAGTTTTGATGATAACAAATATTATTATGCAAGAATAGAAGTTCTAATGACTCTCTTTATTATATGTGTAGAAAAGGAAGTTATTTAAAGAAGACGTGCATTATTAGAAGATACATTGAGCCATATATAGAAGATACACTTATTGAAGAATCCATCATTTAATGACATGGCTTAATAGTTGCGCATCAAGACTTTATTATCTCTGATTTACGTCTAGAAGATGATGATCTTCATAATGAAGGTGTTAATTAAAGAATATATTAATTAATGATGAAGACAAGTATCTCTTGTTATGGAAGGAGTTTATGGTATTAACTTATATCCATAATTAGCACAAGATGTCTCCAACGGCTACAATATTCAAGAACTACATAAAGGAATCAAATTGAAGATTTGGACAACCACACTCACGAGAAAAGACTTATTCATTTGTGCTAAACTCTTGTAACATTCACTTAGTGATCATAGCTTTATTGGAAGCAAAAATAGTTACTTTATTATCATTATTGTAAAAGTTAAGTAAAATCCCTTGAGTGACTAGTTTCAGTCAGAAGACTCAAGAGGACATTGACTGTAGGTCAGTGTGTGTATTCAATTATTGAATAGTGGATTAAGACCTCAGTGATAGAGGCAAAATCACCTTGGCGGGTGGACTGGACATAGTTTGAGTTCAAACGAACCAGGATAAATCAACTTGTCATAGAAGTTTATTTTAAGTTGTTAAGAAAACCCAATTCCAACCCCCCTTCCTTGTGTTTTACGCACTTTCAATTGGCACCAGAGCGCTAGGTTTTGAGAAATACACTTAACCGTGTCAGTAAAAGATCCAGAAGTTAAAACACATGGCAGACGCTGGCAATAATAACAATGACTACCAAAATGACAAGATCAATGCTAAACCTCCAGTGTTCAATGGTGACAACTTTGACTACTGGAAGGATGTTCTGGAAAGTTTCTTTCTAGCTCTGGATGGAGATCTTTGGGACATGGTGACAGATGGATACACTCATCCTGTTGGAGCAGATGGTCAGAAGATTGAAAGAAAAAATATGACAGCTCAACAGAAGAAGGAATTCAGAAATCATCACAAAGCTAGAACCATACTTCTGAGTGCTATATCATATACAGAAAATGAGAAAATTACTAACAGAGACTCAGCCAAACACATGTTTGATTCCCTGAGGATGACACATGAAGGCAACACTCAAGTCAATGAGACTAAAACTCTGGCTCTCATCCAGAAGTATGAAGCATTCAAGATGGAAGAAGATGAGACAATTGAAAAAATGTTCTCAAGGTTCCAAATTCTGGTAGCTGGACTGAAAGTTCTGGACAAAGGCTACTCAATAGCAGATCATGTAAAGAAGATCATCAGAAGCTTGCCAAAGGCTTGGAGGCCCATGGTCACTGCTCTAAAGCTATCAAAAAATCTGAATGAAATATCTTTAGAAGAACTGATCAGCTCCCTGAGAAGTCATGAGATAGAACTAGAAAAAGATGAACTCCAGAAGAAAGGTAAGTCTGTAGCTCTTAAATCTAACAAATTTGTTTCTAAAGCTTTACAGGCAGAAGAAGAAGAAAGTTCTGGATGCTCATCAGAAGAAGATGAATTATCTCTTCTATCCAGAAGAGTCCAACAACTCTGGAAGCATCGTCAGAAGAAATTCAGAAATACCAGAAGAACAAGCAATCACTTTGAAGCAACATCTGGTCACAAGAAACCCAGAAGCAAAGAAGTTGTGTGCTATGAATGCAAAGAACCAGGACACTACAAGAGTGAATGTCCAAAACTCCAGAAAGAGAAACCCAGAAACAAATTCAATAGAGAAAAGAAAAAGAGTCTCATGGCAACATGGGATGATTCTGAATCATCTGAAGCAGAGTCAGATTCAGAAGATGAACATGCTAACATTGCACTAATAGCAAAAATACCAGAAGATGATCACTCATCAGAATCAGAATCAGACTCAGATACAGAAGAGGTATTCTCTAAACTTTCTAGATCTCAATTAGAAGATAGCCTCTCAGAAATTCTTGAAAAATATCAGAAGCTTCAATTCAAATACAAAGACATGAAACAAAGTCTGTTATCTGAATTAGAAGAAGTTAGAAAACTAAAAACAGAAAACTCTGAGCTGAAAGAAAATATTTTTGAATGCAAAAACTCTCTTGAAAAACTTAAAGCTCAGAAGGAATCTGAATTAGAAGATCTAATCAACTCTGATAGTATCATAAAACAATATGACTATGGTTTTCAAAAATTTCTAGCTAAAAGCATAGATAGAAGCAAAATTGCATCTATGATCTATGGAGTTAGTAGAAATGATAGAAGAGGCATAGACTATGTGAAAACTAAAGAAACTCTGAAGTTTAAAAAGATTGATGACATTGTCATAAAAACCAATACCCCTCTAAGTTCTCATTTTACCTATGGTCATAACCATGACTTAATATATACTAGTGAGTCATCTTGTTCCACAAGTTCTGATTTGAAACCTAAAGTAAATCAGAAGTTTGTGAAAACTAACAAACAAGGACCCAAAAAAATATGGGTACCCAAAGATAAAATTGTGTATGTTGCAGATGTCTTTAACAGCAAAACTGAAACACCAATCATGGTACCTGGACTCTGGATGCTCACGACACATGACGTGAAGAAAACATATGTTCCAAAGTCTTGAATTAAAAGATGGATGCCACGTAGGTTTTGGAGGCAACTAAAAAGGAAAAATAATTGGCTCTGGAACTATTGGTAATGGAAATCTTCCCTCTATCTCTAATGTTCTATTGGTAGAAGGATTAATGCATAATCTATTATCCATAAGTCAATTAAGTGATAATGGCTATGACATAATCTTTAATCAAAAGTTCTGTAAAGCTGTTAGTCAGAAAGATGGAACAATCCTCTTCAGTGGGAAGAGAAAGAACAACATATATAAAATAAAACTTTATGAATTAAAAAATCAGAATGTAAAATGTCTAATGTCTGTGGAAACTGAGCAATGGGTCTGGCACAGAAGATTGGGACATGTTAGTATGAGAAGATTATCTCAACTTAACAAACTCAATCTGGTCAGAGGACTTCCAAACCTGAAGTTTAACTCAGAAGCTCTGTGTGAAGCATGTCAGAAAGGCAAAATTTCAAAACCTGCCTTTAAAGCTAAAAATGTTGTATCTTCCTCTAGACCACTAGAACTTCTGCACATTGACTTGTTTGGACCAGTGAAAACTGCTTCAGTAAGTGGCAAGAAGTAAGGATTGGTGATCGTAGATGACTTCAGCAGATGGACATGGGTAAAGTTCCTTAGACACAAGGATGAGTCAATTGTTGTATTCTCTAACTTCTGCAAACAAGTTCAAAATGAAAAAGAATTTAAAATTATTAAAGTCAGAAGTGATCATGGTGGAGAATTTGAAAACAAAAAATTAGAATCATTTTTTAATGAAAATGGCATCTCTCATGATTTTTCTTGTCCTAGAACTCCACAACAAAATGGGGTTGTAGAACGTAAGAATAGAACATTGCAAGAGATGGCCAGAACCATGATCAATGAGACTAACATGGCAAAACATTTTTGGGCAGAAGCAGTAAATACATCATGCTATATTCAGAATAGAATCTCTATAAGACCTATTCTTGAAAAGACTCCTTATGAATTGTGGAAGAACAGAAAGCCCAACATTTCATATTTTCATCCTTTTGGGTGCAAGTGTTTTATTCTAAATACTAATGATCCTCTGAATAAATTTGACTCTAAGGCACAGAAGTGTTATATGTTAGGATACTCTGAACGTTCAAAGGGATACAGAGTATACAACACAGAAACACGTATAGTCATAGAATCTATTTATGTCAGATTTGATGATAAGCTTGGTTCTGAAAAACCAAAGCAGAATGAATCTCTTGCAGATATAGAAGTTGAAATTTCTACAAACAGAACAAGAACAATCACCTACAGAACAAAACAAGACAATCACTCCAAAAAGCTCTGAAGAACCCACTCAGAAGAAACTATCCAGAAGCAAAGTGAATCATCCAGAAGATAAAATCTTGGGAAAGAAGGATGAACCAATCAGAACAAGATCATCATTCAGAAATTCTGAAGAATCTCTAATGGGACTAGTCTCTCTGATTGAACCAACTTCTGTAGAAGAAGCTCTCAGAAAATGATTGGATTCTGGCTATGCAAGATGAACTTAATCAATTCACCAGAAATGATGTATGGGATCTAGTTCCTAGGCCCAGAGGATTCAACATCATTGGCACCAAGTGGGTATTCAGAAACAAGCTAAATGAGCAAGGAGAAGTTGTCAGAAACAAAGCAAGACTGGTTGCACAAGGTTATAGTCAACAAGAAGGAATTGACTACACAGAAACCTATGCCCCAGTCGCCAGGTTAGAATCTAATAGACTTCTAATTTCATTTGATGTAAACCATGATATCATTCTATATCAAATGGATGTCAAGAGTGCATTTTTAAATGGTTATATTAATGAAGAAGTGTATGTACACCAACCCCCTGGTTTTGAAAATACAAAATTTCCAGAACATGTTTTCAAACTCAAAAAATCTTTATATGGTCTGAAACAAGCTCCCAGAGCTTGGTATGAAAGACTAAGCACTTTTCTTCTAGAAAAGAATTTCATCAGAGGGAAAGTGGATACAACACTATTCAGTAAAAACATTAAAAATGACATTCTGATATGCCAAATTTATGTAGATGATATAATATTTGGTTCTACTAAAAGTGCTTTGGGAAAGGAGTTTGCTAAGTCTATGCAGGCAGAATTTGAAATTAGCATGACGGGAGAATTAATGTTCTTTCTGGGAATCCAAATAAATCAAACATCAGAAGGAACATATATCCATCAAAGAAAATATGTCAAAGAACTTCTGAAGAAATTTGATTTATCAGAAAGTACAATCTCTAAAACTACTATGCATCCTACATGTATTCTGGAGAAAGAAGAGGTAAGTAAGAAAGTAGATCAGAAAATCTACAGAGGTATGATTGGCTCTCTCCTCTATCTAACTGCTTCTATACCAGATATTCTATACAGTGTATGTTTATGTGCTAGATTCCAATCAGATCCTAGAGAAACTCACTTAACACCAGTTAAGAGAATTTTTAGGTATCTGAAAGGTACTACTAATCTTGGTTTATACTACAGAAGATCCAAAGATTACATTCTTGTAGGATATTGTGATGCTGATTTTGCTGGAGACAGAACAGAAAGAAAAAGTACTTCTGGAAGTTGTCAATTTCTGGGAGATAATCTAATTTCTTGGTCTAGCAAAAGGCAGTCAACCATAGCATTATCAACTGCAGAAGCTGAATACATTGCAGCATCTGGATGCAGTACTCAGATGCCCTGGATGAAAAATCAGCTTGAGGATTTCAACATTTATGAGAGTAACATTCCCATCCTCTGTGATAATACTTCTGCTATATGTCTTTCTAAAAATCCAATTTTACATTCTAGAGCTAAACACATAGAAGTTAAACATCATTTCATTAGGGACTATACTCAGAAGGGAATTTTAATGTTAAAATTCATAGATACAAATCACCAATGGGCTGATATTTTTACAAAACCCCTTCCCGAAGATAGATTTAATTTCATTCTAACCAACCTTAGCATGAAATTATGTCCAGAATGAAAATGCTTTAATTATATGTCTTTAACTCTCAGAAGATATTATTTCAGAAGATATTATTTTCTAACTGTTCAATTCTGAGAACTTCTGTTCAAAGGAATAACATTGCAGATCTTTACATCAACACGTGTCTACAAAGTTCTAAGGAATCCTATCAGAATCAAAACAAGTGTCCAAATTCTGAAGAGTGACAGAACATGCAATTGGACAATTGTCCTCTACAGAAGGACATCTGTTAAAATTCTGGGAAACTGAAACGGCTGACTTGACACCATAAAGGCAAATATCTTTTTGGTAACTGTTCCAAGATCTTTTACGCCTTCCCCTATGTCTGCTGCATTAATTACATTCCATCATTATGTTTTTAAATTAATTTTTCCCACAAATTTCTCGTATTATTCAATGAAATTTTTTCTATATAAACAACTTTTTACTTTCACTTTTCTCTTTTACCTTCATTGTCTTTTTACTGAAAAAATTTTCCCTTTCACATTTTCGTCCTCTCTGAATTTTTCTTAAAACCCTAAACCCTAAAAACTCATCTTAGTAACAATGGCTTCCTCCTCACAACAACAACAAGACTCAACAAATGTGCTCTTTGTTGAACCTGTGAAGACCCTTCTCACTCCAACTGACAAACTTGAAGTTCTGTGTGAGCTATTTGTGGATTTTGATAGCTTGAAAGAAAATGGTTTTAACCTGCTTCCTGCCGTCAAAGCTCAAGGCTGGGAGAAATATTTTGATCGTCTCATGGGGCCAGTTTTCCCAAAATTGGTTAAGGAGTTATGGGTGTATACAAGTGCTTCCAACACTCATGTTACTTCATATGTGCTGGGGAAGAGAATCATAATCTCTGAAGACCACATTGCTAGGCTCATTGAATCTGATGGCAATGGGATCAAGTGTAGTGAAATGGACAAACTGTCAGATACCAAACTGATAGGTAAAGAAATCTTCACTTCTGGCCAACCTTCTAACAAGATAAAAGATCTGAAGATTCATCTTAGAATTTGGGCCAAGATCATTCTTGGAAGCATCTGTCACAGGAAAGCAACCAACTATCCAGATTATATTAACATGGATCAACAATTCTTGTTGTACTTCATTGCTAAGCAGAAGAAGGTTAACCTTGCACACTCTCTATTTAATCATCTGAAAAATAGTGTGAAGGAAACTAGAGAGGGAGAGAAGATAAAGAGGGATTGGATTCCTCTAGGGCGTTTAATCTCTGACATCCTCCATGAGAATAAATTGGTGGACTATCTGGGTGAAGCCAAGCAGATAGAGCTTCTGGAACCAGATGTTAGCAAGCATCTAAATGCTAAGAATCTGAAGAAGATGAAGTTCATAACTTCCATCAAGAAAGACCTCATCCTCTACTCCAGAGAGGTTATAACCACCAGGAAGATTCCTCTGCAGAACTTCCCACTCTTTTCTTCTGACACACCTCCAGAGGTTGTGGTCAGATACTTGGATTCCTGCAAGCAAGATGGTGTGAATCCAATGTCAAGGCAACAGAACTTACTCAACAAACTCCAAATGCTGCATCAGCAAGGGGCAAGAAGAGGAAGGCTGGAGAAGGAACTTCTCAGAAGGCTCCTAAAACTACCAGAAAAACAAGTAATACTTCTGCCTCTACCTCTGAATTCATTTCTGTAGTAGAAGCAGTAACAGTAGAAATGTCTGAAGCACCCTCTGATCCAACTCCCTCTGAACCAACCCCATCATCTGAACCAACCCCATCATCTGAACCAACCCCATCCTCTGAACCTATTCCACCTTCTAACCATATTCCTTCTGTCATACCTGCAGCTTCTGCTGTCTCCTCCATTCTATCTTCACTATATCCACCAGAAAATGAACCCCATCAACCACAAACCCTATCAGAATTTGATATCCCCATTGATACAACACCTCTATCTGATATAGACCGTTCCCCATCAGCTGAAACACACACTGCCCTTCAACATGTTCTTTCTGACATTGATGATTTCCAACCCCCTGAATCCCATCAAATTCCATCTTTTCAAACTTTTGAAACAAACCAACCTAGCAGTTTCCATCCTCTGCATACTGATGGCCCAACCTCTAACCTCTCACCCATTAGAGAAAGCTCATTGTCTTCCTATGAATCAACCCCACCAAACTCACCAATCTTCATAAATATACCAGACACACCTCCAGGAGAATCTGAACCAGAAAATCCTCTTAGAACTTCTATCAACATAGAAGCTCTACATAAACTATCCTCTGTCTCAAATAAAACTTCCATTCCAGCACCAAAACCAAAACCAGCCAAAACAGACATGGATGCTCTATTGCTTGCTTTTGAAACAGTAATGAAACTCAAGTTAGAGGATCTGAAGATTGCTTGCTCAGAGCTTCCTGATCCAACAACTTCTGATTCTCTTTGGGCTGCATTCAAAAAATGGTTCAATGTTGAAACCAAACGGCTAAAGGACATCTGCTATGACATTGCTCATCAGAACTTCTGTGAGTATCTCAAGGCAGTAGTTTCTAACATTGAAAAGAATAAACCATTTCTTCTGGACAACAAACCCTGGACAGAGTCAGAACCTCTGGAATCAAACTCTGGACTTCAACTGGTTTTAGTTCCTTCTGATGAAGGTCAGGATGTTGATTATGCTCAACCACCAGCAACTGAAGAATATTCTGAAAATCAAGCTGCTACAGAAGCTGAAGAACCTCTGCCAACCAATCTTGTTCTGAATACCTTAGAAGAATTGAATAAAGAAAATGAGATGGTTAAGTAAAGGCTGGATAAACAAGATGAAACCAATGCTGAGTTGAAGACTATGATTGGAAAGCAACTTGAATCATCCTCTGAAATCAAGTCTCTTCTGGAAGCATTAGTTACTAAGATGCATCCCTGATTTTCTGTTTATCTTCTGCTTATCATTTTCTATTTTTATCTTCTGTTTTTCATGACTACTTAAGTTCTACTGGTTGTTTTCTTGTTGGCTTTGATTCTGTTTAATGAAATCCTATTTTGCTTCTACACTCTTGAATTTTTTTCTGCATTTATCCTTTTTGATTATGACAAAAAGGGGGAGAAATGTAGAAGATCTTGATCTATAGCAGTTTATCAAGATTTGCCTCTAACATATATATTCTAATAAAACTGTTTGAGTTGTGATTCTAAAATAGAAACAGGTCAAGTAATCAACTCAGGGGGAGCTAAGGCTAATGAAACTTTTGAAGGATAAAACTTCTGAAGGGACCTCTAATAGAAATATCTGATTTAATTTAATCAAAGGGAGTTCTTCTAATCCTATTAAACTCTATTCTTAAAATCTAAATAACTGTTTTGTCATCATCAAAAAGGGGGAGATTGTTAGAACAATTATGGTTCTAAACCTCTAAGAGTTTTGATGATAACAAATATTATTATGCAAGAATAGAAGTTCTAATGACTCTCTTTATTATATGTGTAGAAAAGGAAGTTATTTAAAGAAGACGTGCATTATTAGAAGATACATTGAGCCATATATAGAAGATACACTTATTGAAGAATCCATCATTTAATGACATGGCTTAATAGCTGCGCATCAAGACTTTATTATCTCTGATTTACGTCTAGAAGATGATGATCTTCATAATGAAGGCGTTAATTAAAGAATATATCAATTAATGCTGAAGACAAGTATCTCTTGTTATGGAAGGAGTTTATGGTATTAACTTATATCCATAATTAGCACAAGATGTCTCCAACGGCTACAATATTCAAGAACTATATAAAGGAATCAAATTGAAGATTTGGACAACCACACTCACGAGAAAAGACTTATTCATTTGTGCTAAACTCTTGTAACATTCACTTAGTGATCATAGCTTTATTAGAAGCAAAAATAGTTACTTTATTATTATTATTGTAAAAGTTAAGTAAAATCCCTTGAGTGACTAGTTTCAGTCAGAAGACTCAAGAGGACATTGACTATAGGTCATTGTGTGTATTCAATTATTGAATAGTGGATTAAGACCTCAGTGATAGAGGTAAAATCACCTTGGCGGGTGGACTGGACGTAGTTTGAGTTCAAACGAACCAGGATAAATCAACTTGTCATAGAAGTTTATTTTAAGTTGTTAAGAAAACCCAATTCCAACCCTCTTCCTTGTGTTTTACGCACCTTCAGCGCTCTCCCCGTCGGTTTTGTTTCCGTCATAGTGGTTTTTTCAGGTTTTTGGATCCGCGGTTTATGGCGTTTATGTTCTTTGTAGTGAGTTTGGTCGATTTCAGTTTATGCAGAATCTGTTGAAAGTTTGTGTTTGTGTTGTGAAAAAATGAAGAGGTTATGGTGTTTTGAAGAGGTTGATTTTGTGTATTTGCGGAAAATTTGCGGTGGAGGTTGAGTGAATAGTGAATGGATGATTTTTGTGCATCGGTTCATTTTGGTTTGTCTCAAGTTTCTGCTTTGCCATTTGGTTTGAGATCGCGGTGGTTTCTGAAACGAGGGGTGGCGGTTTATCGGTGGAAGTGGCTTTTTGTCTAGTTTTTGGATTTTTCGGTGTTTTCGTGATGGATTTTGAAGGTGGGTAAAGTGAGTTTGGTGGTGGTTTGTTTGAGATTGGTGAGTGAGGATTCGTTATGTGTTCGACTCAAACTCTGTTTTTTTTTCCGGTTATGGTTCTTTGTCTGCGTCTCAGGTTCGCGGCCTTTTGTTGGTTTTTTTTCCTGGACTTTTGTGTGGTTATGGAGGTGGTTTATTGAGTTCAGAGTGGACTTAGGGATTTTTCTTTGTGAGGTAGATTGTGATTGGAGAAGGTTTTCGTTTACAGATGGTGTTGGTGATGATGGGTTGAAGAAGGGTTGTAAATTCTGGAAATTTTGGATGAATTTTGAACAGAGGTTGAAAGGTTGTTGATGGAGAGGAATATGAAAGATTGAGTATCAGTTGAAGAGGGTCGCTATGGTTGTGTAGTTACAGGTTCCTTTGAATTTTGGAGAGTGTTTTATTTTGATAGTGATGTTGTGGTTTTTTTTGGTTGTCATCCCTAAAAAAAAATGGAGGAGTCTTTTGTAGTAACATTCAATGAGAATATTTTTTTCCCCAATCAATTTCATTTTCCCCGCTTTTTGTCCCTTATTTTCGTTTCCCCCTTTTGTCAAAGATTAAATCAAAAATTAATTAAATAAAAAGATAATTAAAGCTAAACTATATTAAAATTAAACTAAATAAATATTAACTAATTAAAATAAACTAAATTAAAAAAATTAGCTGATAAAACTAAGACTAAATTTAAATTTAAACTAATAAAATATTAAACTAAATAAAATAATACCCAAAGTAATCCTAAAATAATTTAAGATAAATGTTTTTTTTTACTAAATCTAAGATAAATGATTGAAAATAAAAAATGATATAAAAAAAATGAGACAAAAATTCTATTTTTAAACCGAAACAAAAATTAAAAAAAAAACAAGAATAGAAATGACATGGAATGATAGAATCGAATAAAAAATGCATGATTAATGATTAATGAGATGTTTTAACTTAAAAATGCAAAAATGATCAATTTTCGATACAACGACGAAAACGCGCCAGATGAACGTGATTTTTTTAGAAAAAATCAGGTCAAAATTTAGGGTATGACAGATGCCCCTATTTAATCTTCTTGGACCTGAATGTATGAATGGAAAAGACTTTCAGATATTCGAGGTGAAAGAAGAATAAATATCATAATACCTAAAATTTTGACCGAATGCAGTTGAAATGATATGATATGAATGCCACATGAATGCAAGACAGAGGCTATAACTCTACTGGGAAGAAAAGAAAGATGACATTATCGGGGATCAGACACACACGACTGGAATAAAATTCACTCGAGAAGTTTATCTGAGTGAAGCCAGATGACAATTGTCTGTCAATCAAAAGATAACTCAAACGAAATCCTTGAACAAATTCCACTGGAGGAATCTACTACTGAGATTTAGAACATCATTTGGAAATACCTTCTATCGAAGTATCAAAATGAACCAGAAATCTACTGCCGAGATCCTGGAAGGAAAACATCTTATAATGAAGTCTGTTGGAGATCTACTACCGAGATTTACCAGAGAATCTAAAAATGAAACACCTTCTGCCGAGGTATACCATGTAATTCTTATTGCCGAAGATTAACTGAGAACACACCTTCTGCCGAGGTAGACTGTAAATCTTATGTCGAGACTTGCCAGAAAATAAAAGGAAACATCTTCTGCCGAGGTTTGCTGAATGAAAGTAACTACATATCATAGGGTGACTACTACCAAGTGTATGGTATCCTAACCAAATGTAATAGACTTGTCAGGGAATAACCATTAGCTACAATTAACATTGACATAGATTTATCTGACGAAATCTTCTTGAAAAACAAACATTTCTTCATCATACTTCTCTTCAAGACTTCCTCAGAAAGATGCAGTAAAATGAAAGCAACATCATACTCAAACTTCTTTGCGGGTCATTTCCGGAAAGGCGCCATTTGCTGGAAAATAACTTCATACCAAACTTCTCCACCGAAATAGGGAGACACCATTTGATAGAAAAATAACTTCATCATACTTCATTTCTTCTGAGAGATGTTATATGGTGAAAATAACTTCATACCAAACTTTTCCGCTGAACTAGGGAGATGCCATTTGATAGAAAAATAACTTCATCATACTTCTCTGCTTTTGAGAGATGCCATATGACGAGAACAATTTCACACTCAAACTTCTCACTAAGATTTTGAGGGATGCCATTTGACGGAAAATAAATTCATACCAAACTTCTCTGCTGAACTAAGGAGATGCCATTTGATAGAAAAATAACTTCATCATACTTCCCTTCTTTTTCAAAGAGATGCCATATGACAGAAACAACTTCACACTAAAACTTCTCACCGGGATTTGGAGAGATGCCATTTGACGGAAAATAACTTCATAGCAAACTTCTCTGCTGAACTAGGGAGATGCCATTTGATAGAAAAATAACTTCATCATACTTCCTTTCTTCTTCAAAGAGATTCCATATGACGGAAATAACTTCACACTCAAACTTCTCACCGGGATTTGGAGAGATTCCAATTGACGAAAATTGACTTTATACCAAACTTCTCCACTGAACTATGGAGATGTCATTTGATAGAAAAATAACTTCATCACACTTCCTTTCTTCTGAGAGATGCTATATGATGAAAATAAATTCATACCAAACTTCTCCGCTGAACTAGGGAGATGCCGTTTGATAGAAAAATAACTTCATCATACTTCCCTTATTCTGAGAGATTCCATATGACGAGAACAATTTCACACTAAAGCTCCTCACCAAGATTTGGAGAGACGCCATTTGACGGAAAATAACTTAATCATACTTTCCTTCTTCTGAGAGATACCATATGACGAGAACAAATTCACACTCAAACTTCTCACTAATATTTGGAGAGACGCCATTTGATGGAAAATAACTTCATACCAAACTTCTCCGCTGAACTAGGGAGATGCCATTTGATAGAAAAATAACTTCATCATACTTCATTTCTTCTTCAAAGAGATTCCACATGACGGAAACAACTTCACACTCAAACTTCTCATCGAGATTCAGAGAGACGTCGTTTGATGGAAAATAATTTCATCATACTTCTCTTCTTCTAAGAGATGCTATATGGCAAAAGCGATCTTCATTGGGGATAGACAAACTGCTCGGAAAGAGACTGCCATTTGTCGATTCACTGGGTAATTCGTGAACAGAACAAGCTTCTCAAATAAAGAGTCCGCCATTTATTGTCAGGTATAAGTACTCCAAGAGAATGTTGCAACAACACTGCTGGAGAACAAAGTTCGTCTTCAATGGGGGAACCTTCGATAGATCCTTATGGGAGACAAAGTAATCAAAAGGTGCAAAATAAATGCACTATCTATCTGGAAACTCAATCATCAAAATTTCCAAAGACTAAGTTCAATCCAGGAACGAGATGGAGAGAAACTGTTGTAACACCCCAAAATTTTCCCTCTCATTTTCATATCATATAGCATAGCATATCGCATACATGTCCAAGCATCCTTACATATAAAAATGAAGCATAACGACCATGGTTACTAGAATAGGGCATATGATCAGTTATCCAACAATTCGATCCGCACAATCAATAAGAGCCAAGTGATTCTGCAAGGAGCTCAATGCCATCCACAAAACCTAGAAAGGATTAAAATCAAAATCAACTCAGAATAGACGGTACAGATGCATTACTGGATTTTCCCATGCAAAAAAAGGAAATATCAAGTTTTTGGTCCGTTAATCGGTTAATCTATTGCGTTAACCGGTTAACGCATGTGAAAATTGAACAAAAAGCTTCAAAAATTAGTTGTTTTCACTTTTCCCTCCACTTTTTCCTTCTATTTTTCTATTTTCCCTCAAACTTGCCTTACACTCCATTTTTCCCTTGGAATTTTCCACCACCATCTAGACTCTTCTAGCATATTCCAAGGAATATTCCCTAAACCCTAACCAATTTTAACTAACTCCTACCCTTATCTTAGGACCCAAGCCTAAACCCTAACATAATCCTCATCCAAGCCTAACCACTATAAAAGGACCTCTTCACTTCAAAAAAAGGCTAACCTTCACTTCCACCATTTTCAACAATTTCTCTTCATCTCTCTCAACTTTTTTTCTCTCAAGTTTACTCCATTTTTAACCTTCACCAAAGCTTCCTCACCAAAAGCTTCTTCTAGTTTCACATTGAAACTTGAGAAGTTTGAAGCTAAACCTTCATCAACATCAATTTTGGAGCTTATTGAAGAAGTGTTGTTATTCTTTGGAGCGATAACTTTTTGGAAGTGATTGTGCAAGTTTCATTAAGATCGGCATCGAATCGCATTTATTTTGCATTCGTGGATCAAATGAATCTCCGGTTTTCTTCATCATTCGCATTTCAATCGATATAACAACACTCACCAAAGCAATCCTCCGCTTTGTAGCTTGGTGATTCGAAACCGCTTTTCGCTTTTAACTTATTATCTTCATCTTGCCATATGGAATTCTTTGATTATTTGATTGTGTGATTGCATTTTGATCGTTCTACGATTTGTTTATAGTTTGATTATGTTTTGCTTATTTTGATCATTCATAGCTAGAATTGTAGCTTAATCTAGGTGCTAGTAGGTGTTAGAAGACCTTAGTTTATTTTTTATTATTTATTTTGATTTAATCCATTAAAAGTCAAATTAAATTTAAATAAAATATAAAAATCAATATTTGGACATGATTCTTCTTCTAGAAATCCTTAAAATTCATTTAAAGCTAATTGGAATCATATAAAATCAGATCAACCAAAATAGCAAGGAGATATTAGATTTTTTTTTTCATATTTGGATCATATCTTTCTTCATGCTGAAACTATCAAAAATTCCAAAGTAGGGATTGGTTTTTTGACCTAATTTGCTCCTATTATAAATATACAACACAAGCCAATGAGAGGAGGACGAGATTGGCAGCCAAGAGCATCATATTCAAACTTCAAAAAATCATACAAAAACTTGATTTCGGTTTCAAGTCTTGAGGCACTTTCAGAACCAAACAAAGGTTGCAAATCACTTGTGGACAATCATTGAACGTATTTGCATTGCCAATAGCATCAAAAACACCCTCACATGCCATAACCCGAGTGGACATTGTTCTTGATTTTTTTATTTTCGATTTCACTCATTCATACATTATAAATTGTTTTTATGCCTTTAATCTTGTTTTTTATTGCATGAGGATGGTTTCTGGGCAGGTGAATCGAAGTTTTGGTGCGCGGATACTCAAACACCATTGTTAGGGTTTATGGTCCTAAATTAGGGCTTCCTAATACAGGCAATATAAATACCTTATGAGATCATATTTGAATTCTTTGAACCCTGGGCAATCAAATGGTACAAACAATTTGGACAAATCGTACCTGTATATGATATATGTGTAGACCTAGGAATACCTGCGAAAATAAATTCGCAAGAAAATTTGTATAAGAATTCGCAGGTATTTTCGCAGGTACAGAGGTTGAAGATGGAGACCGTTGGCGCGAAAACCAGATTTTAAAATTTGAATTTATTTTATTATACATTGTTTGCGTTTTGTTTCACAAGTGTTGTAGTGGCTCAGTTGGTGGTGAGATGCGCGTGTGGACCTCTGGACTTGGGTTCGACTCCCAGGTCCTCCATTATTTTTTTTAATTTCTCTCTATTTCGCAGGTTTTATATATAATATGCATTAGTCAGTATATCATCAGCTAGCACGCGCAGCCCTGTTGGTCACGCATCCCTCTGGTAATGGGGAGGTCATGGGTTCAAATCCAGGTCTCCCCCATTTTTTTAAAACCTTGTTTTTGTTATTTTATTTTCTTAATTGTTTTAATTATATATTATCTAATTACTTAATTTGTTTTATATTAAAACTAAAAAACTCTATTTAAAATATTAATCAAATTTATATTTCTATAAATATCATAATATATTTTTGTAAATAATATTGTATATTCATAATTGGTAAATAATTTATATAAGTTTTAGTTAATTATTTAAAACTAAAATGTCTAAACCCTAATTTTTTCTTAAATAATATGTAAACCCTAGTTTCTAAAACCTAATTTTATTAACCCTAATTTTTATTAACCTTAATATTTAATTTAATTTTGTTATAAACTATAATTAAATCATTTTTTTATATGTAAATAAATTATTATTTGTTTATTATTATTAAAAACTTATTTCTTAATTAATTCTTAAAAACTGTTTTCTAACATTAATTTGTCTTGCTAATTTTTATTTCTTTTATTCTATTATTTCTAACCTTTATTCTTATTTATTCTTATTACTAACATTTAAATTATTGCTTATTTATTTTCTATTTATCGTTCTTATTATTTTTCCGATTATATTGTAATTGTCCCGAAGCTTTGTAATAGTTTAGGTTTATATTTTAGCTTTATTTTTATTGTAAATATATTAACTGCATGGTTAGTAATTATAGGGTGTGTATAACATGTTTGTAATTAAAAATTGACTTAGAATAATTAATTTAAAAAGATAAATATTTGAACATGAACACTCACACACATAAGTCGATCTTTGATCGCCATCTTGCACTTTCTAGGGTTACCTCTCATGTTGCCTATTTCAAAAGGTCAAGTAAGGTGTCTTAAGCAAAGTCCCTTCATACAAATCATCAAGTCCTTTTAATTTATAAGATCAAGTCCCTTCGAGGTTGCCTACGATAAATGATCTTGTCTCTTCGAATAAAAGATGATAAGTCCCTACGAATTGCTAAAGACACCTTACAGTTTCATATATTCAGATGTCCCTACACATGTCCCTTCTCACAACCAAGGTAATGACTACCTATTCCTTAATAATACGGATAGTCTTACCATTGAAAGAACCTAAGAACAATAAAGACCTAATATAGGGTAGGTTTCTCTTAATTACTTGCTCACATTTCAAAATACTCTTCACATCACCCTTTTCAAACAAATTTTCAAAAACAAGTCTTTATATACATCCATACGAGGATCATTATAAAGTACTTAGAAAGTTTCTAAGCACACACTACACCTTTTCAAAACAATTTAAAGTGAGCTAAGTAACTAAGAGCCCATGGATAACCATGGATATAAAGGGTGCTAACACCTTCCCTTTATATAACCTACCCCCCGAACTCAAAATATTTTTAAGATCTTTCCTGTTCTTTTATGTCCTTTCCTTTTGGATAAAATAAAAGTCGGTGGCGACTCTTTCTATCCGCAACATTTATAGAAAGTCAGTTCTCCCACTGTGTTACACCTGGCTCTCCTCCAGATAGTGCTCTGCCCTAGCCTTCTGAATCTTTGCTTCCTTGAAAGCATTCTTCAGTACTAACTCCCCTGCCCTTGCCTTCCCGATGTAGTCATCTGTCTTCTCAATCTTGGTCAGATGCTCAACCCTGAGCCTTTCCAATCTCTCATTATCTAGACGGCTGTCATTTCTCTCCCAGAGAGTCTTCTTCAAGGCTTCAGATAACTGATTATTCCTCTCTTTCATCTTTTCAAACTCTTCCATACTGACAGTATCTACAGGCTGCACTGTAGAAGGTCCAGGTACTTCTTCTGAATTAAATGGCATCCGGGTGATCTGAGCTCTGGTACGGGACCAATCAGAATACTGTGTTGAAGCAGTGTTGTTGCACTTGCCAAGGATGGCTGTCCCTTTAGTCTGGATGTTATCCCAAGCCCAGGCAGCTTGTCTGACAACAGCAGAGTTGGGTTGGATTTCACAGTAAAGAGTTTCAGCCAAATCTTGTCCTCTGGGAGGATGAACCAAAGCATATTCCAATTGTCTCTTAAATAGTAAATGGTTGTAGTTGATGCAATCTTTCACTCCTATCAAAGGCACATTAGGATATTGCATACAACTAGTAATGATGTCCTTGCCCTTGGTGCTCTGAGTGCACCATCTAATGTCATCTGATGTCAAGGCAATAGATCTTTTAGCCCAATTCTTCTGCTGATGTGGATTCAGGAAAGTATCTGATTTTGGCAAGTGTCTTAGCAGCCAAGAGTAATAAAGAGGAGCACAACATCTGACCAGTCTTCCTCTTTGCTTTTCGTTCCTCTGGTGTACTGAGTAGTAGAAGTCTCCCAGCAAGGTAGGGACTGGGTTCCTCAATAAGAACAGGTGAATGGCATTCTTTCTCATAAATTTTGGCTCATCTGCAAACAAGATAACCCCATATATACTGAGGGCTAAAAGTGCACAGACAGGCTTCCATTCCCCTACTGCAGCATTCAGGGTAGCCTGGGAGATCAAGAAGTCTAGGTGAAGTCCTGGAACCCCAGCCTTGGTTGTTATGTTTTGATCAATGAGGGCAGGCTCCAAATGCAATGCCCTGGCTATGTCTTCATTTCTGGGAGCAGTCATCTCAGGGTTGAAAGGAATCCCTCTCCTGATAGGAACTCCTAACAGCATAGAAAATTCTTCTAACAGAGGTCCCAACTTGAAATCAGGAAATGTGAAGCACCTGAGTGGAGGATCATAAAACTGCAAGAAAGTATGGATCATGCTTCTCTGAGATGCATCTAAATCCATGACCATGTCCAATATGCCTCCATAATGCTCTCTGAACAGTGGGATATGGTCAGGAGTAATGAGGGACTGGATCTGCCTGATGCCAGTCAGGGTGGGCTCAAAGAAGTGGTATGTGATGTTGCTCTTTCTTGAAGTGTCCATAGGTGCTTGTGAAGAAGCTGAGAGCAACTGCTGATGAAGGTCCCTGACTGAGGTGCTGAAGATGGGTCTCTGATGAAGATAGCTGGAGAAGGAATAACTGACAAACTGGTGAAGGTGTTGGAGAAGATAGCTGAAGCAGTCTGAGCAGCAGAAGGGGTCAAAACCAAACCAAAGGTGAAGATGGATACCCTGTAAAACAAATAAGCAAATGTTAAATGATGCAAAAATGATGTATGCAAATGATATGCAAAGGGTTTGTTATCAAGGGTTGGATCTGTTTATCTGCCTTGGTAAAAGTCCATGTATGTTCATAAGTCCGGATGGAGGCTTAGAAATCCAGTATCAAGGTGGGGGACTCAAATAAAGAGTCACAAGTCCAGGGTAATCACAAGAACTGTCCGAAGTGGTGCATTCTTAAAACAAAATAGTAACAGGGTATGATGTGGCCAAGGGTTCCTACAAACCTGCAAACATCCCAACCCCCTCACATGTAATGTTCTAGAACAAGGATCCTCAAACTTGGATCAGTTATGAGAAGTGTAAACACTTCTAACCCGGGGGTACGGTGTTTACAATAACCATAAAAGATCCTCCTCTAATTCACCTCAGATGCTGATGGTCATAAAAAGGTCATCCAGACTTAGCAGGCTTCCCAGATAGCCCTAGTACTACAGGAAATCAGTAGCACAGAGTTCTCAAGAAGAAACCCACGTCTGAACTGTGTTTCATATTCCCGCACCAGACCGAAATGGAATGGGAAAGAATATGAAGCCACTCTAGCCTATGTGTCACTCAGGTCCCAGGTATAGGACCTTAATCACTCAATGAACCCCACCCACCAAGGAAGACACAAATCTAGCACATGATAATGACAGTATGAAGTATAAAAAACTGTAAATGAAAGCAATAAATAAATTTGTACGGAAATCAATAAATAAAGCAAATAAATAAACACAAGTAGCACATAACACCCCTGTAAACACAAATCAAACAAGTGCTAGGAGGAACCCACAAAAAGAACCAGAAGCCTTGGTTGCAATATAAGGGTCCCCGGTAGAGTCGCCAAGCTGTCGCTCCCGAAGATTTTCATCCCGGTACAAGCGCGAACGGTCGGCGAGAGGAGAAATGAAGGTGAACTGAAAAGAGTCGCCATCTAGGCATATTTATCCCGAAGGAAAGGTAATGCTGCATAAACCTAGAAAAAGATGGATAAGACGGTCGCGAACCAGAGAAACTGAGAAAGGGGGTTGGTTACAACCCTGGAAGGTATTAGCACCCAGATTGTCTGTCGTACTCGACGGGATCCACGCTTGAAAGTTTGTGTTTAAAGGGGTAGTGTCTGTGCTATCTGTGTGCAAAAGCTGGAAGAGAATATACAGGTGTCAGTGCAAGAAAGTGAAGTGAGGTGCTCAGGAATGAGGCTTAAAAGAATAATGCTGAAGGAGGGGGAAGACACAGAGACTTTTGTTCGATAACAGTTAAGTTATGCCTACGTATCCTCTCGTACAATGAGGAAGTCAGAACACCGTATTTTGACTCAAAGAGACTGAAAGATAAATTGACTGATGAATTGCTTGCTTATCTATGCTCAAGTGTATGACTCGTCTGGCTCGAGTGCTAACTGTCTTGCATTAGATGGAAGAAGCAAGTTCTCGTTTGTGAGTGAAGATGATGAGAAAAGAATCTCGAAGGAGACGATTATTGTTTGTTTTTGAGTTTTCAATCTTTTATTGCTTTTTGTGTTTGTCATAAGTTAATGAGCTTAAGCCTAAACCAAGGGTTAGTAAACTCATCATATCCTCCCTCTGATTAGGGATAATGAGAATACCTTAAGTATGAGATAAACATCTCAAACTTAATTACCATAATGATGTAGGATTAAGATCATTAACCTACTTGTGATTATTTAGATGTTTTGAGTTTTGTTTAGTGTTAAGTAATGAGTTTAAGCCATAATCAAAGATTTAGTGGACTCATTACACCATCCTAATAGAAGGATAATAGATGAGCACACTTAAGCTGAGGAAGATACCTCAACTTAATCCATGATTAGGGATTAACCTCATGACAAAACAAACCTTTATTAAAGTGGATTTTAATTAAGGATGAGATTAAGAAGTGAATTTTATGGTTTGTAAGACAACTTGAGGAGGACTTGTCCATTAACACTAGGGTTAGTCCTTCTTAACCAATGAAGGAAGAATTAGAACCCTAATGCAAGGCCCAAGTTACAAGCTATTGTCTTAGTGATTATTAATATGGATTGATTAAGAGGTTTAAACAAATTAAGGGTTTAACACTTAGGGTTAAAGTTATACACTTCATCCTAAGAGAAGGATGCAGGCATAACCCTAATCACAAAGTCTTAAAACCTTTAAGGTTTAGTCTCTGATTATGAGATGAGGAGAGAGACACAAAGGAAGACACAAAGGTAAAACTAAAGGGGGATTAATCAGAACCCTAATTATTGTCATGCTTGGATGTTCTTATGGTTTTTAAGGCTTGCAAGAGATCTTCAGAGAAGCCACCAATGGAAGAAGCAGATGAAAGGAGGAGAAGCAGAAGAAACAAGAGATCTTCAGAGAAGCCACCAGCGGGTGTACACATTTTTTTTATTTTCCCTTTTTTTTGCCCGAGTCTTTTATTCTGTTTTTGAATCGCCGGGATTCCCTATTTTTGCCTGGACTTACATTCTGTTTTTATGTCCAGCGGGTCATTTTATGCGAAGTATTTTTTAACTGCATCCGAATTCACAGGGGATAAGAAATCTTCGCCATCCATAGTAGTGAGCATCAGTGCTCCACCAGAGAAAAATTTCTTTACTATGAATTGACCATCATAGTTTGGAGTCCACTTGCCCCTGTGGTCTGTATGAGGAGGAAAGAGTCTTTTCAGCACAAGATCCCCTACTTGGTATTCCCGAAGCCTGACTTTCTGATCGAAGGCTTTCTTCATCCTTTTCTGATATAGCTGCCCATGACAAATTGCAGCTAATCGCTTCTCTTCGATCAGATTCAGTTGATTGTACCAAGATCGGACCCATTCTGCTTCATTCAGCTTCACATCCATCAGTACCCGTAAGGAGGGTAGTTCAACTTCAACAAGCAGGACAACTTCCATACCGTATACAAGCTGATAAGGCGTTGCCCCAGTAGACGTTCTGATTGAGGTTCGATACTCATGCAAGGAAAATGGTAGCATTTCATGCCAGTCTTTGTAAGTAACCACCATCTTTTGCACAATCTTCTTGATGTTTTTGTTAGCTGCCTCAACAGCGCCATTCATCTTTGGCCTGTAAGGAGAAGAGTTGTGATGTTGGATTTTGAAGTCCCGACATAGTTCTGCCATTATTTTGTTGTTCAAATTGGAACCATTGTCAGTAATGATTCGCTCGGGAACTCCGTATCGACAGATGATGTCTCTTTTCAGAAATCTGGCTACCACTTGTCTGGTGACGTTTGCATATGAAGCTGCTTCAACCCACTTGGTGAAGTAATCAATGGCTACCAGGATGAATCTGTGACCATTTGAAGCAGTCGGTTCGATATTTCCAATCATATCAATGTCCCACATGGCAAAGGGCCAAGGTGAAGACATCACGTTTTCAAAGGATTTGGAGGCACATGCACTTTGTCTGCATAGATCTGGCATTTGTGGCATTTTCTGGCATAGGCACAACAGTCTGCATCCATTGTGATCCAATAGTAACCTGATCTTAACAATTTCTTAGCCATTGCATGTCCTCCAGCGTGGGTACCGAAAGATCCTTCATGCACCTCGTGCATCGGCAAGTCTACCTCTTTCTTATCAACACATCTGAGAAGAACCATGTCAAAGTTTCGTTTGTATAATGAACCATCAGCATTAAGGAAGAAACTACCGGCCAGCCTTCTCAATGTCTTCTTATCATTGGATGATGCCCCAGGTGGGTATGCTTGATCCTCTAAGAAGCATTTGATGTCAAGAAACCAAGGCTTGTCATCTTTAGCAATGTCCACAGAGAATACGTATACTGGTCGGTCTAGTCTGGATACCAAAATCCGAGGCACATAATTGGCAGTTTGAACCTTGATCATGGAGGAAATGGTAGCTAAAGCATCTATGAACTGATTTTCGTCTCGATGGATATACTCAAGTTTGACTATTGTGAAGAAAGTCAATAATCTTCTCATATAGTCACGATATGGAATCAGATGCTCTTGGTGAGTGTACCATTTGCCGTTGGTCTGATTGATTACCAAAGCTGAATCTCTGAATACAATTAATGTCTTGATCCTGAGGTCAATGGCTTCCTCAAGACCCATGATACATGCTTCGTATTCAGCTTCATTGTTAGTGCATGCAAAGGTGAGTTTTGCCGAGAAAGGCATATGAACTCCTTTAGGTGTAATGAGCACTGCACCAACTCCACGACCATTCATATTGACAGCCCCATCAAACATCATTATCCATTCTTCTTCTAAGTCAGGCCTTTCAGTGTGAACAGGCTCTTCATGATCTTTTGCTTTTAGGTACATGATGTCTTCATCAGGGAAGTCGAATCTCATAGGCTGGTAATCATTAATGGGTTGCTCATCCAGATAGTCAGATAGTACACTGCCCTTGATGGCCTTTTGAGATGTGTACTGAATGCCATATTCTGTCAGAATCGTTTGCCATCTTGAAACCCTCCCGGTAAGTGTTGGCTTCTCAAATATGTACTTGACAGGGTCCATCTTTTAGATCAATAAGGTAGTGTGAGTCAGCATATACTGTCTTAGTCGGCGAGCAGCCCACGCTAAAGCATAACAAGTTTTCTCGAGTAGTGAATAACGTTGTTCAAAGTCGGTAAACGTTTTGCTTAGGTAGTATATTGCATACTCTTTTCGACCAGACTCGTCATGCTGGCCCAACACACACCCCATTGATCCTTCTAATACTGTCAGGTACATTATTAGAGGTCTTCCTTCAACTGGAGGCATGAGGATTGGAGGTTCTTGTAAATACTCCTTGATTTTGTCAAAAGCCTTCTGACAATCTTCGTTCCACCTGACTGTTTGTGCTTTTCTTAACAGTTTGAACAGGGGCTCACAGGTTGCAGTAAGATGCGATATGAACCTCGATATGTAGTTAAATCTACCTAGAAATCCCCGAACTTCCTTTTCGGTCCTAGGTGCAGGCATCTCTTGAATGGCTTTGACTTTGTCAGGATCAACTTCAATTCCCTTTTCACTTACGATGAATCCCAGCAGTTTACCGGACCGTACCCCGAATGTACATTTGTTGGGGTTTAGCTTCAACTGATACTTTCTCAGACGCTTGAACAACTTCAGCAGATTTACCAGATGATCTTCTTCAGTGAGGGACTTGCCAATCATGTCATCCACGTAGCATTCAATTTCTTTGTGGATCATGTCGTGGAATAACGTTACCATGGCCCGTTGATAAGTAGCACCAGTGTTCTTTAGTCCAAAAGGCATTACCTTATAACAAAATGTGCCCCAAGGTGTGATGAAGGTTGTTTTCTCCATGTCTTCGGGTGACATCCTGATTTGATTATACCCAGAAAAACCATCCATGAAGGAAAACACCGAGAACTGAGCTGTGTTGTCGACCAATACATCAATGTGAGGTAATGGGAAATCATCTTTCGGGCTAGCTCTATTCAGATCTCGGTAATCCACACACATTCGTACTTTTCCATCCTTCTTAGGCACTGGTACAATATTAGCAACCCACGGCAGGTAACTAGTTACAACAAGGAAACCGGCGTCCCACTGTTTTTGTACTTCTTCCTTAATCTTCATGGCCATATCCGGGCGAGTACGGCGTAGCTTTTGTTTCACTGGAGGGCAATCTTCTTTCAAAGGTAGCTTGTGCATAACAATGTCCGTATCTAGACCTGACATGTCTTGATAGGACCAAAAAAAGACGTCGACGTATTCTTGAAGCATGTCAATGAGCTGTTCTTTTACTGAAGCTTACAGACCGGCCCCAATCTTTACTTCTTTCAAATCCTCTTCGGTACCAAGATTAACTGTTTCAACCTCCTCCTGATGAGGAGTAATCACTTTCTCTTCTTGCCTCAACAACCTGACTAACTCTTCAGGTAACTCATAGTCTTCTTCAACCCCTTCATCAGCTTGATTAATTGGATTGTCGAAGTCATACAAGGTCATAGCAGTGCTGTTGTCGGTGCAATCTGGAGGATAATCTCTGTAAGGGTTAAGATTTGTTCGTTTTAGTGATCAATTTTAATCTTGTTTAGAAAAAGTGAAAATGAAATTATTTATTTTGAAAACATTGCCATTTTATTGTTTTGTACAAAAGTGAAAAATGAAAAGACAGTGAGCAAAAAAGAGACTTGTTTGCAAAAGATGTCCGATATTCATTGATAATTCATTTGCACAAAATTACAATATGGCCTTATTACAAAATGAGTCCTGACACCTTGGACAAGATGCAAGACTTGATGCATGCTAAAAAAAGGCAGGAAATAATAATTACTCTGCAGGAATAACCCTTATAATTTCCTGGGAAGACCAGTTAAGGACTTGTTGCCCCGGGATCCTTGGATGTATTCAGCTCTCCAGGTTGCGGTCGCTTTCTGCCTCGTCTTCCAGGTTGTTAACATCATCTGGGGTGAGCATCCCCCCATTAATGAACTTGGGCTCTTTAGCATCCTCTGATTGATCTTGTCGGAATGGTATGTAACCCAAACTGAATATATCTTCCTTATTCTCCACCGACAGCAACTGGCCCCAGCCTTGGGCATTACTATCTTCAACAACCTTCTGGGCTTGCTGATAGGAGACAATTGTTGTGCCCATCCTATCCTCCTGGGATGCAACAAATACTTCAGTCGTCACCTCATTGACATTCAGGGCCTCGAACCCTTGGCTCATAGTCTCATGGATTTCACCATCCATTTCAATATACTTGTATATAGCCAGATGGCTAACAAAGATGTCCTCCTCACCACAGATGGTGATAATCTGTCCTTCCCACTCATATTTCAGTTTCTGGTGAAGGGTCGACATTACTGCGCCTGCGGCGTGAATCCATGGTCGACCCAACAAACAGCTGTAGGCTGGCTGAATGTCCATTACATAGAAAGTAGTCTTAAAAACCTGCGGACCGATTATCACTGGCAGCTCCACCTCTCCAAGAACAGATCTCTTGGAGCCATCAAAAGCCCTAACCACAAGATTGCTTGGTCGGAGAGCTATTCCATCATACTCGAGCTTGACAAGAGTTTTCTTGGGTAAAACATTGAGTGAGGACCCAGTGTCTACAAGAACATGAGAGAGTACAGCTCCTTTGCACTCCAAGGTTATGTGCAAAGCTTTGTTGTGGTGACGTCCTTCTGTTGTTAAATCAGCATCAATGAAACCTAGCTCATGGCTAGTATTGACATTAGACACCACTGTTTCAAGCTGATTCACTGTGATCTCTTCTGACACGTAGGCTGCGTGCAGAACTTTGAGTAGTGCATCCCGATGAGCCTCGGAATACAACAGCAGGGATAATATGGAGATCTTCGAAGGAGTCTGGTGGAGCTGATCCACAACTTTATAGTCACTTCTTTTAATTATCCTCATAAATTCATCCACATCCTGATCAAAGGATGATTTATGAGTTTCTTTTGATGCAGATTCTTCAAGTGCCACACTCTTCCCTTTGGCTTTGACAGCTGCTTCTGCCTCAGTGCTGGCTTTTGGAGCTTGTGACGCGAAGAGGCGTCCACTTCGGGTGAAGCCTCCGCCTCCCCCGAAATTATCCACTTGGGGAGTAGGAACTGAGAGTCAAGAAGGACTCTTTCTCCATTGCAGTAAAGGTCAGCACCATAATGCCATGGTACAACACTGTCTTTATCATATGGAATTGGCCTGGGCACAGTGATGGTGACTGGGCTTACTGCAGCAGAGGTTGGAACTGTAATTGTCTGTGGATCATAAAAGATGGTGACATGACTTCTTGTGGATGTTGGTGGTAGTGAATTGAAGCTTGGTTGAAACTGTTGTTGAGATTGTTGAAAGTTGCTGGAATTCGGGACCGTTGTCGGGTCATAATAGATAGTAATTGTGGATACATCATTGTTGGTGGTTGCTGGAGTTGTAGAAGGAGATGAAATGGAACTGTTGTTTGTTGAAACGATGGAAGAAATGGTTGCTGAAGTTGTAGATGAATCAGTAGAAACAATGGTTGTTGCAGTTGTAGAAGAATTATTTGTACATAGAGTTGCTGGTGTTGTAGAAGCTGTGGTAGTTATTTGCAAAATGTATTATTTAATCAGGCCTTTAATGCCTTTCCTCAAGCTTGCACACCCATTATCAGAAAGTTTGCATGATTCACAACAGGCCTCACAACCTGGAAACACTTGGCATTTAAAAAGCTGAGCTTTAACCTCTGCCAGAGGTGTCTGAATACTTGCAAGATCTTCAACTAAAATCACGGGTGAGCCTTCCTCTATAGCATTAATCCTTGGCCCACTGTGGCTCGGCATAGGATTTTTCATGACATTGGGAGGTGGTGCAAAGTTTAGGGCCTTTGAATCTACCAGATCCTGGACCTTCATATGCAGAGCTCTGCATTTTTTCGTGGAGTGACCAGGTGCGTTAGAATGAAAAGCACACCTAGCGTTGACATCATAATTTCTTGGAAGGTTCTGAGGATCAGGTGGATCCAATGTCCTCAACTCAACAAGATTGAGCTTTAGGAGTTGTGGCAGCAGTGTGGCATATGACATTGGAATAGGGCCAATCACCCTATTGATCTGAGATGATCGTTGTTGAAAAGGGCGTTGTTGTTGATTGTTGTTATTTTTGTTGTAAGATCTCTGTTGAGGAAATTATGGTTGTTAAGGAAAGTGTTGTGGTTGTTGAGCATACTGAGGAGGTGGAGCAGGGATAGTAACAACAACAACTGTTCTGGGCAGGTATTGGGGTCTCCCTCTTTCCATGTGCATAGAGTTTGTTTCACCAGATCTACAGGGCCCGGCAAATGGCTTCCTTGCACTGCTTGAATTGGCACCGTTATCGGAGATCTTTCCCATCTTTAGTAGGCTCTCAATTCTCTCCCCGGCTATCACCACATCTGCAAAGCTGGTGGAAGAAAATGCAGCCAATCTGTCAATATAAGTACCCTGGAGAGTATTCATGAAAATGTCTGCCATCTCCCTTTCAGACATCGGGGGTTGAACTGCAGCAGCTAGTTGCCTCCACCTTTGGGTATACTCTCTAAAGCTTTCACAGGAAGACTGAGACATTCCCATTAGAAGGGTCCTGTTTGGAGCCATGTCCAGATTATATTGATACTGACGGATGAAAGCTTCAGCCAAGTCTTTCCAGTTTCTTACTGTGGCTCTGGTCAAGTGGGAGTACCATTCTCGGGATGCCCCTGTCAAGCTATCCTCAAAGTAAAACATCCACAGCTTCTCGTCCATGGTGTAGGCCTTCAATCTCCCTAGGAAAGACTGAAGATGGGTATGTGGGCAGGATGTGCCATTATATCTTTCAAAACACGGGGGTTTGAACTTGTGAGGAACTCTCACCCCTTCCACCAATCCCTTGTCCATGACATCAAACCCAGAGAGTTTTGGGATTCAAGAGACCTTAGCTTCTCTGCAATTTCATCCAACCAACGGTCGTAAACTTCATCTCCAGCCCCGACCACAATAAACTTCTCTTCTTGAGGATCCTCTTGCAAGACCCTTCCTCTAGTAGTGTTACCCTGGGTATTTCTTATGGCATTGACGTCTGGATTTAGATGAGGTCTAAACTCTGGTGGATCAGTGCGAGGCTGCACGTGATCGTTGTTACTGGTACCTCCTGTACCTGGATGGTGTTCCTCAGGAGTTTATCGTTCAACCAACTCCCTCAGTCTCTCCTGGCTCTGAGCTAAACCAGTCATCACTGTCATGAATTGATTCATCTGATTTCTCATCTCAACCCTTTCATTGGCCATTTGGGCCCTCACTTCATTCAAATCTTGTTGAACCTGATCCATCTGTAATCCCGGAAGGTTGTTTCTTGTCGGATACCGGTACACTCTATTGACAGGGAACACTCTTCTGCGAGCAATGTTTCCTGAAACCACAACAAAGTGAGAAACAACAAAAACAAAAACCTACAAAACAAAGAAAAGATGTTAGTATGCAATGTAGGATGCCTATTTGTCTTCCAAGGTTATCTGGTTTGGTTCTTTGGTTTTGACCTTTCCATACCTCGAGGAAATGTTGATGATGTTGCAGAGAGAGATAAAGCCCACCAAAAATAATACAAACCATATATATTACAAAGAGTGAAGATACATAGTTTGATTACAATAACATTCCCATGGCGGGTCAAAATACATCAATCAAAAAGAAAATACAATCAAAATGAAGTACAAACAAAAAGAGTCAAACATCTAATCCAAAGTCATCCTCCCTGACTTCCTTCAGTAGAGCTTCAATCACCGGACCAACTGGGTGCTCTGTGATAGTCCTGATGAGGAGGTTCCTGGTAGCAATGGCACTGGTCAACTTCTTATGCTTATCCTGATCCTTTGACCTCTTCAACCCCGCCTGGAGTTTCAATTCAGATATCTCCTTCTGTGCTGCTAATAAAATCTCCTAATTCCTCTTCTCACTAGCCTCTAATTGCTCTATCTTAGCTTGAGTCCTTTGATGTTCTTGTGCACGGGCCTCAGTGATCCTGATCCACCTAGCATGGCTCTCCTCTAGATAATGCTCTGCCCTAGCCTTCTGAGTCTTTGCTTCCTTGCAAGCATTCTTCAACACTAACTCTCCTGCCCTAGCTTTTCTGATGTCGTCGTCCGTTTTCTCAATCTTGGTCAAGTGCTCAATCTGGAGCTTCTCTAACCTCTTATTATCTAAAAGGCTGTCATTCCTCTCCCAGAGGGTATTCTTCAAGGCTTCAGAGAGCTGAGTATTCCTCTCTTTCAGTTTCTCAAACTCTTCCAAACTGACAGTGGCTGCAGGTTGCACTGTTGAAGGTCCAGGTACATCTTCTAAATTGAATGGCATCTGGGTGATCTGTGCCCTGGTACGAGACCAATCAAGATAATGTGATGAAGCAATGTTGTTGCACTTGCCAAGGATAGTTGTCCCCTTAGTATGAATGTTATCCCAGGCCTAGGCTGCCTGTCTAACAATAGCAGAGTTGTGCTAGATTTCACAATAGAGGGTCTCAATCAAGTCTTGCCCTCTTGGAGGATGAACCAAAGCATACCCCAATTGTCTCTTAAAAAGTAAAGGGTTGTAATTGATGCAACCTTTTACTCCAATCAAAGGCACATTAGGATATTTCCCACAGCTAGTAATGATGTCTTTGCCCTTGGTGCTTTGAGTGCACCATCTGATGTCTTCTGATGTCAGGGCAATCAATCTCTTTGCCCAGTTCCTTGGCTGATGAGGGTTCAAGAAAGTATCTTATTTTGGCAAGTGTCTTAGCAGCCAACAGTAATAGAGAGGAGCACAACATCTGACCAATCTCTCTCTTTGCTTCTCATTCCTATGGTGTACTGAATAATAGAAGTCTCCAAGCAAGGTAGGAACTGGGTTCCTCAGTAACAACATGTGAATAACATTCTTGCTTACAAACATTGGCCGTCTGCAAACAAGATAATTCCATATATGCTGAATGCCAAGAGTGCACAAACAGCATCCCACTTCCCTGCTGCAGCATGCAGGGTGGCCTGGGAGATCAAGAAATCCAAGTGAAGGCCTGGAACCCCAGCCTTGGTGGTCATGCTCTAATCAATGAGGGAAGGCTCCAAATGCAATGCCTTAGCTATGTCCTCATTCTTGGGAACAACCATCTCAGGGTTGAAAGGAATCCCTCTCCTGATACGAACTCCTAATAACATGAAAATTCTTCTAGCAGAGGTCCCAACTGAAAATCAGGGAATGCGAAGCATCTGAGAGGAGGATCATAAAACTGCAAGCAAGTATGGATCAAGCTCCTCTGGGATGCATCCAGGTCCATGATCATGTCCAATATGCCTCCATAATGCTCTCTGAATAGAGGGATATGATCAGGAGTAATGAGAGACTGGATCTGTCTGATGCCTGTCAGAGTAGGCTCAAAGAAGTGGTATGTGATGTTGCTCTTTCTGGAAGTGTCCATGCTGATGATGTGTGCTAGTGAAGAGTACTGAGAGTGACTGCTGATGAAGGTCACTAAAGAAGATGCTGAAGAAAGGTCTCTGATGAAGACAAACTGGAGAGGAATCTCTGATGAAGACAAACTGATGAAGGTGCTAGAAAAGGAACACTGATGAAGATGCTGGTGTAGATAGCTGAAGAAGTCTGAGCAGCAAAATAGGTCAAAACCAAACCAAAGATAAAAAAAGGTGGATACCTTGTAAAACAAATAGGCAAATGTCAAATGATGCAAAATGATGTATGTAGAATGATATGCAAAGGGTCTGTGATCAAGTAATGGATCTGTTATCTGCCTTGATAGAGTCCATGTGTGTTCATAAGTCCGGATGGAGGCTTAGAAAACCAGTAACCAGGTGGGGGACTCAAATAAAGAGTCACAAGTCCAGCGTATCACAAGAACTGTCCAAATAATACAACCTTAACAAATCTAGTAACAAGGTATGATGAGGCCAAGGGTTCCCGCAAACCTATAAACAACCCAACCCCCTCACATGTTTTGTTCTAGAACAAGGATCCTCAAACTTGGATAAGTTATGAGAAGTGTAAACACTTCTAACCCGGAGGTACAGTGTTTACAATAACCATAAAAGATCCTCCTCTAATTCACCTCAGATGCTGAAGGTCATAAAAAAGGTCATCTAGACTTAGCAGGCTTCCCAGATAGCCCTAGTACTACAGGAAATCCGTAGCACAGAGTTCTCAAGAAGAAACCCATGTCTGAACCGTGTTTCATATTCCCGCACCAGACCGAAATGGAATGGGAAAGAATATGAAGCCACTCTAGCCTATGTGTCACTTAGGTCCCCGGTATGGAACCTTAATCACTCAATGTTCCCCACCCACCAAACAGACAAGAGATCTAGCACAAATGATAATGACAGTATGAAATGCATAAAAACTGTAAATGAAAGCAATAAATAAGGTTGTACAGAAAGCAATAAATCAAGCGATAAACAAAAATCACAAGTAGCACATAACACCCCCGTAAACACAAATCAAACAAGCGCTAAGAGGAACCCACAAAAAGAACCAGAAACCCTGGTTGCAATATAAGGGTCCCCAGCAGAGTCGCCAAGTTGTCGCTCCCCTGAAAAGACACCGGGTCAGATAGGGTACAGATGCGAATGGTCGGCGAAAGGAGAAAACGAAGTGAAGTTGAATAAAGTCACCAACTAGGCATTTGTATCCCGAAGGAAAGGTAATGCTGCATAAACCTATAAAGAGATGGAACCAGAGAAGCTGAGAAAGGGGGTTGGTTACAACCTGGGAAGGTATTAGCACCCAGATTATCCGTCGTACTCGACGGGATCCACGCTTAAAAGATTGTGTTTAAAGAGGTAGTGTATGTGCTATCTGTATGCAAAAGCTGGAAAAGAAAATACAAGTGTCAGTGCAAAAGGGTGAATGCTCAGGAAATGAGGCTTAAAAAAGAATGATGAAAGAGGGGGAAGACACAGAGACTTTTGTTCGATAATTGTTAAGTTATGCCTACGTATCCTCGCGTGCAATGAGGAAGTCAGAACACCGTAGTTCGACTCAAAGAGACTGGTAATAAATTGACTATGAACTGCTTACTTGTCTATGCTCAAGTGTATGACTCGTCTGGCTCGAGTGCTAACTGTCTTGCATTAGACGGAAGAAGCAAATTCTCATTTATGAATGAAGATGATGAGAAAAGAATCCCGAAGGAGACGATTATTGTTTGTTTTTGTGTTTTCAGTTCTTTATTGTTTTTGGAGTTTTTCATAAGTTAATGAGCTTAAGCCTAAATCAAAGGTTTGTAAATTCATTATATCCTCCCTGATTAGGGATAATGAGAATACTTAAGTATGAGATAAGCATATCAACTCAATTACCATGATGATGTAGGATTAAGATCATTAACCTACTTATGATTATTTAGATGTTTTTGGGTTTTTGTTTAGTGTTAAGTAATGAGTTTAAGCCATAATCAAGGATTAGTGAACCCATTACACCATCATTATAGAAGGATAATAGATGAGCACAATTAAGCTGAGGAAGATACCTCAACTTAATCCATGATTAGGGATTAAATTCATGACAAAACAAGCCTTTATTAAATGGATTTTAATTAAGGGTGAGATTAAGAAGTGAGTTTTATGATTTGTAAGACAACTTGAGGGGGACTTGTCCATTAAACACTAGGGTTAGTCTTTCTTAACCATAAAGGAAGAATTATAACTCTAATGTAAGGCCCAAGTTACAAGTTAATGTCTTAGTGAATATTAAGTGGATTGATTAAGAGGTTTAAACAAATTAAGGGTTTAACACTTAGGATTAAAGTTATACACTCCATCCTAAGAGAAGGATGCATGCATAACCCTAATTCCAAAGTCCTAAAGCCTTAAAGGTTTAGTCTCTAATGATGAGATGAGAAGAGAGACACAAAGAAGACTCAAAGGTAAAAACTAAGGGGGACTAATCAGAACCCTAATTATTATCATGCTTGGATGTTCCTATGGTTTGTAAGGATTGTGAAAGATCTTCAAGGAAGCCACCAATGGAAGAAGCAGAAGAAATAAATTACTTACTTCATTGAAGAAGATAAGTAACCTAAAGAAAGAAAGTGAGATAAGAACACAAGTGAGCAAGCCCACTCAAAGACAATTAAATATGCAGTAAAGATGCAATAGAAAAGATGAGAAGAAGTGGGAGGTGAAGGCAAATCCACCTCTCAAACAACTTACCATTAACCTGAAAAGTTAGCACAAGATGCATAAAGAAAGAAATGAAATGGAATGATGCATATGAAAAGACAAAGATCAAAACCATAAGCATAAACATGATTCAAATGATGCTATGACATGATGCAAAAGCATACCAAGTGTATATGAATGATCATACAAAGAATGCGATGTCATGTAGGCATGCTTTGAAGTTTGAAAGTTCATGAAAGTTAATGAATGGAAATGAATGGAAATCATGGAAAATGAATGAAGAAATGATCAAGCATGATTCTAACATGTTATAAGATGTTTAAGATGACATATGAATGCATGAAATGTCATGGCAAGTTCATGTATGGATGCATATGCAAGATGAATGCAAGTGAAGATGCAAAATTAGGGTTACATGAAAGGATGAGATGCAAATGGAAAAGACAGAAGCAAATTACATGATAAAAAAATGAAAATGCACTCAAATGAAACCTAAACCTATACTAGGTTACCATCCAAAAGGGGAGGTCAGAAGCTAAACCTAGAAGGAGTTATGAATTTTCTAAGTTTCTAGGTTTTTTTTGGGTGATCTTCAATGTAAAATGCCAAACAAATTGAAAATGAAAGATAAATTCAGGCCAAAAATATCCTAGAAACTACATGATGTGTGTGAAACAAAGCAAAAAGAACCAACTTCAAACCCTTCATGGTTAGGCAGAAAATATTTTTCAAAGGTTAGGGTTAAAAAATGTGATTTTATGAACCCTAAATTCAAATAAAATTGTCAAGTTATGATCAAAACTAAAAAGAAATTTGTATGAGGGGTTTGAAAATGTTTCTAAATGTGTTAAGATGCAACATGATTTTTTTGGTGATTTTTAGAAACCTAAATGCTATTTTAATTAATTAATTTTCATTAATTAATTAATATAAACATTTAAATATTTTAAAAATACAATTTTATGTAAAAAATAAAATAAAAATCATTTTCTGATTAAGAAAAATATTTGGAACAAAAATGCAAAAGGAAATATTTTTGGGATTTTTCTAAGTATTTTAAATTAAATATGCAAGAAAATGCAATTAAAATGAAAATAAAATGAATTTAAATGGGAAGTATGACAATCTGAGGGCTAGGATTCAAACTGGGAAAAGGACCATTGACTACGCGCGCTAATGAGTGGCTGGGATTGAATCTGACATTTTTAAAATTATACCTAATTAATTAAATTAATTAATCTGATTAGGATTTTAATGAACTAATCTTGGCCCTCCATTCACGCGCTAAACCTAATCCTATAACCTACATTCAAACTGAGCCTTAAACCCTAATTAAGAACCCTAATGACTTTCAGGTGACCGGAGCAAGCTCCGGTCATCTTCTCTGGCGAGACTAAATCCCCAACTTCTTCCCTAGGCCAAATTAGGAGCTCTAACTCTCCATATCAACTCTTCTAATCATTCTAAGCAAGATTCAATCATCAAACAACATTTATATTGCATCAATCATGAGATTCAAATCAAAACATAAAAACTGCAAAAGTTTCAGAAGCACGATACAAGCTCAAATCTCAACCATTTTCAAAAGTAAAAGGTGCAGTGTGATCAGTGAAGCATGAAGAACATTTCTATAACAAAAATTACAAGTTCTAGAAAATTTGTTCTTGATGATACATGAGCTTGAGCTTTCTCAATCTGAGCTATCTGGGCCTCTTCTTGGTGCCAATCAACTCCAATGGACCTCCTGAGGATGCTTTGATGCTTAGAATGGATTTATTTGGGATGTTTTGAAGTTTCAGTTTTGAAATGTGAGAAATCGTGTTTTGGTTTTGTGATGGTTGTTGCACCCCAAAATTTGCCCTCACAATACAAGACTTTGTGTTCTAAGAAGGTTCACAAGGTTCACAAGTTTCTCAGTGCTTTCAATACCTTTCATGAGGTTCATGAAGTCCATAGGTTGCTTCTTGAAGGTTCACAAGGTTCACAAGTTTCTCAATGCTTATATAACCTTTCATGAGGTTCATGAGGCCCACAAGTTGCTTTTTGAAGGTTCATAAGGTTCACAAGCTTTCTTAATATTTACATAACCTTGCATGAGGTTCATGAAGCCCACAAGTTGCTTTTTGAAGGTTCACAAGGTTCACAAGTTCTCCAATGCTTTCAATACCTTTCATAAGATTCATGAAGTCTACAAGCCACTTCTTGAAGGTTCACAAGGTTCACAAGATTCACAATGATTATATAACCTTCCCTGAGGATCATGAGGTCTACAAAGCCACTTCATGAAGTTCAAAAGGTTCACAAGCTTCACAATACCTCCCATGAGTATCACAAGACATCTTATGAAGATTCACAAGGTTCACAAAGTTCACAATTGGTCAAAGAAGTTGACAAATCCCTCAAACAATGCACCTCCTAAGCAGTGCATCCAAAACTAGGGTTTTGACTTTAATCAGGCTAAATGGACTTCCAACACCTCAAGTGAGCTTCATAACATCTTATATATGTATAAGAACCTCCATGACAAGTTTCAAGACTTTTCTTAAAAGTTTGCTCAGTCAGATGATCAGATAAGTCAAAATCAGTCAGTGCAGTTAAAAAGTCAAACTGAGGTCAACTGTGGTCAAACCAAAGTCAAACTTCATGATTTTTTGCCAACATCAAGTATATGAAGTAAAATTCATCATTTGATCAAGGTTTGATCATGATTCATCAAGGAGATTCCAGATCATCAATAATCAGGAGTTTCTAAATTAGGGTTTCCTCAGTAAAAGTCAACTGAACTTTGACCAGGCATAACTTTCACATACTTCATCACCAAGTCTCCATCCAAAGCTCATTTTGAAGGAAATTGAATTCTCTACAACTTTGATGTTGAAGGTTAAGCCCAAAAATGCTTCATTTGAAAGATATGATCTAAGACATTATAGGTCATTTCAAAAGTCAACAAAAAGTCAACAACTTCAAAAGGACATAACTTGAGATTGGTAAATGATATGGACCTGAAACCAATGGGGTTGTTTAGAGGACTCTTCAAGCTTTCCAAAAAGTCCAAGAACACCCTCATACCTTTAAAATTGAGGGAGATGTGTCCTTGCAAAGTTGGGAAATTTTGTGATGATTTATATTGAAAAAGAGGGCTTAAAAGCAATTTTCTCCAAATGGGCTGGCCAAATTATGACCCAACCCATACAATAATAACATGCACGAAATTTCCATGATATTTTCATATTTTTTATTTTATTTAATTAATTTATTATGATTTATTACATTTTAAATCATTTTAAATTTAAATAAAATATTAAACATGAAGATATATTGTTGTGATTGAATCTAGAAAGTCTTAAAGGATGATTAGAGTCAAAGAGGAATGAAATCATGTGAATTGTCCCAAAATAGCAAGTCATAATGCACAAATATTTGACTTTTAACACTTGATCTTTTTCAATATTTTTTGGACCAAATCTTCACACAACCTATCCATGTTTTTGACCTAAATCACTCCCACATATATACTGATCACAAACCTAAGCTTGGACACGAATTTTGCAGCCTCAAAAGTCAGTTTCAAAACTTCAAAACCTCTCCAAATTCAATTTTCGGATTCATTGATACAAAGAGTTTGAAGGTAAAACAAGCACATAGCAAGCTTCCTGGGACCTCTTTGATCATGAATCATCCATCATATGCATCAAAACCGTGCCCTATTGTTCATACCGAATCCACTTTTCTCTTGATATTAAAATTTTCGAATTCACTAATATATGCGTTATAAACTGCTTTTGATGATTAATATGTGTTTGTTGTGATGCTTAGATTGTTTCTGGATACAAAAGTCAAAGAAAACAACCCTAATCCGCAGGTTGCCATAGTTAGGGTTTAAGCTTCAAATTTGGGGTTTTTTGATTCAAGTAATATAAATGAGTTCAAAGGACATAGATTGATTGGGTGAATCGTAAGGAACTCAATGATGTCTTTAATTCCATGAATCTGTACTGTTTTGTCAATGATTGTTTTTTCGTAGGTTTTGAATGTTGAAGAACACGCAGGAGATTTCGCAGGTAAAAGAGAAGCTAAATTCGCAGGAAATTTGGGGAAGAAGAAGGTCTCCCGCGCGCTGGAAATTCAAATATTTGTGAAAATATGTTTTGAATTGTTGTTGTTTGGTTATCACAGGTATGCTTGTGGCCCAGTGGAAGGAAGCGTGTGTATGCTGGCCATATGACTTGTATTCGAATCCTGCTTGGGCCATTGTTTTTTTGTTATTTTTCAGGATAAAAGCCAATATATTATATAATGTATTGTGGTCACTCCATAGTCAGATTGGCTCTTCCAGCCGGGCGGTAAGGAGCGCGCATGAATTGTCAAAGGTCCTGGGATCAAATCCCTCCCCAGGCCTTTTTGCGTATTTTATTTTTTCCAGAATATTTTGTGAGTCAAGAACAAAACCAATGGGGCCTATGTTATCATCACCAACGCATGGTTGGTCCAGTGGAACGTTTTGGTGTTGTTAAGCCTGGAAACCTGGGTTCAAACCCAGCCAAGGTAAGTTCTCAATTTTTTGGTCATTTGTTTGTTTTATTTTTTTTTAATAATCTATTTATTTTATATTCTTAATAGAAAAATATGTATATATATATTCCAAATTCAAAATAGTTTCATATCCTCTAAAAAAAATTTCTAAATTTTCCTTTTATTCAAAAAATTTATCTTATTTATATAATTATAATATGTACGTATATTAATTAGTTTTGTATATTATAAAACCCTAATATTTTAACCCTAAAACTATTTTCAAAAATAAAACCTAATCTTATATTTTTTTTTTATTCTCTAATTGTTAATATAATTATAATATAAATTTATTTATTCTTATATTGTAAAGATAATTGTAAATTATTTTTCTCATATAAATATATTACATATTATTAGAAGTTTAACCTTGTAAATAAAAATAATTGTTTGTTCATATTTCTTTCTTTAAATATAATTGTTCATATGAAAATTTATAATTTTTTTTATAATATTGTGAATTAATTTTATTATTATTATTACTACTAATCAAATTATGTATTTTGCTTTATTAATTTATTATTTCACTAATTATTATTATTCACTAACCTCTTTTATTTTGTTATTACTAATTCTTTTTGCTTATTATTTTCACTAACTTTATATTTCTACTAATCTCGTTTTCTCTTATTATTATTATCACTAACCCCTTTATTATTTATATTTTATTTATTGCTTATTATTTAAATTTGCTATTTTTATTATTATAATTTTGTAATTGTTTCTCGGTTGTAATTTTGTAATTATTTTAATTATTTTTGCTATGGTTAGTAATTAGGGAGTGTAAACAACATGTATGCAATATTAAAATAAATTTAGATAATTTTTTAATATAAGATAATTAAATTAAACACTTCACACACGTAAGTCGATTTTAATCGTCGTCTCACTTTCTAAGGATATCCCTCTCGTTGCCTACGAATAATGGTTAAGTGGGGTGTATAAAGCAAGTCCCTCAAATAGAAAAATCATCAAAGTCCCTTATGGTTGCCTTTACGAATCGAGTCCCTTTCGAAAAATGATGATAGTCCCTCCAGTTTGCTTATTACACCCCACCATTGCCTTCAAAATCAAATTGTCCCTCACATGTCCCTTAACATCCAAAGTAAGGACTACCTACTCCATTATAGTAGGGATAGCCTTACTAAGGAAAGGATAAAGAATAAGAAAGACCTTAAACATTAGGGTAGGCTACTCCTAGATACTTGCTCACTTCAAAAATTTTCCAAACACTTAACATTTTCAAACAAATTTTCAAACAAGTTTTTTACACATCCATACACGGATTATTATTAAACTATTCTGAAATTTTTTGCTATTCACACACTACACTTTCAAAACAATTCAAAAGTGAGCTTAAGTACCTAAGAGCCCATGGATAACCATGGATGAAAAGGGTGCTAACACCTTCCCTTTTCATAACCTACCCCCCGGACCCAAAAATATCTCTAAGGTCTTTCCTGTTCTTTTATAACCTTTCCTTATGGATAAAATAAAAGTTGGTGGCGACTCTTGTTATCCGCAACATACCTTAAAGTCAGTTCTCCCACCGTGTTACAGAACTGGCGACTCTGCTGGGGATCTATTTTAAGAGGGGTACCCTTAGGAATTAAGATCACTTTGAATTGCTTGCCTTGTTTGATTTATATTATCTTGTTGGGGTGCTCTTATGTGTGAAAGGTCCTAACCCGGATCTAGTGTACCTTAGGTAAATGGCAATAGACCAAGGAAACTGTACGACGTATATCGATACGGTTGATCTGGTGGCCATAGTTAGTGCGACTTCTTGGTTGGTGCTTATATTCCTTAAGTCAAGTTGAGGATAATATTGAGGCTGCCATATGTTGTCAATGCACTAACTAACTTTTAGAACCCTAGTTAACTCATCTTGGCCTTTAGAAAGTAGTGAGGTAACCGGCTTTGGTGCAGACTGAAGTTGGTTGACACTCGATACTACGCTCATTGAGATTCTAAACTTGGAGGGTTTTGGTTGGCAAGTAAGTTGCCTTCTGATCAACCACCCTTGTGAAGGATCAATGATATTGAGATCCCTTAGAACCCGGTTACTTTTGTAGGACAGGATGAACCATCTAACTTCAGGGGAGGGTACTTACCTTTAAACCTCATGCAAGCCTTTAAACCTAGGGCTATGGTGTGACTTGTTTGTGTGTGCCACATGTTTGTGATTGAACATAACATCATGACATCATCATGCATCATGAGCATATCATTTTCCCTAACCATTTCAAGGACCAAGGGATTTATCTTTGTTCTTTGTTGCAGGTCATGGCTTCTGCTCGTAGAAACACCATCAGGATCAACTTTGTAGGGATACCTCCCAAGCTCAAAGAGTTGGTTTCTCAAGTGTCTGATCACTCCCAGTTCAACAAGAGACATGGTCACCTATTGGATCTAGTCACTTCAGGGTTCAGTGAAGACATGATGAGTGTGCTGTTTCAGTTCTTTGACCCTAAGCACCATTGCTTTACATTTCCTGACTATCAGCTGGTTCCAACCATGGAGGAGTTCTCTAAACTTCTGGGTTTACCTGTTCTTGATCAAAGACCCTTCACAGGTCTGGAGAAGGAACTTAAACCAGAGGTTATTGCTGCAGCCCTACATCTGAAGAAGTCTGATATTGTTCTAGAGACGAGAAGCGGAGTCAAGGGTATTCTTGCCAAAGTGCTAATGGATAAGGCTCAAATGTTCTTGAAGGCCATGAGTTATGATGCTTTTGAGGAGATCTTAGCCTTGCTGATATATGGCTTAGTATTGTTCCCCAATCCAGATCAGTTCATAGATGTTCATGCCATCAACATTTTCCTAAGTCACAATCCAGTGCCTACATTGCTTGGAGACATCCTGCATTCTCTTCACACCCGTACCACAAGGGCAAGAGGAACTTTGATGTGCTGCATACCTTTACTATCCAGGTGGTTTATTTCTCACCTTCCTCGCTCAGTAATGAAGAATGAGCAGGGGTTCAGATGGTCCAAGAGGATCATGTCACTTTCTCACTCAGACATCCATTGGTGCTCCAGATCTATGGAGAATGTCACCATCATTGACCGTTGTGGGGAGTTTCCTAATGTGCCACTTCTAGGCATAAGAGGAGGCATCACCTACAACCCCTCTCTAGCTTTACGACAGTTTGGTTACGCCCGAAGTGATGGTCCACATGACATGTTGATTCAGGGCATTGTGTTTGACTACGACAACGATCTTCAGGGTTACCGTCAGAGATTCATACGAGCTTGGGGAAAGGTAAACAGGATTGACAGCAAGACACTGGAGCCTAAGTATACCATTCCTATGGAGGCTTATCTCAGATGGGTACGATCTCGTGCTCAGACACTCATGATGCCATATCCTGCCGTCCTACCAGTTATCATGGAACCTGTTGCTGAAGGAGACACAGCTTATACCATCCTTCACCCAGACATGCCTACTGATATGGAAGACTTGCAGAGATCATGGATCCAACTGAAAGATCAAAGGGATACTTTCGAGGCTCATTACAAAGCAAGCCAAGAAAGAATCCTAGAGTTAACAAAGCAACTTCACGAGGAACGAAACCTCAACTCATACCTCAACACAAAGAGGAAGCGTCCATGGGAGACTTAAAACCCCATCTTTTGTACTTATTTCACTTTCATTTTTGTAAGCCTAAAAGGCAAAACAAGTTATTACTAATAAAAAGTTACTTTCTTGCGTGTTTAAGCAAATTTAAATCCTGCGGTCCTTGAAAACATTGCATATGCATTCCCATATCATTTCACTGCATCACAGGTTTATATTTGTGCACAGGTTTCTCATCTTCTCGCTGTTTATTTCAGCAATGGCACTTGAACAATCAGTTAAGGATCTTCAGGCACAGAATGCACAGTTCCAAGAGCTGATCTTGAACCTATCCAAGGGGCAAGATGATTTGAAGGCACTGCTGGCCAAGAAGACTAAGAAGACTAGAAGGTCTGCTGGGTTGCTCAACATGGGAAGAAGGTTCAAAGGTCCTGTCAAGACCAAGGAAGAGGTTGAAGACTATGAATCTGAGGAATCTGAGAAAGAGAGGGGCAGTCTCCACAACACTATGGGAGATTCTGATTCTGAGGCTAATTACTACCATGAGCCTAATGAAGACAAATTCAAGATGCTGGTGGATAGGATGGATGCTATGGAATTGCAGAAATCATCTGGGCTGGACTTTGAGGATTTGAGTTTGATATCTGGGGTTGTGATACCCATTGGTTTCAAGGTTCCTACCTTTGTTGTTTATGATGGGGTCTCTTGTCCCAAATTGCATCTGAGGTCTTATGTTAGAAGAATTCAACCCCATACTGCTGATAAAAAGTTGTGGATCCATTTTTTTCAAGAGAGCTTATCTGGAGCTCAACTGGAGTGGTATTATCAGTTGGAGAGTGTCAACATCAGAGACTGGAATGATCTTGCTGAAGCTTTCTATAAGCAGTACCAATACAATGCTGACTTAGCCCCCACTCGCATGCAACTTCAGAGCATGTCTATGGGTGCCAAAGAAAGTTTTAAAGAATATGCTCAGAAATGGAGAGATTTAGCTGGAAGAGTTCAACCCCCTTTGACTAACAGGGAGCTGGTTGATATGTTCATGTGTACACTGAATGGTCCGTTTTACAGTCATCTCATTGGAAGCTCATCATCTGGCTTCACTGAGTTGATCATGACAGGAGAGCGGGTAGAGAATGGTATCAAGAGTGGTAAGATCCAAGTGGGCACTTCTTCATCAGGTGCTGCAAAGAAGCCTCCCACTGGGAAGAAAGAATCTAATGCTGTTTATGGTCAACCTGATCGTAACAGAAGGCATCAGTCTGTGAGTGTAGTGCATATTTCAAACCCAACTCCTGCACCAACAGAACAGCCTCAAGGCAACCAACAGAGGGCTAGAAGACAGTTCACGAAGATCAACATGTCAATGGCTCATGCATTGCAACACTTGTTGAAGGCTGAACTTATTACCCTGAGGGAGGCTCCTCAGAATCCCAATGTTACATCTCCCAAGTACAATCCCAATGCACGGTGTGCATATCATTCAAACTGTCCAGGACATGATACTAATAATTGCTGGGTCTTGAAGAACAAAATTCAAGATATGATTGATGCTGGAGAAATTGAGTTTGATCCACCGGGTACTCCCAATGTGATTACAGCTCCAATGCCAAATCACGAGAAGACTGTCAACGCCATTGATGAAGATATTGATGAAGATCTGCATGTCTATTCAGTTATGGAGTTGAGCACACCATTGTCTGTTATCAAAAAGAAGTTAGTACAAGCTGGGATTTTTCCAGGTTGTCGTGAAGATTGTCTGTATTGTACCTATAAGCCGGATAGTTGCTTCATTTTGAGAGATGGGATTCAACGTCTCATGGATAAGTATACTATAGTGTTTGAAAGAAGACCAGCATCTGTAGAAAGTATGGTGGATCATCTGACTCAAGGAAGGAAGATTGAAGAGGTTGACATGGTTGACAAAGTACCAATAAGAATCACTTCAAAGGGTCCCATTAAAATCACTCATCAGGGTCCAATCAAAATTACTGCTGAAGGTCCTGTGAAAGTTGTTGCTGAAGCCAGAGTGGCTCCTCTGATCATTACCACTCCTGGTCCTATTCCTTATACATCTGACAAAGCTGTGCCTTGGCACTATGGGTCTGACGTTTACATCCATGGAGTTAAGCAAGAGCCTTTACCTGATATGCCTGTTGACATTGATAACATTGCTGGATCTAGCAAGATCACTCGTAGTGGAACAATCTTCTCTCCTCCAGATACTTCAAAGAGTGCAGTTACTCCTGCTGCTACTTCCACCACTGATGCTCGGGGCAAGAGTCCTGTTATTGAACCTGTATCTACTGATGTTCCAGCTGCTGATGACCTCTCTAAGCAGATGGAAGAAGTATTGAAAATCATTCGCAAGAGTGATTATGATATTGTTGATCAGTTGGGGCATACTCCCTCAAAGATTTCTATGCTATCCTTGTTGTTATGTTCTGAGGCTCATGCCAAGTCCTTGATCAAGTTTCTAAAGATGGCTCATGTACCCAGTGCAATTTCTGTTGACCAATTTGAAAACTGTGTTGCCCACCTGACCTATGACAATGGGTTAGGATTTTCTGATGCTGACTTGACCCCTGCCAAGAGGGATCATAACAGGGCCTTGCATATTTCAATTGAATGCAGGGGCACTACCCTGTCTCATGTGCTGATAGACAATGGTTCCTCTCTGAATGTGTTGCCTAAAGAAGTCCTGAACAAGCTGAGTCCTGAAGATACGGTGTTGAAGCCCAGTAATATTGTGGTAAAGGCTTTTGATGGATCTAGAAGAGTAGTGCATGGGGAAATTGATCTTCCAATCAAGGTTGGCTCTCAGGTGTTTACTGCTACATTCTATGTGATGGATATTCGTCCTTCGTATTCATGTCTACTTGGTCGTCCCTGGATCCATGGGGCAGGTGCTGTGACCTCCACATTACATCAAAAGTTGAGATATCCGGTGAATGGAAAAGTTGTTACTGTCTTTGGAGAGGAAGAATACTTTGTCAGCCATGTAAACACTTTCAAGTACCTGGAAGTGGAAGGTGAATACATTGAAACTCCTTGTCAGTCATTTGAAGTGGTTCCCTGGGCTGTTAAGGATTGTGTAGCTCCTCCTGCTGTGAAGAAGGTTCCTGTGGTCATCAGAAACCCTCCAACAATGGCAATGGCCTCCCTCAAAGATGCTAAAGCTGTGGTGGATGAAGGTGGTTGTACTATTTGGGGTCAGCTTCCTGATATTCCATACAAGTCTGACAAGTTTGGTTTGGGTTTCACTGCAGAGTCTCAGAAGGCTGTTCGTCGTGCTCGTGCTGCTCGTATCACCAATCAAGGGGTGATTAATGCTGTAGGAGATCAAGATGAAGACTACAACTTGGATGCCTGGATTTTTCCTACTGTTGGTGCTGGACTCAATAATTGGAAAGCTGAAGATGTTATCCCTATCTCCTTTAGTCAGGAGTAAATACTATTACTGTGTTATGTTTTAAATTTGTAATTTCTGGAACAATTAAAACTTTCAAGCCATGTGCCTTACCCGGGGCACAATGGTGTGCTTGTTACGGGTTGTCATTTCATTTGCATACTTCATTCAATAAAATCAGTGGACGTTTCGTTTCGTAAATATTGTGTTCCTTGTCTTTCTTTTCTTTTATTTTTGTTTTATCAGCTATGTGTTCTTACACACACCCACATCACTAAAATGCAGATCCTCATCCACTCTGGATCCTGTTGATAACAGTTCTACTATTGCCAATTACAATTTCGAGAATCCGATCTATCAAACTGAAGACGGAAATAAGGACGATTGTGAAATACCTGTAGAGCTTGCTAGGTTGTTACAACAAGAAGAGAAAGCTATACAGCCACATGAAGAGCCAGTCGAAGTTGTGAATCTGGGAACTGAAGAAGACAGAAAAGAGGTCAAGATAGGGGCTGATTTAGAGGACAGTGTCAAGAACAGGTTGATTCGGATGTTATGTGACTATGTGGAAATCTTTGCTTGGTCTTACGAAGATATGCCAGGGTTGGATACAGACATTGTGGTTCACCGTTTGCCAGTGAAAGAAGATTGTCGTCCAAAGAAGCAGAAGGTTCGTCGTATGCGTCCTGAAATGTCAGAAAAGATCAAGGCAGAGGTAATGAAACAGTTCAATGCAGGGTTCTTGGCAGTAACTTCTTATCCTCAGTGGGTTGCAAATGTGGTACCAGTTCCTAAGAAAGATGGTAAGGTACGTATGTGTGTAGACTACAGAGATTTGAACAAGGCTAGCCCCAAAGATGACTTTCCACTTCCTCATATTGATATTCTGGTAGACAACACTGCTCAGCATAAGATATTCTCTTTTATGGATGGTTTCTCTGGTTACAATCAAATCAAGATGGCACCTGAAGATATGGAGAAGACAACATTTGTGACACAGTGGGGCACCTTTTGCTATAAGGTGATGCCATTTGGTTTGAAGAATGCAGGGGCAACATATCAGCGTGCTATGGTGGCTTTGTTTCATGATATGATTCATCATGAAATAGAGGTATATGTGGATGATATGATAGCCAGATCTCAGAATGAAGAGCAGCATCTTGATCATCTGCACAAGTTGTTTGAGAGGCTGAAGAAATACAAATTGAGATTGAATCCAAACAAGTGTACCTTTGGAGTTAGATCTGGAAAGCTCTTGGGTTTCATTGTCAGTGGAAAAGGTATTGAAGTGGATCCTACAAAAGTGAAAGCTATACGAGAAATGCCAGCTCCCCGTACTGAGAAGGAGGTTAGAGGTTTCTTGGGACGATTGAACTACATTGCAAGATTTATTTCCCAATTAACTACCATCTGTGAGCCAATCTTCAAGTTGTTGAAGAAAGATCAGGTGATGGAATGGAATGACGAATGCCAGACTGCTTTTGATGAAATTAAGAGATATCTGCTAGAGCCACCAATTTTGATGCCACCAGTTGATGGAAGACCCTTGATTATGTACTTAACAGTGTTAGACAACTCAATGGGGTGTGTGTTGGGGCAACATGACGAGTCTGGTCGAAAAGAGCAAGCAATATACTACCTTAGCAAAAAGTTTACCGACTGTGAAACAAGATACTCACTGCTCGAGAAAACTTGCTGCGCTTTGGCATGGGCTGCTCGCCAACTAAGACAGTATATGTTAACCCATACTACCTTGTTGATTTCAAAAATGGACCCAATCAAGTACATATTCGAGAAACCTGCTCTCTCCGGAAGAATTGCAAGATGGCAAATGATCTTGACAGAATATGACATACAATATACTACTCAGAAGGCCATCAAAGGAAGTGTTGTTGCTGATCATTTGGCTCATCAAGCAGTGGATGATTATCAGTCAATGAATTTTGAGTTTCCTGATGAAGACATTATGATTATTACCAAAGAACCTGGACAATATGACGGACCTGAACAAGGATCCCGATGGACTATGGTTTTTGATGGTGCCTCTAATGCACTTGGTAATGGTGTTGGTGTTGTGATTAGCTCCCCTGAAGGTTGTCATACCCCGATTACTGCTAGACTTTGTTTCCATTGTACCAATAACATGGCTGAATATGAGGCATGTATCCTGGGTATTAAAGCTGCTATTGATATGAAGATTCAGTTCCTTGATGTGTATGGAGATTCAGCCTTGGTAGTAAGTCAGATTAAAGGAGATTGGGACACCAAGCATGATAACCTCATTCCTTACAGAGAACATGTTTTGTCTTTGATCCCACATTTCAAAGAGATTACCTTTGAGCACATTCCACGAAGAGAGAATCAGTTGGCAGATGCACTGGCCACCATGGCATCTATGTTTGAGATCAGTTGGGATGATGAAGCTCCCAAGATTACCATTGATAGATTTGAAAAGCCTGCATATTGCAATGAGATTGACACTGAAGGGGCGGAGGAGAAGCCTTGGTTCTATGAGGTGAAGAGATATCTTGAAGCTCAGGAGTTCCCTGAAGGGGCATCTGTCAAAGATAGGAAGTTCCTGAGGAGGTTTGCTGCTAAATTCTTCTTGAGTAATGGGATTCTGTACAAGCGTAATCATGATTCAACTATGCTTCGTTGTGTGGATAAGAAGGAAGCAACCGAGATTATGGAAGAGATGCATGATGGGACCTTTGGCACTCATTCCAGTGGTCATACTATGGCAAAGAAGATATTGAGAGCAGGTTACTATTGGTCCACCATGGAAGCTGATTGCTATCAACACTCCAGAACTTGTCACAAGTGTCAAATCTATGCTGATAAAGTTCATGTACCTCCATCACCTTTGAATGTGTTGACTGCTCCTTGGCCCTTTGCCATGTGGGGCATTGATATGATTGGTGAAATCAAGCCTACTGCTTCTAATGGACATCGTTTCATCCTGGTTGCTATTGATTATTTCACAAAGTGGGTGGAGGCAGCTTCATTTGCATCTGTTACCAAGAATGTTGTGGCTCGGTTCATTAAGAGTAATCTCATATGTAGGTATGGCATCCCTGAAAGGATTATTACTGACAATGGCTCTAATCTGAACAATACTATGATTACTGATCTCTGCACGCAGTTCAAGATTAAGCATCACAACTCTTCTCCGTATCGTCCAAAGATGAATGGGGCAGTTGAAGCTGCTAATAAGAACATTAAGAAGATTGTACAGAAGATGACTGTTACTTACAAGGATTGGCACGAGATGTTACCATTTGCTCTTCATGGTTATCGTACTACAATACGTACTTCAACAGGGGCAACCCCATTCTCTTTAGTCTATGGTATGGAAGCAGTTCTGCCCATTGAAGTTCAGATCCCCTCCTTAAGAATTATGAAGGATGCAGGCTTGGATGAAGATGAGTGGATTCAGACTCAACTGGACCAGATAAATTTGATTGATGAGAAGAGGTTAGCAGCAGTTTGTCATGGCCAGATGTACCAGAAGTGAATGATCAAAGCTTTTAACAAGAAGGTTAAGCCAAAGGTATATCAGGCTGGTGACTTGGTAATCAAGCGTATCATATTACCACAAGGTGATCCTAGGGGCAAGTGGACTCCAACATATGAAGGACCATTTGTAGTCAAGACAGTGTTCTCAGGAGGTGCCATGATACTGACTACAATGGATGGTGAGGACTTCCCACAGCCTGTAAACGCAGACATAGTTAAAAAATACTACGCATAAAAAGAGACCCGCTAGGTTGACAGGCCTAGGCAAAAATAAGGGCATCCCGGCAAACCAAAAGGGTTTGGGCAAAAATTAGGGATATATATAAAAAGATGTACACCCGGCAAGTCGAAAACCTGAAAAGGCGGCTTGGGCAAAAAAGGGTATCCCGGTGGATTGAAAACCTGAAAGGGCAATCCAGGCAAAAGTTAGGGATTAAAGCGTATGACTATGTCTCGTTTGGATCACTCGTGAAACTGCAACCAGTTGTATTACTTATTCAAACTCGAACAGATAAAGCTCAATCCAATCATTTCCGTCTCAACAGCAAGAAGATGAGATACTTGAGTGGCAATAGTAGAATTGAAACTCAATAGGATTGTTTCCCACATAGCTGATTCTTTTTGTAAAACTTTATGACAAAATCCTCTTACTAGGGTTTATGTCTCCTTGTACAAACTTACCCGTGTATGGGTCACTTTTTGATATAAATAAATTCCATCTTTTGAATCCAGATTTACTTTTACCCTATTTACATAAGCGAAACGTCCATTGGTTGTGTTTGAATGTATGTATGCCTTTGAATATGATTGATGTTTACCAGAAATGCATGTATGCATTTAATATGATTGATGTTTACCAGAAATGCATGAAAATGTAGTAATAGTATTTACTAAGGACGAACGAGGGAAGGATTTCAACGAAGCTTCGCCAGTTCACCTTTACAAGGCAGTTACAAATCCCTCAGTAGGACGAATCCATCTTCATAAAGTCTAATCTCCCCTGGAATTTATATCCATCTCTTTTATCCTCATACGGATATACGGGAAATTACTTTCCAATAAGGGCACGACGAACGAAGACGGGATGTTATACTTATCCTACTACCAAACGAAGACGAAGGTTATATATACCCTACCATCCCCAGCAACGGGAGGTTATATATACCTTGCTATCCCCAGCAGACGGGAGGTTATCTATACCTTGCTATCCCCAGCAGACGGGAGGTTATCTATACCTTACTATCCCCAGCAGACGGGAGGTTATCTATACCCTGTTATCCCCAGCAGACGGAAGGTTATATATATTCTTCAACAACGAATCGGGATTTATTTTCCCTGGCCAGCAGTTGTTATACAAAGATATCCAGACGCTTCCGGCAGTATCATATCATACATACATCATTTATATCATACCATAACATACATATCCATAAACATATAGTACATTACCTAAGTGCATCATATCATACATGCATACTTAAAGCATAAACTAATGTTATTATACAAATGCTACCTTGTTTCAGGTTAATTATCCAACAAAACAAACTTATGGTCTCCAGGACTGCTTTATTGTAACTTCAGGGTTACTTTATCCTCCTGATGAGCTTCTTATTACTTTGGGACTGCTTTGTTGTAACCTCAGGGTTACTTTATCCTCCTGATAACTTCTCATGACTTCAAGACTGCTTTAGAGCTATTGATTGCTCTATCCTCCTGAAGCCATTATTATTTCAAGACTGCTTTAGAGCTATTCATTGCTCTATCCTCCTGAAATCATTACTTCAAGACTGCTTTAGAGCTATTGATTGCTCTATCCTCCTGAAGCCATCTTATTATTTCAAGACTGCTTTAGAGCTATTCATTGCTCTATCCTCCTGAAATCATTACTTCAAGACTGCTTTAGAGCTATTGGTTGCTCTATCCTCCTGAAGACATATCACATTATTATTTCAAGACTGCTTTAGAGCTATTCATTGCTCTATCCTCCTGAAATCATATTACTACTTCAAGACTGCTTTAGGGTTATCATTATTGATTGCTCTATCCTCATGAAGACATGCTATTACATCAGTATTACTCCAGACTCCTGACAGTTCTCATTATACTACTGAAGAACTTTCCCCTAGTGGCATCTTTAAGCCCACTCAATCATGTTTAACCAACCATCAATATCACTCCATGCACTGGTGAGTGCAAATTTTTGGGCTTTTGTGTTCAATCCCCTTCAACCTTCCAGGTTACGACTGGCAAATATACCAATCTAACCCCTCAGGTTTCAGAAAATTGAACAGGGGCAGCTGTTGCACCCCAAAATTTGCCCTCACAATACAAGACTTTGTGTTCTAAGAAGGTTCACAAGGTTCACAAGTTTCTCAGTGCTTTCAATACCTTTCATGAGGTTCATGAAGTCCATAGGTTGCTTCTTGAAGGTTCACAAGGTTCACAAGTTTCTCAATGCTTATATAACCTTTCATGAGGTTCATGAGGCCCACAAGTTGCTTTTTGAAGGTTCATAAGGTTCACAAGCTTTCTTAATATTTACATAACCTTGCATGAGGTTCATGAAGCCCACAAGTTGCTTTTTGAAGGTTCACAAGGTTCACAAGTTCTCCAATGCTTTCAATACCTTTCATAAGATTCATGAAGTCTACAAGCCACTTCTTGAAGGTTCACAAGGTTCACAAGATTCACAATGATTATATAACCTTCCCTGAGGATCATGAGGTCTACAAAGCCACTTCATGAAGTTCAAAAGGTTCACAAGCTTCACAATACCTCCCATGAGTATCACAAGACATCTTATGAAGATTCACAAGGTTCACAAAGTTCACAATTGGTCAAAGAAGTTGACAAATCCCTCAAACAATGCACCTCCTAAGCAGTGCATCCAAAACTAGGGTTTTGACTTTAATCAGGCTAAATGGACTTCCAACACCTCAAGTGAGCTTCATAACATCTTATATATGTATAAGAACCTCCATGACAAGTTTCAAGACTTTTCTTAAAAGTTTGCTCAGTCAGATGATCAGATAAGTCAAAATCAGTCAGTGCAGTTAAAAAGTCAAACTGAGGTCAACTGTGGTCAAACCAAAGTCAAACTTCATGATTTTTTGCCAACATCAAGTATATGAAGTAAAATTCATCATTTGATCAAGGTTTGATCATGATTCATCAAGGAGATTCCAGATCATCAATAATCAGGAGTTTCTAAATTAGGGTTTCCTCAGTAAAAGTCAACTGAACTTTGACCAGGCATAACATTCACATACTTCATCACCAAGTCTCCATCCAAATCTCATTTTGAAGGAAATTGAATTCTCTACAACTTTGATGTTGAAGGTTAAGCCCAAAAATGCTTCATTTGAAAGATATGATCTAAGACATTATAGGTCATTTCAAAAGTCAACAAAAAGTCAACAACTTCAAAAGGACATAACTTGAGATTGGTAAATGATATGGACCTGAAACCAATGGGGTTGTTTAGAGGACTCTTCAAGCTTTCCAAAAAGTCCAAGAACACCCTCATACCTTTAAAATTGAGGGAGATGTGTCCTTGCAAAGTTGGGAAATTTTGTGATGATTTATATTGAAAAAGAGGGCTTAAAAGCAATTTTCTCCAAATGGGCTGGCCAAATTATGACCCAACCCATACAATAATAACATGCACGAAATTTCCATGATATTTTCATATTTTTTATTTTATTTAATTAATTTATTATGATTTATTACATTTTAAATCATTTTAAATTTAAATAAAATATTAAACATGAAGATATATTGTTGTGATTGAATCTAGAAAGTCTTAAAGGATGATTAGAGTCAAAGAGGAATGAAATCATGTGAATTGTCCCAAAATAGCAAGTCATAATGCACAAATATTTGACTTTTAACACTTGATCTTTTTCAATATTTTTTGGACCAAATCTTCACACAACCTATCCATGTTTTTGACCTAAATCACTCCCACATATATACTGATCACAAACCTAAGCTTGGACACGAATTTTGCAGCCTCAAAAGTCAGTTTCAAAACTTCAAAACCTCTCCAAATTCAATTTTCGGATTCATTGATACAAAGAGTTTGAAGGTAAAACAAGCACATAGCAAGCTTCCTGGGACCTCTTTGATCATGAATCATCCATCATATGCATCAAAACCGTGCCCTATTGTTCATACCGAATCCACTTTTCTCTTGATATTAAAATTTTCGAATTCACTAATATATGCGTTATAAACTGCTTTTGATGATTAATATGTGTTTGTTGTGATGCTTAGATTGTTTCTGGATACAAAAGTCAAAGAAAACAACCCTAATCCGCAGGTTGCCATAGTTAGGGTTTAAGCTTCAAATTTGGGGTTTTTTGATTCAAGTAATATAAATGAGTTCAAAGGACATAGATTGATTGGGTGAATCGTAAGGAACTCAATGATGTCTTTAATTCCATGAATCTGTACTGTTTTGTCAATGATTGTTTTTTCGTAGGTTTTGAATGTTGAAGAACACGCAGGAGATTTCGCAGGTAAAAGAGAAGCTAAATTCGCAGGAAATTTGGGGAAGAAGAAGGTCTCCCGCGCGCTGGAAATTCAAATATTTGTGAAAATATGTTTTGAATTGTTGTTGTTTGGTTATCACAGGTATGCTTGTGGCCCAGTGGAAGGAAGCGTGTGTATGCTGGCCATATGACTTGTGTTCGAATCCTGCTTGGGCCATTGTTTTTTTGTTATTTTTCAGGATAAAAGCCAATATATTATATAATGTATTGTGGTCACTCCATAGTCAGATTGGCTCTTCCAGCCGGGCGGTAAGGAGCGCGCATGAATTGTCAAAGGTCCTGGGATCAAATCCCTCCCCAGGCCTTTTTGCGTATTTTATTTTTTCCAGAATATTTTGTGAGTCAAGAACAAAACCAATGGGGCCTATGTTATCATCACCAACGCATGGTTGGTCCAGTGGAACGTTTTGGTGTTGTTAAGCCTGGAAACCTGGGTTCAAACCCAGCCAAGGTAAGTTCTCAATTTTTTGGTCATTTGTTTGTTTTATTTTTTTTTAATAATCTATTTATTTTATATTCTTAATAGAAAAATATGTATATATATTCCAAATTCAAAATAGTTTCATATCCTCTAAAAAAAATTTCTAAATTTTCCTTTTATTCAAAAAATTTATCTTATTTATATAATTATAATATGTACGTATATTAATTAGTTTTGTATATTATAAAACCCTAATATTTTAACCCTAAAACTATTTTCAAAAATAAAACCTAATCTTATATTTTTTTTTTATTCTCTAATTGTTAATATAATTATAATATAAATTTATTTATTCTTATATTGTAAAGATAATTGTAAATTATTTTTCTCATATAAATATATTACATATTATTAGAAGTTTAACCTTGTAAATAAAAATAATTGTTTGTTCATATTTCTTTCTTTAAATATAATTGTTCATATGAAAATTTATAATTTTTTTTATAATATTGTGAATTAATTTTATTATTATTATTACTACTAATCAAATTATGTATTTTGCTTTATTAATTTATTATTTCACTAATTATTATTATTCACTAACCTCTTTTATTTTGTTATTACTAATTCTTTTTGCTTATTATTTTCACTAACTTTATATTTCTACTAATCTCGTTTTCTCTTATTATTATTATCACTAACCCCTTTATTATTTATATTTTATTTATTGCTTATTATTTAAATTTGCTATTTTTATTATTATAATTTTGTAATTGTTTCTCGGTTGTAATTTTGTAATTATTTTAATTATTTTTGCTATGGTTAGTAATTAGGGAGTGTAAACAACATGTATGCAATATTAAAATAAATTTAGATAATTTTTTAATATAAGATAATTAAATTAAACACTTCACACACGTAAGTCGATTTTAATCGCCGTCTCACTTTCTAAGGATATCCCTCTCGTTGCCTACGAATAATGGTTAAGTGGGGTGTATAAAGCAAGTCCCTCAAATAGAAAAATCATCAAAGTCCCTTATGGTTGCCTTTACGAATCGAGTCCCTTTCGAAAAATGATGATAGTCCCTCCAGTTTGCTTATTACACCCCACCATTGCCTTCAAAATCAAATTGTCCCTCACATGTCCCTTAACATCCAAAGTAAGGACTACCTACTCCATTATAGTAGGGATAGCCTTACTAAGGAAAGGATAAAGAATAAGAAAGACCTTAAACATTAGGGTAGGCTACTCCTAGATACTTGCTCACTTCAAAAATTTTCCAAACACTTAACATTTTCAAACAAATTTTCAAACAAGTTTTTTACACATCCATACACGGATTATTATTAAACTATTCTGAAATTTTTTGCTATTCACACACTACACTTTCAAAACAATTCAAAAGTGAGCTTAAGTACCTAAGAGCCCATGGATAACCATGGATGAAAAGGGTGCTAACACCTTCCCTTTTCATAACCTACCCCCCGGACCCAAAAATATCTCTAAGGTCTTTCCTGTTCTTTTATAACCTTTCCTTATGGATAAAATAAAAGTCGGTGGCGACTCTTGCTATCCGCAACATACCTTAAAGTCAGTTCTCCCACCGTGTTACAATGGTTCAGGCTATAATGGAGGGTGGGAAGTGTTTTATGACTGATGCTGAGTTGAATGGTGAAGTTTGTTTGAAGTTTTGATGGTTGGTTTCTGAGTTTCGAAGAAATGAAGTTTGAGAGGGATTTTGGCAATCTGAATGTATGAGAGCTTGCAGGCTTGTGTGTGTATGAAAATGAATCCCTTGAGGCATGTATGTGATGTTGTGATAGGTCAGAATAGTTGGTGTGGGCTATGCTGATTGGTATGGGTGATTTTGCAAAAAGTCAAAGTTGGTTGTTCTTGAGGTATGGGCACATGGAAAGTCTGGATTTGGGCATGGCTTGGCTCAGCAGAGATCAAGGGAAGCTATAGAAATAGATTTGGTGTGCTGATGCAAGTGTATGGAAAGTTTTGTACCATTTTGCAAATTTGAGAAGCTTTGGCCCTTCTAAGATTTCTTGAAGTTCAAGGCATGAAAGTGTATGATTCTTGGGCCAATTCTGATCAAAATGAGTTGCACTATGATGGTATGATGTTTAGATATGCATTAGAGGTCATGAAATGGTTTGGAAAGTGGTTTTGCAAAAAATCCTCTTTGGTGCATTCTTGAAAATTATAGGATTTTTGCCAACTTTGAAGGATCATAACTTGAGTTCCATAATGAATTAGAACATGTTATTGTACTTTTTAAAAAGGGAAAGACCTAATCTACAACTTTCATGACCAAGAATTTTTCATTTGAAGCATTTTTGATCAAGAAAGAGGAGGTTGAAAAACTTTCCCAAAATGGAAAGTTTCCATTACAAGTCATTTCCATTTTTGGCAACTTTTGGTTTAGCCCAAATTTCTTCAATTTTGTGAACTTCTAAGCACTTCAATGATCAAATAAAGATCATATAACTTCAATTTGATGAAAATACCCCTTTGGTTCCATTGTTGGGGCCCTCAGATGCCCTGATTTTGCTCTGACTTGCTCAAGAAGTTACCCAGTGAACAGATGACTTCCACAATGAATTTCTTCATCAAACTTGGTACACATGACCCTTAAAACATCTTAAGAACATTAGAAACAAGAATGAACAAAAAATTTGGAGTTATGGCCTCTGAAACCAAAACCCTAATTTTGGTCATCTATGCAGTGAAAACCCTGGCTTTGCTTCCATGCCTTGCCAGTTCTTGTGATCTCTTGACTTCTATGAACTTTGAGGGACAATATGATGATATAACACACATGGACCCTCTTGGAACACTTGGAGACCTTTGGAGTGGCTCAGATGGATCCTTGGATTGCTCAGATCACAAACCCTAGATGCAGATGAACTTGAACTATGCAGTGAAATAAAAATACAATATGAGATGGTATGCTTATACTAATGCAAACATGAAAGATCACAAGCCATGGTGTGATATTAGTGAGGGCAAATTTGAGGTGTTTATAGTTGTTTGACATAGACTTCTTCATTGATGTAGCCATTCAGGAAAGCGCTTTTGACATCCATCTGGAACAACTGAAAATTCATAGAGCAACCATAAGCAAGTAATAATCTAATTTCTTCTAACCTTGCTACCGGAGAAAACGTCTCATCAAAATCGATTCCTTCCTCTTGGTTGTATCCTTGTGCGACCAATATTTCTTTGTTACGAACTATGATACCATTCTCATCAAGTTTGTTCTTGAACACCCATCTTGTTCCTATGATGTGCTTGTTGTCTGGTCTTGGTACGAGACTCCAAACTTGATTTCTTTTGAATTAGTTGAGTTCTTCTTACATTGCTATTATCCATTGATCGTCGCCTAAGGCTTCATCGACTTTGGTTGGTTCAATTTGAGATACGAAGGCCATGTTGAGACAAGCATCCTTGAGATTTAGTCCTGTTGCAACACCGTGGCTAATATCACCAATAACGCTATCGATTGGGTGATCTTTATGAGTCCTCCATTATTTCGGTAGATCATGATGTTCTTCAATGATTTGTGAGTTATCTTCTTGTTGTATTGGTTGATCATTTGAAACTTCCTTTTGTTGGTATGACATATCTATTATATCATCATCATCATCAATAATAATAATAATATTATCCTCTTTCGAGGGGTTAGTCTCATCAAACGAAATATGAATAAATTCTTCAATAATAAGAGTTCTTTTATTAAAACCTCTAAAAGCTTTACTAGAGAGAGAGTAACCAAGGAAAATACCTTCGTCGGACTTCTCATCAAACTTACCGAGATTGTCCTTTTCATTGTTGAGAATGAAACACTTACACTCGAAAATGTGGAAGAATGATATATTGGGTTTCCTTCCTTTGAACAACTCATACTGAGTCTTTTTGAGAATCGGCCGAATGTTGACACGGTTGCTTACAAAACATGTTGTGCTTACCGCATCCGCCCAAAAATACTTAGAAAGATTCGAGTCACTAAGCATCATTCTTGAAAGCTCCACCAACGACCTATTCTTTCTTTCTACGACACCATTTTGTTGAGGAGTCCTTGGTGCAGAGAAGTTGTGAGAAATTCCATTCTCTTTGCAAAATTCTTCAAAAGATGTGTTTTGGAATTCTCACCATGGTCGCTTCTAATGGAGGCTATTGTGAGTGACTTCTCGTTTTGTATTTGTTTTGCATACTTCTTGAAGACTTTTAAAGCATCACTTTTCTTCACTAGAAACAATGTCCAAGTATATCTAGAGAAATCATCAACAATAACTAAAGCATAAACATTACCTTCGAAGCTTTTTGTTCTTGATGGACCAAAGAGACCCATATGCAACAATTGTAGTGGCCTAGATGTGGGCACCACTTTCTTGGATTTGAAAGTTGTTTTGGTTTGCTTCCCCTTTTGACAAGCGTCGCCTAACTTATCCTTGATAAACTTAATCTTTGGAAGACCAACAACTAGGTCATGCTTTATCAACTTGTTCAAGTGCTCCATGTGAATGTGAGCAAATATTTTATGCCATAGCCAAGCTTCGTTGTTGTTTTCCAATAAGAATTTTACCTTCAAGGAAGAGTCATCAAATGAAATAATAAAAATCTTATTTATTCTTTTAACTTTTAGCAAAATGTTATGTGTGACTTCATGTTCGATTAGACATTCGTCCTTTGTGAAGTTGATTCGAAACCCTTTGTCACATAATTGACTAATGCTAAGAAGGTTGTACTTTAGGCCTTCAACGTAAAGGACATTTTCGATGATTGTAAACGGAGGTGCAACAATGGTTCCTACTCCAAGAATATTTTCTTTATTGTCATCACCGTATCTAACATATCATTTGGCCTTTAATAATAAATGTGAAAATTTGTTGATGTCGCCCGTCATATGCTTTGAACAACCGCTATCAAGATACCATTGATTGGAAATTGTCTTCAAGCATACCTACAAAACAAAATCAAGTTTTGTTAGGTAACCAAATTTCTTTGGGTCCTTGGTAGTTATTACCCTTTTCAACCCACACATAATGTCCTTTTGCAACACCAATATTGCGTACATAACAAACATTAGGTGTGTGGCCTTTGATTCCACAATAAAAACAAGTAGGTTGAAAATGACTTCTATATCTAGGAACACCAGTCTTTCTCTTAACAACCCTTTTCTTTTTAGGACTTTGATGCACATTTTTAGAAGTGTTTACTTTATCTTAGCAATTTGTTTACTTTCTTTAACAAAAATGGTCTTATTTGTGCTTGGTTTAGAAAACTTAGAATATCCTAATCCACTTTTATCATTAGGATATCTTTGGTGCCTAAGAATTTCCTCCAAGCCAATTTGACCTTTTTCATATCTTTCTAAAACTCTTTTAAGTTGAACAATTTGGAAAGATAAAGACTCACAATTCTTACATACAAGATTTCGTTTTTCATTCATCAATTTTTGTTTTTCACATTCAACATATTTTTCCAAGGCAATATTATTTTCTTCTAGAGATGAAATTCGTTTCTTTTGGGATGAAATATTTTTATACAAAGTATTGCATTCTTTTAAAAGTTCATCTATAACATCTTATGCATCATTATCATAAACGGAAAAGTTGCTACTAACCTCATCTTTTTCGTCATCGGAGTGACGTGAAGCCATTAGAGCCAAGTTTGCACATTCGTTGCTTTCCGATTCCGACGAGGAACTTATTTCATTATCATCCCAAGCAGCATACGCCTTCTTGTTCTTGAATTCCTTCTTTCCTTTGAATCCTCCTTTCTTTGCGATTTTCGGACAATTCGGCTTTATGTGACCTTGATTTCTACATTCATAACAAGTGACGTCTTGCTTTGATGTGGATCCTTCATTTTTCCTGAAATGTCTATTCTTTTTAGCATAAAAGGAATTTTTATTTTTATTATTAAAAAACTTACCAAGCTTCTTTACATGAAGCATAAAGTTCTCATCTTCGGACGTTTCATCATCTTTATCGTCTTTTGAATCAACCTTCAAGAAATTCCTTTAGACTTCTTTTCTTGACTTTCGTGTTTCTCAAGCCTTCCAAGTTCCAATTCGTGTTCTTGAAGTTTGCCAAAAAGAGATACGGATGTCATCGTTGAGAGACTCTTTTTTTTCCGAGATAGCGGTCACTTTCGGTTGCCATTATCTTGTCAAGGATCTTAGGACTTTAAGGTTGAGATCATCATTTGTAAATGTTTTTCCGAGAGCAATCAAGTGATTTGTTAGATGGACGAATCTCTTCTATAGTGCCACTATAGATTCATCGGGCTGCATTTGGAACATCTCATACTTTTGACTTAGTGTGTTTAGTCTCGATCTCTTCACTTCGGTGGCTCCTTCATGTGTTTCTACCAAGGTGTCCCAAATCTTCTTTGCCGATTTACATTGAGATATGCGGAAGAAATCATCCATACTAAGAGCTCTTTGGAGTATGTTGATTACCTTCTTCTCATTCAGAATCGTTTTCCTATCATCTTCGTCATAAAAGCTTTTCAACTTCGCGGTTCCAACGCCATTGATAACATTCATCGGATTATGTGGACCGTCTTCAACCGCTTCCCATATACCTTCTCCTTGGGCTTCAAGATGTTCTTTCATTCTGATTTTCCAGAAGTCGAAATATTCTCCGGAGAAGAGTGGGGGCTTGTTGCTACTTCCACCGTCTTTGAAAACCGTATTTATGCTTGCGGAAGCCATGATGGATCACTAGGAACATGTTACCTATAACTTCTCTGATGCCAATTGTAAGTTCAAAATTAGCCTAAGAGGGGGGGTGAATTAGGTTAATAGAAATGTTTTTCGGAATTTTATCGGTGGTTGATATTTTCTTGCTTAACGTTCTAAGATGAAACCAGTAAAATGCGGAAATGAAAATGACACAGGAATTTATAGTGGTTCCCCTCACAGATCGAGAGTACTCCAGTCCCCTTACAACTCGTAAGAGATTTCCACTATAGTTTTAGAAATATACAAGCCTATCATACCAAACTTGGTGAAGCATACTATCTAAAAACTATAAACAATGGTGTTGAAGAACAATCCTCTTAACAACACAAACACTTGAACCCAACAATCCTGGATTACAAGTAAACAAAATAAATCTCTTTAATAATTTGAATAATTTGTAGTACTATCAATCTTTTCTTGATTGATCTTCTCCTTGAATAAATAATTCACTCAATAAATAATATATAAGTGTTTCAACAAGAAATGGAATGAGATGAAACAAGAATGTTTGAAAATGGAAAGTTTCTTCTCAAAAGGTTATGAACACTTTTTATGAAAATATTGGTTAATATGAAAGAGTGATTATTATGAGTTTTTTGAAAATTCTTGGAGGTGTTTGTTAATTTAAAAATTCCAGAATTTATATTGATCAAAACACCTATTCAAAGAGGTATAATTTTCTTCATAAAAAAATTAGTGAAAAGGTATAAGTATTTGAAAATACTTTTCATGAAAAGAGGCCAAAAATGACTGAAACGAACAATGTTAACCGGTTAACCAAATGGGTTAACCGGTTAACGCATCAAACTTTAACTTCAGAATTTAAAAATAGCACCGTTAACCGGTTAACCGATATGGTTAACCGGTTAACACCGTTGAAAAACAGAAAAATAATTTAAATAAAATGTATTTTTCATATCAACATGTTATAAAAATGATTAGATTAAATATGGCAATGCAAATTATGATTGTTGAACACTTGTATACTAATTTAAAAGTGAATTAGATATACCTTTGAAGTGATTCAACATATTTGTAAAAGTGTCGACTTGACAAAGAAACTTGAAACAAATGTTGTTATGCATGTGTGGCTTGATTAACTTGATGCTTTGAAATTACTTGAAGCTCTTATCTTTTTGCATCGATACATGTTATCTTCATCAAAATTCTTTGGATTGAAGCATGCTTCTACACTTGAGTCCTCATCAGACACACATGTCCCTATCAAAAAAGTGATATGTTTGGCTGATTCTTCTTCAAAGTCACTCTCAGAGTCTCCATCAGACCATGTAACAGATAAGCCAGTTCTGTAACACGGTGGGAGAACTGATTTTGTCGTTTTTGTTTTCATAAAAACTATGTTGCGAACAGCATGAGTCGCCACCAACTTTTCTTTTATCCAAGTAAGAAAGGTGGAAAAGAACAGGAAAGACCTTGATTTTAGATTTTGAGTTCGGGGGGTAGGTTATACAAAGGGAAGGTGTTATCACCCTTTGTATCCATGGTTATCCATGGGCTCTTAACTGCTTAGCTCAATTTACTTTTGTTTGAAGAAATATTGGTGGTGTATTTAGAAAAAGTCCACCTTTATAATGATTCTCGTATGAATGTATACAAAAGGGTTTTCTTGGAAAGTTTTTTAAAATGTGAGGTGTAAAGAGTAATTTTTGCTTTTGAAATAATGAGCAAGCAGTTAAGGGTTTCCTACCTACTCAAGGTCATTCATGTTATTTTTCTTTCCTTAGAGATAAGATTATCCTTACTATTAGTTTGTAAGTAATCTTATCAATTCGAAGGGACTACTCAAGGTCATTGAAGTAACCTTGTAAAGGTATCTTAGCAATTCGAATGGACTATCATCATTTTCGTAGGGACCAGATCATTTATTCGAAGCCAACTTTGAAGGGGAAACGAGGGACTATGATTTTTTTTAAGGTAATAAAGAGAGGTTACCCTAGAGGTGTGAGTGTGCAAGTGTATTCAATTCAGTTATTTTAATCTTGGAAATTAGGGTTATCTAATGGTCGATTTTAGTCTTGCCATACAATCCTATTAAGCATACATCTAAACAGTTTATAGGTGTAGAAAGTAAAATCCTAATTTAAACTATTACATGACTTTGGGAGAGATACATAAAAAAACCCTGACAGAAAATGTAAAGTGAGGAAAATAAACCAAAACTATTACAAGGCTTTAGCAGTTACATTATTTGAACGAAAGTAAAATCGGACGAGGAAAATAAACCTAAATATTACAAGATTTGTGCATCCTATACAATGATACTAAATAATTAAATAAAATCGAGAAGAAAAAAATATATAAAGTGAAAGTATTAGATATTTTGATTAATACTATTAGAAGAATAAAAAAAGAAATAAACAGGATCAAATAAATTCGATGTAGATTTTAAAATAATGGAAAAATAAGAAAAATGATTAAAATAAAATCTAAAAAATATTAAAACGATGCTAAAAATCTAATAAAATCAAATAAAGAGTGCACAATTTTTTTCATATTTTTTTGAGAATATGGAAATAGAAAATAAATCAAATAAAATAGAAAAAAGAGAAATTTGCGATTTTGAGGGTCGAAATCTTTTATAATTTTATTGTTCTTCGATTTTTTTTCCTGAACTTCAAGAGTAAAAGAGGAATTTGGAAAAAATCTGGAGTAAATCGAAACTGTAGCACTTACCTGACTTACCTGCCAGACTGGGATTCTTATCACTACTGCAGCCTTTAAAGTATCGGCAAAAACGGATTACAATAGATTAACCAACAGTTTAGTTTTCCATGGTGCCCTAACAATGGGAAGTCACAATTTTTGTACCTAAACTTCAATTCGATCGCCCATATAGCTTGCTCACATCATGCAAAATACAAATATGCAAAGAGATTAGATGTATCATGCGTATAAATATGAAATCGAAAAATTGAAAAAAAAACCAAAAAAAGAAAATTCGGTTATGGCGTTTTATGAGGTTTTCGAGCAATGTGATGATTGATACGCCTTCAGAAGAGTCTAAGGAATGTTCTTGGACCTTAAAACCTCCTTGAGAATGGCTGCAACCCTAAAACCGAATCCAACTTACTCTTGAGTTTTTTGAAGTTTTGTATTCTCTCTTTGATCAAAAATTTCGTCCCTTTGACTTGTGGGGGTGATAAGTATTTTTAGAGGGTGTAATTTAGGTCAGATTTTGGGCTTGAGTGAAGAATATTTGATTTGCTATTCAATGGTAATTTCAATCATTCTATTTTTGCATATTTGATTATGATACATGTCCACTTTGGTCTTGCACGAATTTTGGATCCATATAATGATAATAAACATAAAAATTTGATCCCAAAATAATCCTAAGATCAAATATTTTATTTTCAATATTTATTCTAATTAAAATTGTATTTAAATAAATTAAATCCAATAAAATATAAAATAAACATAAAAAAATCAGAATATATGATTTATGGGTCGTGGATTATCTCATGATAAAGTTTGGATCATAAAAATATGGGCCCATTTGGAAAAAACTTAAGTTTTGGTCATTATTTGCCTTATACACCTCCTCAAATTTGTCCAACTTCAACAATGCATAACTCTCTCAATTTTTATCCCATGGATGTGTTCTTGGACTTTTTAAAAATATTAGAGTGTCCTCTAACACTCTTTTTTGTCCCATGTCCATTTGGTCTTCCATGTTCAAGTTATGAGCTTTTGAAAAAGTTGACTTTTTGTTGACTTTGCTTGTGAGACAAAAAGTTGTAGGGAATTGAATTTCCTTCTAAATGAGCTTTGGATGGGAAATTTCTGATGAAGTATGTGAATGTTATGGTTGGTTAAAGTACAGTTGACTTTTCCCTTAAGAAACCCTAATTTAGTAACTTCTGACTTTTGATGAATTTGAGGTTTCCTTGATGAATCATGATCAACCCTTGTTCAAATGATGAATTTTACCTCATAATATTGATGTTGACCAAAAATCTTGATGTTTAACTATATGTTGACCACAGTTGACTTTTTGACCAAGTTAACTTATTTTTGATTATCTGAGCATCCGACTGACCAAACTTGTAGGGGAAGTTGTAACACCCCCTTTATATACCCCCAAATAATCAACTAAATCATTTAGGCACATAATAAAAATTTCATCAGAGTATAATTGAAACATGGTATAAAAAGGAGCATGCCACATTATACATGAAATTAAAACATACAACACCTGCTCATATAAAGATATGTAACAAACAAGGTAACTTGCAACAGAAGGATTTCATCCTTACACCCGTATTCAAAAGATTCAAATATAAGCGGAAACTAACAATAACATCAAACTTATATACTTATATATATCAACAAGTTTGATTCACCAAATATTTCATGTTTACTTAAACAGTCATCACCAAAATACGTATACAAAATGTATCACAAAAGGCATCAAGCCGACCCTAGCTACCCGGTGCTACATATCAGAGCCAACCGATCAAAAGAATGAAGACAAGCTTCACAAAAAGACCTTCAGAAACCTACTCTGCAATGCCTCATAGAGCATCATAAAACAACAGAAAGGTGAGAAACATTATCATAATAACATTGTATATGATTATATATCTCAACATATAACATACACCTAAAACATGTTCTCACCACAAATTATCTCCAACATACATAACCTCAAGCATACTTATCATGCATACTTTCACCACTTCGTTCACATCACATAAACATACATCGTTCATGTTTATTCACACATATACATTACAACGTATACACACACACACACACACACACACACACACACACACACACATATATATATATATATATATATATATATATATATATATATATATATATATATATATATATATACATACACACACACACACATACATATATACCCAAGCATGTTTCCCTCCATACATACTTTCATCTCCATATAAACATATATATATTTTCATGTTTATTTCATCAATTCACAATTTAGATGATAAATGCAAATCATAGAGACCGACTCACGAATCTATGCAAATGCAATGCGGTACCGACTCAATCATCATCAAGTTCACTCAGGAACTAATTGGAACCATCACTCGTTACCTGAAGTAACTCCCCGTCGGGCATACGATATTCACCTATTGCTCACACCCCACATGGGCACACAATGTTTATGGATTGCTCACACCCCACATGGGCACACTATCCGATTGCTCACACCCCACACGGGCACACAATCAATGTTAATAAATCACCCATTTCTCACACCCCACATGGGCACACAATGTTTATGGATTTTCACACCCCACACGGGCACATAATCTGATCGCTCACACCCACATGGGCACACGATCGTGTTGTAGTCATCGCTCACACTCCACATGAGCACACGATGCTACAACGGATTCACAAAGAATCCCGCAACACAAGAATGCATACATTATGCTTCACATGAAAAATGACACACAACATTCTTGAAAATGCATACATATTCACAATAATATCATGCATTCATCTCATACAATCACAAACAATTCATGCACATTTGAATCAATTACGCCAAACGGCAACGAATCTTCACAATCAATCATGCATTCATATTCACTCAAGCAATACATCTAATTGCCAAACGACCACCATACCACAATCAAACCCACAATTCCATAATTAACTCAATTACGTTTTATCGGAAAAGTCGGGCAAAAGTCGGCTAAAAATTACATCTCTTAGCGTCATTAGTTCCTACACGTTTTTAGCTTCGAATCAATATAAAAAACGCCTAAAACGGATAACCGAAACTAAAGTTACGAATTAAAACACAAAACTTCCAAAAAAACCTCCAGGCTCGCTGAGCAACCTCCTCGCACGCTGAGCGAGGAAATCCCTGGAAAACTCGCTGAGCGACGTGTTTCTCGTTGAGCGACGTGTTGCTTGCTGAGTGAATACTGCGATTTCAGAAATCTCAGCTGCGCAACAGTCATTCTTAAGCCACCCAAAACTCAAATAAAACTCCATAAACATGATCATCAACATTCATTTAACATCATACTTCGATCATAACAACTTCTAACCGGTTAATCTACTATTTCCCACATATTCATCAAAAACCCTAACATTTCATTCTCTCTAAACTTCACCAAAACCAAAACCTATACAATCTAACACATACATAACCATATACAAGATTAAGATAACAATGTTTATCACCCGTACCCGATTGTTTCGATTCCTAGGAGCAATCTTGATGATTTCCCAACTTTTTCCTGTTTTCTATTCTTTTCTCTTCTCTTCCTTTTCTTTCTCCTCTTTTTCTTTCTATTATGTCTTTTCTTTTCTTTCCCACTCTTATATCCTTTTCTTTCTATTTTTCTCTCTTATAACCCTTACTAACTGTAACACCCCAAATTTTCCCTCTTCATTTTAAGCATCATATCATATCATAAGCATCATGAACATATCATTTTCTTAGCATCCTAGCATGGAAAGATGAGGCATAACATTCTTCATGTTCTAACATTAAGCATATGATCATCTGTGGAGATTCTGGAGGCATCACAAGCCATGACAAGGGTCCCAATGAGTTTGTGAAAGTCCTATGGTGAGTCTACACTCCATTTACAAGTTCAAGTCCATTGGCAAAAGCTCAGAAGATTGCATGATCATCAGAGATCTCAGGATAAGGCAAAGCTCCTATACAAGGCACCTGAATTAGGGTTTGAAATTCAAGCACCAAAATCTCACAACTTTGGCCATTTCATTTGGGAAAAGTCTTCTATATGTTAAGAGGATCCTAGGTGTCAATTTTCATGAGAAAATTCCATGTGGAAGTCAGACAATTCCTCAGTTGCTTGCAGATGAAGTAATTGGTCAACTGTGCCCTTAAAAAGTCAATTGTGTGATTTCAAGGGGTCTAACCCAAATTTTTTGGCCAAGAGGGGTCCTTACAATTTTATAAGAGTTTTAGAATGATCAAAGTTCAAGAATCATGGAGATTTGAAGGGTTTTGCAAAAATGGTACAAAGTTGGTTTTAAGGATTTTCCAAATTTGGCAACTTTTGCCCTAATTTTCAAATGGCCTTAACATGATCAAAAATTCTTCAAATGGACCAAAGTCAAACATGAAAGTTGGAGATTAAGGGCTCCCATTTTCAAAAAGTACTGGTACATTTTTATAGGATTTATGGTTTATCCTATAGGTCCTTCGAAAATCTCATGTATTTTAGGGCAAATTAAAAAATTCCATGCATGACCAAATGCTAGAAGCTTCAAAACTGAATTGTATGACTTGGTATTGGTTCAACTTGTTTCAATGATAAAATACATCACATTTTGATCATTTTTCTCCCAAGGAAACTCTCAAATTTATAAGAAAGTAACTCAAAAATTGAAAAATTGGCCAAAACATGAGAAGTGTGTGATGACTTGATCTAAGGGCCAGGACTTATTGCATTTTGATCAAGGGTTGGAAAAGAATTTCACATGGGCGTAGAATGCAAGCAAGGCATAAGGGAGGCATGCTTATCTCACAAATTTCAAAAATTGAAAAATCACAAAAAGCTCATGATCCACACGTGCATTGGAGCCAATTCTTTCAGCATGGAATTGTGAGGGGATATATAAGCAGCTAGGGTTTCATCAAGCACCACCTCTCTCTCTCTCTCTCATTCTCTCATTCTCAAGTTTATGCAACATTTGCATTTTCTTCCATTTCTCTTCATACAAGCACTCAATCTCAAAACAAATTGTGGATCTGTGATTAGGGAGAGCCAAGGATCATTAAGTAACCATTCATTCAAGCTTTCCTTCAAGTTTAGCAAGCTTGCCATTTCAGGGTAGGTGTGATCAAATCTCAATATCCAGCTTCATTCAAGACCTTAAATGCATTTATTTTGCATCTAGGGTGAAAGAGGAGTGCATTGCATCTATTGTTTGGTCTTCTATCTCATTATATCAAGATCTACACCTCAGGTATACTTTGAAATCCTTGGATCTAAAAATGAAATTAATGAGGTGTTTTGTGTTATTTGAAGTGCACTGATCATTCTGCACATTTTAGATTTGAATTTGATGCATTGTAGTGAAAGTTATGTGGATTCAAAGTTTCATGGTCAAACTTTATTTTGTTCGATCCCTTTGACTCTTTGAGTTTTAGGAGATTTTGAGCCCATATTCATGTTCAGCGTATGTCAATTAGTCAATCTGCACTTTTTGGTTCATTTTAGTTGATGTGTAAGCTTCTGGTGTGGATTCCGGTGTCGGAGCCCTAGCTCCGTTCACCGGAAACTGAGTTTATGTCTTAGGGTTTGCTTGAGGTTGAAGAAGACTCAGCAGCCATTAGATCTGGCCTTTGTGCGGCCAGGATGATTCCACGCGTCCCAGGCCACACCCTCTGTCTCACGTGAATTCTTTCTTTCATTTAAATCCAAATGTGACACAGCACACCATAGATACCATACGCTCACTGTAACGCCCCAATTTTATAAAGTATTTTTATAAAATAAATATCAAGAGTATGATGGTGTATTTGGAATAATAAGTGGATGAGGTATTTTATTTAAATAATGATAATATAATGAGGTGGTATTATTATTATAATATTGTTATTTAATAAATAAAATAAAATATAAGTTGGAGGATCGAGGGGCAAGGTTGTAATTTGATTAGGTTATGAAAAGGGGAGAACACGATACATTTTCTCATTATCGTATTTTGACGAAGGAAAGAGGGCTCTGGAGAAAAAGGGAAAGGAGAAGGGAAATCAAGAATCGTAAAGCTTCAAGATCAAGGCTTTGCAAGGATTTTGTTAAATTCGAGGTAAGGGGGGAGAAAGGGTTCTTTATTGGTGATCTAACATGAAAGGGTAATTGAGAGGTCCTTACTCTCTTAGGGATTATATGAATTTGATTGTTGTTGATGAGTTCATGATATGAGTATGAATATTATGATTATTGATCGTATATTCTTGAAGTTTGATAATTAAATTCCATGATGTGTTCATTATGAGAACTTGGTCACCAATGTGGTTGTGGATGATGTAAATTGAGAAGAGGAAGAGAAACCTAGAATTTTCCTAATTTAATTTGTGATGTTAGGTTGAGAAGATCATAAGGAAGTAGAGGTATAAAATTAGTTTAAGAACAACAATTGGATTGTTTTGAGTGATAAAAGTGAGAGATAAGTGATAGAATTCGAACTGGTACGAAATTGGGAGAGAAAAGTGAGTTTTAGAAAAAGCTGAATTTTGGGTGCAGGTGCCACAACACGGCCAGTGTTGTACAACACGGGCGGCCGTGTTGTCCTCCTGGAAAATGAGTTTTTGTGGATTTTGAGGGGCGTGTCCCAGGCCACCTGACACGGGTCGTGTCAGGCAACACGGGCGGCCGTGTTAGGCCCCTGTAAATGTAATTTTTCGTCCGTTTTAAGGTGGATTTGACTCATTCTTCCAACGTAGGATTATATTAATGAAATAAGACTTTGAGGATGTTTTAATATTGAATATAGGACTTGATGATTAGTTGCATAAGAAATCCTAAATGTTTAATTGAATTATATGAATATGTAGATTGTTATAATTATGAATAACATGAGATATATGTATTGAGATATAGTATGCGTGTTATGTGATTAGTGGGAATATTATAACTTTATTAATATGTCAATTAGAAGATGTTTATGATGGAAATGTTTACTATAAGTCTTGCACAATTATATGAAGGAATAGTGATAAACGAAGAGGATCGTGATAATTGGTAACATAGTTGATTATATGTCTTGCTTAGACCCCATGATGTAAGTGTTGGTAGCGGTGAGGATCGGAAGGATCGTGTGGTATTAGAATATATGTATAGGGAATAAACGAGAGTGTAATTAATGAGGAATTCAGAAGATATGACATTTGGTAATTAGCGTGTATGAATATACGTGCTTAGGTTGTTTTGCATGACTCTTAATGGTGAACCATATTAATGGTGTTGACAATGTGTATGGATATTATTGGACTATCTATGTGACCCAAGTGATGGGATATGTGTTAGATCATGAGGATCGTGTTGACATGATTGTATTCATGTGTAATTATGTTGATGTGTACTATGTGTTTAGTGCTATTTATATGATGAAATGACATATATGTTTTGATGAGGATCATGAGGATCGTAAAGCATGATGTGTTCATGTATGTTATGATATGGTATGCGTTGTTGTGTCTGCATGCGCATACGTTTGATGGAATAATCATGTCGTGGATGTGATTATTCGGGATTCGTTGAGAATCGTGGTTGCAGGGATGATCGTGTCTTGTTGGAGACGTTAACGATGCATTCGGGGTTCTATTTGATGAACCGTTATTGTGAGTCGGTACCGCATTTGCATTGTGTCATTGAGTCACTTTGCATTGATTGAATTAATGATGTATGATATGTGTTGATGAACTATTGGAGATATTGATTAATTATATGATGTATGATGTGTATTTGATGAATAGAGGTGAGACTACCCTGTAAGATGTTATTTGCACCGTTAATATATTGAATTGTTTTCTCACCCCTTTGTTGTTTGGTTGCGTCTGTACTTCTTCGGATGTATAGATGATTCAGGTACTTGAGTATGCTCGGAGTACAAGTTGTTTGGTCGAGTCCTAGGAGTCGCTCTGATACGTAACACGGGAAATGGGAATATTTGTTATTTAATCATTCTTGTTAGTAATAGTTACGTATCATATTTTGTTGAAACTTATAAATTAAGTGAATTGATGAATTTGTGGATATTTGGCGAATTGCCGATTGTTGAATAAAAATATATTTCCGCTGTTTTTAATAAATGATTATACTTTTGGTTGATTTTGAAAATGTAGCTACTCACTTGTTAATTAAACTCTGATTTGTCTGAAAACTAATGTTATTTTAGAAAATGGGAAAAGTGGGTGTTACAATTGGTATCAGAGCAGGTCGGTCCGTCCGGCCAGGTTGTCGCGTGTCGTTTGTTCCGGAGTAGGCGATACGTGTGTGAAACACTATCGATACTTGCTTGTTTGCTAGATATTTGTTTGCAGATGTTTGTTGAATATAAGTGGGGGAGGAGTTATTGCTTCTCCTGAGAGTTGGCTTGTGGTGTGTTGGAATTGTGGTGTGGCAGAGGTTGCTAAGGTTGACGTTGACTAAGGACTCGCTCGTGAAGCAACTTAGTTCGCAAGATGCAAGGAACGCTATTAAAGTTGGAAAATGTGGCTTATGGCCATCATGATTGTCGGCTATCTATTGGCAAATTGAGGAACTGATCACCCTCAATCCCTTGCTAATAGTAGGCGGAATTGTGTTGGATGCAAAATACATATCTTTCAGCCGAGATAGTATGTTCAGTAGACCATTTGGAGTTGAGCCAGAGCTATTAGTGGTATAAAGGAGTAGATGTGGATTCCGGTATCCGGAAAAGAGATGAATTGAAGGATTGATTATGTTGATTAGATATTACTAATGGTTACTCCTCGGTGAGTAGGAAGTGAATTGGGAATGGATAGTTATGAAAAGTTGAACGTTATATCTACTGGGTATGTAGCAGAACTTTTGAGAAAGGACTCTGATGTCTGATTTGGTTGCATAGATGACATTGATTGGGAATAAGGTCACAACGATGGATCGTCTGTAGAGTACGAATATAATTGTGTTTTGAAGGATATATTAGAGGTGTAGTTATAAGGAATCGTGGCAGCAAGGGTGCCTTTGGGGAAAACTTCGGTGTTATTGATATAAAAAGATGAGGATATGAAGTAATATGTCGATTAGTGAATAGTATGAGAATTCACAATTTCAATGGGAACAAATTAGATTTGATTGATAAAGGATCAATAGTGAGCTGAAATTCATTTATAGTATTGTTGTTGTTGTGAGTTGGATTGTCATGCCTACCAGGACCTTGAGTTAGTTGGGATTTTGCAAGCCTAGTGTAAGAGGAATGTGGTAATAAGAACTAGATGTTGACAGATCATGTTGGATGAATTTACTACGTTGAAGGATGTGGAATTGGAACGTTGGAAGGATAATCCAACGAGAGAGTAGGCATGATGTGAAACTATGAGATAGTCATTAATATTGCTTAGAAGCTAGTAGTGACTGGTATGTACTAAGGTAAGTATGAAATATGAATGGTGCCTTTCAATGTGGCTTGGATAATTTCGAGATGGTAACCTTTGGATGTTCTTGTCTATAATGAAAGTAGAGAAGAGGATTTGGAGAATATTGGAAATTGAAATATGAGAATTAGAAAAGATGCATTTATATACTAAGTTGTCGAGGACAATTTTTATGAACAGGTGTGGATTGAGTTGTTCAGAGAAAGGTATGAGAAAGAGTTTGTCTGAAGTAGATGTGGATCTACAATGATGGAAAAGAGTGGGATATAAGAGACTAGGATGTATTTGGACTTAGTTGGTTGTTGTTAAGGTTTGTGAAATGTTTTCCAAGTTAGTATTCTATGGTTTCGGATAATTTGCGAAAGATAAGTTGTTCGTTGAGAAGGGGTGTGGTGAGGGAAGGTGCTAGAGAGTCGGAAAAGGAGTTAGCTTCAGTTGTAGTATGATTTTGTTTGATTCTAAAAAGTTGTGGATAGAATTTGGAATAAGGTTGTGATAAGTTGATAAGTCATCGGTACTTGATCGTAAAGTCATAGTCGATATTATATGATGAGAAAGGAATTACGGAAGTATCTATCTTACCCATGGATTGAAAGTGGATGAGAGTAGAATTGGGGGAATATATGATAGTATTGTTGTTATGATTGAAGATTGAAGTGTTTGGTAATCACATGAGCATACGGTTCCGATTGGATCGAAAAGATGGAGGATGAGATGACTAAGATAATAGGAAGGTTTGAGGTAGGAAGTCGATAATTTTTCCTATGTTTGCACTAATGGTTAAAGAGTTGGAATTGAATTAAAAATTAAGGGACTTGCATTCGGATTTTTGAAATATGCTAAGTGAATTATTACTATAATTGTGATGATGGTTGGGAATGATTAAAGTTATAATGCGAATTTCATGGAATAGATAGTTGCGAGTAATCAGAGTGCGCAGTGGAAGAGTGAAGTGGTATAATTGTTTATACATAAATGGTTAGTAAAGACTCGAGAGATTGAATAATAAGACCTGTTGAGATATTGAGACTATTGGACGTCCCGGAATGGATGGGTAGTGGTAAGAGGTTATTTGCACATCGAGGATTGCGAGATATACAAAGATACTAATATATGTGATATATGTCCTTCATTGATGGATTATAATCAGGTTGTTTTGGTAGAAGAAACTAAAAGGTCAGTCCATTATCAATGTTGTGGTATCTAGAGGATGTATAGAGTGAAATTTTGAGTTTGTCCTGGTTGTCGCATCGTTACCTACGGTGATGGTACGAGTGCGGTTGATTAATTCCTACGATGGGGAATTAGGGGAGTGTTACCTACGGCGATGGTAGCGACTTTCGTTATGTTCTTTTTCAGGTATATACCTGCGTGTTGAGCATTGATAACGATGGTGCTTGTTGTTGGGGAGGTTATCCTGGCATCAGTGTTGTTGTTTTGAGTTGGTTGCGGTGTTTCCGGCTTTGGCAAGGGAGTGATTAGTCAGGTGCAAAAGTATATCTAAGTGATGCCATTGAGTGCTATTTTCGAGGACGAAAATAAAATAAGTGGGGGAGAGTTGTAACGCCCCAATTTTATAAAGTATTTTTATAAAATAAATATCAAGAGTATGATGGTGTATTTGGAATAATAAGTGGATGAGGTATTTTATTTAAATAATGATAATATAATGAGGTGGTATTATTATTATAATATTGTTATTTAATAAATAAAATAAAATATAAGTTGGAGGATCGAGGGGCAAGGTTGTAATTTGATTAGGTTATGAAAAGGGGAGAACACGATACATTTTCTCATTATCGTATTTTGACGAAGGAAAGAGGGCTCTGGAGAAAAAGGGAAAGGAGAAGGGAAATCAAGAATCGTAAAGCTTCAAGATCAAGGCTTTGCAAGGATTTTGTTAAATTCGAGGTAAGGGGGGAGAAAGGGTTCTTTATTGGTGATCTAACATGAAAGGGTAATTGAGAGGTCCTTACTCTCTTAGGGATTATATGAATTTGATTGTTGTTGATGAGTTCATGATATGAGTATGAATATTATGATTATTGATCGTATATTCTTGAAGTTTGATAATTAAATTCCATGATGTGTTCATTATGAGAACTTGGTCACCAATGTGGTTGTGGATGATGTAAATTGAGAAGAGGAAGAGAAACCTAGAATTTTCCTAATTTAATTTGTGATGTTAGGTTGAGAAGATCATAAGGAAGTAGAGGTATAAAATTAGTTTAAGAACAACAATTGGATTGTTTTGAGTGATAAAAGTGAGAGATAAGTGATAGAATTCGAACTGGTACGAAATTGGGAGAGAAAAGTGAGTTTTAGAAAAAGCTGAATTTTGGGTGCAGGTGCCACAACACGGCCAGTGTTGTACAACACGGGCGGCCGTGTTGTCCTCCTGGAAAATGAGTTTTTGTGGATTTTGAGGGGCGTGTCCCAGGCCACCTGACACGGGCCGTGTCAGGCAACACGGGCGGCCGTGTTAGGCCCCTGTAAATGTAATTTTTCGTCCGTTTTAAGGTGGATTTGACTCATTCTTCCAACGTAGGATTATATTAATGAAATAAGACTTTGAGGATGTTTTAATATTGAATATAGGACTTGATGATTAGTTGCATAAGAAATCCTAAATGTTTAATTGAATTATATGAATATGTAGATTGTTATAATTATGAATAACATGAGATATATGTATTGAGATATAGTATGCGTGTTATGTGATTAGTGGGGATATTATAACTTTATTAATATGTCAATTAGAAGATGTTTATGATGGAAATGTTTACTATAAGTCTTGCACAATTATATGAAGGAATAGTGATAAACGAAGAGGATCGTGATAATTGGTAACATAGTTGATTATATGTCTTGCTTAGACCCCATGATGTAAGTGTTGGTAGCGGTGAGGATCGGAAGGATCGTGTGGTATTAGAATATATGTATAGGGAATAAACGAGAGTGTAATTAATGAGGAATTCAGAAGATATGACATTTGGTAATTAGCGTGTATGAATATACGTGCTTAGGTTGTTTTGCATGACTCTTAATGGTGAACCATATTAATGGTGTTGACAATGTGTATGGATATTATTGGACTATCTATGTGACCCACGTGATGGGATATGTGTTAGATCATGAGGATCGTGTTGACATGATTGTATTCATGTGTAATTATGTTGATGTGTACTATGTGTTTAGTGTTATTTATATGATGAAATGACATATATGTTTTGATGAGGATCATGAGGATCGTAAAGCATGATGTGTTCATGTATGTTATGATATGGTATGCGTTGTTGTGTCTGCATGCGCATACGTTTGATGGAATAATCATGTCGTGGATGTGATTATTCGGGATTCGTTGAGAATCGTGGTTGTAGGGATGATCGTGTCTTGTTGGAGACGTTAACGATGCATTCGGGGTTCTATTTGATGAACCGTTATTGTGAGTCGGTACCGCATTTGCATTGTGTCATTGAGTCACTTTGCATTGATTGAATTAATGATGTATGATATGTGTTGATGAACTATTGGAGATATTGATTAATTATATGATGTATGATGTGTATTTGATGAATAGAGGTGAGACTACCCTGTAAGATGTTATTTGCACCGTTAATATATTGAATTGTTTTCTCACCCCTTTGTTGTTTGGTTGCGTCTGTACTTCTTCGGATGTATAGATGATTCAGGTACTTGAGTATGCTCGGAGTACAAGTTGTTTGGTCGAGTCCTAGGAGTCGCTCTGATACGTAACACGGGAAATGGGAATATTTGTTATTTAATCATTCTTGTTAGTAATAGTTACGTATCATATTTTGTTGAAACTTATAAATTAAGTGAATTGATGAATTTGTGGATATTTGGCGAATTGCCGATTGTTGAATAAAAATATATTTCCGCTGTTTTTAATAAATGATTATACTTTTGGTTGATTTTGAAAATGTAGCTACTCACTTGTTAATTAAACTCTGATTTGTCTGAAAACTAATGTTATTTTAGAAAATGGGAAAAGTGGGTGTTACAATTGGTATCAGAGCAGGTCGGTCCGTCCGGCCAGGTTGTCGCGTGTCGTTTGTCCCGGAGTAGGCGATACGTGTGTGAAACACTATCGATACTTGCTTGTTTGCTAGATATTTGTTTGCAGATGTTTGTTGAATATAAGTGGGGGAGGAGTTATTGCTTCTCCTGAGAGTTGGCTTGTGGTGTGTTGGAATTGTGGTGTGGCAGAGGTTGCTAAGGTTGACGTTGACTAAGGACTCGCTCGTGAAGCAACTTAGTTCGCAAGATGCAAGGAACGCTATTAAAGTTGGAAAATGTGGCTTATGGCCATCATGATTGTCGGTTATCTATTGGCAAATTGAGGAACTGATCACCCTCAATCCCTTGCTAATAGTAGGCGGAATTGTGTTGGATGCGAAAGACATATCTTTCAGCCGAGATAGTATGTTCAGTAGACCATTTGGAGTTGAGCCAGAGCTATTAGTGGTATAAAGGAGTAGATGTGGATTCCGGTATCCGGAAAAGAGATGAATTGAAGGATTGATTATGTTGATTAGATATTACTAATGGTTACTCCTCGGTGAGTAGGAAGTGAATTGGGAATGGATAGTTATGAAAAGTTGAACGTTATATCTACTGGGTATGTAGCAGAACTTTTGAGAAAGGACTCTGATGTCTGATTTGGTTGCATAGATGACATTGATTGGGAATAAGGTCACAACGATGGATCGTCTGTAGAGTACGAATATAATTGTGTTTTGAAGGATATATTAGAGGTGTAGTTATAAGGAATCGTGGCAGCAAGGGTGCCTTCGGGGAAAACTTCGGTGTTATTGATATAAAAAGATGAGGATATGAAGTAATATGTCGATTAGTGAATAGTATGAGAATTCACAATTTCAATGGGAACAAATTAGATTTGATTGATAAAGGATCAATAGTGAGCTGAAATTCATTTATAGTATTGTTGTTGTTGTGAGTTGGATTGTCATGCCTACCAGGACCTTGAGTTAGTTGGGATTTTGCAAGCCTAGTGTAAGAGGAATGTGGTAATAAGAACTAGATGTTGACAGATCATGTTGGATGAATTTACTACGTTGAAGGATGTGGAATTGGAACGTTGGAAGGATAATCCAACGAGAGAGTAGGCATGATGTGAAACTATGAGATAGTCATTAATATTGCTTAGAAGCTAGTAGTGACTGGTATGTACTAAGGTAAGTATGAAATATGAATGGTGCCTTTCAATGTGGCTTGGATAATTTCGAGATGGTAACCTTTGGATGTTCTTGTCTATAATGAAAGTAGAGAAGAGGATTTGGAGAATATTGGAAATTGAAATATGAGAATTAGAAAAGATGCATTTATATACTAAGTTGTCGAGGACAATTTTTATGAACATGTGTGGATTGAGTTGTTCAGAGAAAGGTATGAGAAAGAGTTTGTCTGAAGTAGATGTGGATCTACAATGATGGAAAAGAGTGGGATATAAGAGACTAGGATGTATTTGGACTTAGTTGGTTGTTGTTAAGGTTTGTGAAATGTTTTCCAAGTTAGTATTCTATGGTTTCGGATAATTTGCGAAAGATAAGTTGTTCGTTGAGAAGGGGTGTGGTGAGGGAAGGTGCTAGAGAGTCGGAAAAGGAGTTAGCTTCAGTTGTAGTATGATTTTGTTTGATTCTAACAAGTTGTGGATAGAATTTGGAATAAGGTTGTGATAAGTTGATAAGTCATCGGTACTTGATCGTAAAGTCATAGTCGATATTATATGATGAGAAAGGAATTACGGAAGTATCTATCTTACCCATGGATTGAAAGTGGATGAGAGTAGAATTGGGGGAATATATGATAGTATTGTTGTTATGATTGAAGATTGAAGTGTTTGGTAATCACATGAGCATACGGTTCCGATTGGATCGAAAAGATGGAGGATGAGATGACTAAGATAATAGGAAGGTTTGAGGTAGGAAGTCGATAATTTTTCCTATGTTTGCACTAATGGTTAAAGAGTTGGAATTGAATTAAAAATTAAGGGACTTGCATTCGGATTTTTGAAATATGCTAAGTGAATTATTACTATAATTGTGATGATGGTTGGGAATGATTAAAGTTATAATGCGAATTTCATGGAATAGATAGTTGCGAGTAATCAGAGTGCGCAGTGGAAGAGTGAAGTGGTATAATTGTTTATACATAAATGATTAGTAAAGACTCGAGAGATTGAATAATAAGACCTGTTGAGATATTGAGACTATTGGACGTCCCAAAATGGATGGGTAGTGGTAAGAGGTTATTTGCACATCGAGGATTGCGAGATATACAAAGATACTAATATATGTGATATATGTCCTTCATTGATGGATTATAATCAGGTTGTTTTGGTAGAAGAAACTAAAAGGTCAGTCCATTATCAATGTTGTGGTATCTAGAGGATGTATAGAGTGCAATTTTGAGTTTGTCCTGGTTGTCGCATCGTTACCTACGGTGATGGTACGAGTGCGGTTGATTAATTCCTACGATGGGGAATTAGGGGAGTGTTACCTACGGCGATGGTAGCGACTTTCGTTATGTTCTTTTTCAAGTATATACCTGCGTGTTGAGCATTGATAACGATGGTGCTTGTTGTTGGGGAGGTTATCCTGGCATCAGTGTTGTTGTTTTGAGTTGGTTGCGGTGTTTCCGGCTTTGGCAAGGGAGTGATTAGTCAGGTGCAAAAGTATATCTAAGTGATGCCATTGAGTGCTATTTTCGAGGACGAAAATAAAATAAGTGGGGGAGAGTTGTAACGCCCCAATTTTATAAAGTATTTTTATAAAATAAATATCAAGAGTATGATGGTGTATTTGGAATAATAAGTGGATGAGGTATTTTATTTAAATAATGATAATATAATGAGGTGGTATTATTATTATAATATTGTTATTTAATAAATAAAATAAAATATAAGTTGGAGGATCGAGGGGCAAGGTTGTAATTTGATTAGGTTATGAAAAGGGGAGAACACGATACATTTTCTCATTATCGTATTTTGACGAAGGAAAGAGGGCTCTGGAGAAAAAGGGAAAGGAGAAGGGAAATCAAGAATCGTAAAGCTTCAAGATCAAGGCTTTGCAAGGATTTTGTTAAATTCGAGGTAAGGGGGGAGAAAGGGTTCTTTATTGGTGATCTAACATGAAAGGGTAATTGAGAGGTCCTTACTCTCTTAGGGATTATATGAATTTGATTGTTGTTGATGAGTTCATGATATGAGTATGAATATTATGATTATTGATCGTATATTCTTGAAGTTTGATAATTAAATTCCATGATGTGTTCATTATGAGAACTTGGTCACCAATGTGGTTGTGGATGATGTAAATTGAGAAGAGGAAGAGAAACCTAGAATTTTCCTAATTTAATTTGTGATGTTAGGTTGAGAAGATCATAAGGAAGTAGAGGTATAAAATTAGTTTAAGAACAACAATTGGATTGTTTTGAGTGATAAAAGTGAGAGATAAGTGATAGAATTCGAACTGGTACGAAATTGGGAGAGAAAAGTGAGTTTTAGAAAAAGCTGAATTTTGGGTGCAGGTGCCACAACACGGCCAGTGTTGTACAACACGGGCGGCCGTGTTGTCCTCCTGGAAAATGAGTTTTTGTGGATTTTGAGGGGCGTGTCCCAGGCCACCTGACACGGGCCGTGTCAGGCAACACGGGCGGCCGTGTTAGGCCCCTGTAAATGTAATTTTTCGTCCGTTTTAAGGTGGATTTGACTCATTCTTCCAACGTAGGATTATATTAATGAAATAAGACTTTGAGGATGTTTTAATATTGAATATAGGACTTGATGATTAGTTGCATAAGAAATCCTAAATGTTTAATTGAATTATATGAATATGTAGATTGTTATAATTATGAATAACATGAGATATATGTATTGAGATATAGTATGCGTGTTATGTGATTAGTGGGGATATTATAACTTTATTAATATGTCAATTAGAAGATGTTTATGATGGAAATGTTTACTATAAGTCTTGCACAATTATATGAAGGAATAGTGATAAACGAAGAGGATCGTGATAATTGGTAACATAGTTGATTATATGTCTTGCTTAGACCCCATGATGTAAGTGTTGGTAGCGGTGAGGATCGGAAGGATCGTGTGGTATTAGAATATATGTATAGGGAATAAACGAGAGTGTAATTAATGAGGAATTCAGAAGATATGACATTTGGTAATTAGCGTGTATGAATATACGTGCTTAGGTTGTTTTGCATGACTCTTAATGGTGAACCATATTAATGGTGTTGACAATGTGTATGGATATTATTGGACTATCTATGTGACCCACGTGATGGGATATGTGTTAGATCATGAGGATCGTGTTGACATGATTGTATTCATGTGTAATTATGTTGATGTGTACTATGTGTTTAGTGCTATTTATATGATGAAATGACATATATGTTTTGATGAGGATCATGAGGATTGTAAAGCATGATGTGTTCATGTATGTTATGATATGGTATGCGTTGTTGTGTCTGCATGCGCATACGTTTGATGGAATAATCATGTCGTGGATGTGATTATTCGGGATTCGTTGAGAATCGTGGTTGCAGGGATGATCGTGTCTTGTTGGAGACGTTAACGATGCATTCGGGGTTCTATTTGATGAACCGTTATTGTGAGTCGGTACCGCATTTGCATTGTGTCATTGAGTCACTTTGCATTGATTGAATTAATGATGTATGATATGTGTTGATGAACTATTGGAGATATTGATTAATTATATGATGTATGATGTGTATTTGATGAATAGAGGTGAGACTACCCTGTAAGATGTTATTTGCACCGTTAATATATTGAATTGTTTTCTCACCCCTTTGTTGTTTGGTTGCGTCTGTACTTCTTCGGATGTATAGATGATTCAGGTACTTGAGTATGCTCGGAGTACAAGTTGTTTGGTCGAGTCCTAGGAGTCGCTCTGATACGTAACACGGGAAATGGGAATATTTGTTATTTAATCATTCTTGTTAGTAATAGTTACGTATCATATTTTGTTGAAACTTATAAATTAAGTGAATTGATGAATTTGTGGATATTTGGCGAATTGCCGATTGTTGAATAAAAATATATTTCCGCTGTTTTTAATAAATGATTATACTTTTGGTTGATTTTGAAAATGTAGCTACTCACTTGTTAATTAAACTCTGATTTGTCTGAAAACTAATGTTATTTTAGAAAATGGGAAAAGTGGGTGTTACACTCACCACTCACCTCTCTCCTTTCTGCCAAGTCATTTAATGAAGTTCTCATCCACGTGCGTTGGATCAATCCTGCGTTCCTTGATTTTTCCAGCCTTTTCTTTCCATAATTTCCACAATAAAAGCCATGAACCAGCGCAGCTTTAGGCCTTGGGTTCCTATTCTCACCCCCAGTTAACCTCAGCCCAATTATTTTCAGTACAAATTCCTGCTATATACACCCCATCTCTATTTCATTTTAATTTCTTTTCTCACTTTATTTTTCTTTTATTTCAGTTTAGTTTTCAATTATTAAAAATAGTTCCCTTCATTAAAAAATTTTCAAAAAACTCATGAGTCTTCTTTTGAGTCTCTTTTATTTTTCCACATTTTTACTTTTTTTTTTTTAATTTTTCACGTGTCACAGTTAAATCCTTGTTTCAATTGGTTTCTTTTTAAGTTCATTTTGAGTACACTGCCTTGTCCAATTTCCATAGGTCTCATTATTTTGAATTTTGATCCCATTCTTTTTTCTCAGGATTCTTAAGACAATGTACTTCTCATGTAATTTTCCCCCTGAATTTTAGAAATTTATTTCTTGGGTCTTAGTCCTGTGACTTGTGATGGAAGTTTGTAACCCTAGCTTGTGTTTAAGCCTCCATTTGACTTAGTTTGCTTCTGAACTTTTCTAAACCTTTTTGGCTCATTGATATACCATGTTTGAGGGTCATTTGGTTTAAGTTGTGGAATTTTTAGATGCTTGGTTGATTTGATTTGAATTTTACTTTGAACCTTGTCCCATTTTGCTTCCTGTGGTCCATTTGCTCTCTTATAAGCTTAGAAGGGCACTTGTGCCAACTTCTTCTTATCATTTGGGGTTCTTTTGGGGTATGGGTACCTCCCTGGTCCTAGCTTAGGGTTTTAGTCTTACTAATTTTTTGTGTCTTGTTTCTTTGTAAGTCCTTTCTTTACATAAGTGTGCTTTCACTTCTTCCTTGCTTCTTTCACTCCCATTTGGTGTTTGTTTGGTCTTGTACCTCCATTCTCTTCATCTTGTTGGCTTCTTAAGCCCTTCTCCTTCTTGTTTTGGTTCTGATTGTGAGCACTGTGTCCATGTCTATGCATTTTTGCGTTGCATCTTTCTTAAATGTGCATTTGTTGTCATATGTGTTCATGTTGCATCATTTTGACTTGTAAGCTTCATCTCTCATTCTTTTGAGTTGCATATGCATTGTGCACTTGTACATATCATTTCACATCTATTTGTGTGATGTTAGCATGTTATCTTGTTCTTTTTGTTTCACTTGTATGCATGATACTAACATTGCAGGGGCTATGGTAAGTGTGAGGTGTGGAAATTGAGTTCCACATCTCCAAATCTCATCTTCTCTTCTTATGTTTATTAAGCTAACTCTTTTGTTGTTGGGATTAGGCCTTGATAGTCTCATCCTTCTTCTTCTTCTCTTCTTCTTCCTTCTTCTTTAGGATAGAATTCAAACCACACTAACCTTAAGACATCCATGCATGACAACACTTAGGATTTCTTTAGTCCCCCATTAGACTTTTTACCTTTGTGATCCTTTTGGTTCTTCTTCTCTTCTCATCTCATAACCATAAAATACATCTTAATAAGTTTGAAGTGATGTCTTGATCCATAGCCTTATCACATGAGATATGCTTGTAGTCTTCCCATCTTGGGATAGTACAAGTTTACCTTGTGATGCACAAGTCTGATCAAGGTATCTTCTTCATAAAGAAAAGCATAAAAAAACACTTCTTCATTGTAAATACCAAAAACACTTAATAATTTAACAAGTTAGTGAATTTAGGCCCTAATCTTTGGTTTCAAGTTTTGGGGATCTTCTCCTTACTTGAGTGTGCTTGTTCTATTATTCCATCTTGGAATGTAGTGACAAGTGCACATTCCATGGAAAAGAGTTTGAGTTCACTTCCTTGTGACACACTCATAAAAGCTTCATAAAAAACACAAACAAACAATAAGCGTCTTTCCTTCGGGAATTCTTTTCTCACCTCATTCGCTTCGTACGCGAACTTGCTCCTACTTGTCACTTTGCAAGACGGTTACGCACTCGTCGTCCGAGTCTGCAACACCTGAGCAATGGCATAGGCAGTTCAAGCCTTAATTCACAAGCAATTTCCTTGCTACCCCTAGTTAGGGGAACTACGGCGTCTCTGATCCTCATTATCCTGATGAGGTACGTAGGCAGCGGGGTAGGGCCCGTTCGAGCACAATCTTTTATTTTCCCTACATTTTTTCTCTTTGTTTTCTCTTTCAGTTCTTTTCCAGTTCCAGTTTCCTTTCATTTTCATTTCTTTGCGGCAGCTTTCATACCCTCACCATTTGAAACAATTTTCTTTTGCAAGCGTGGATCCCGTCGGGTACGGCGGACGATCTGGTTGCTAATACCTTCCCAGGTCGTAACCGACTCCCGAACTCAGTCTCTTTGGTTCGCAGGACCCGTGTCCTTCCTTTCTTTTCCTCTGGTTTGTGCAGCATTACCATTCCCTTTCTTCGGGATAAAAATGCCTGGCTGGCGACTCTAACCTCTTTCCGCGCCACTTTCGCGTTTGTACCAGGATGGAAATCCGGGGAGCGACAGCTTGGCGACTCTGCTGGGAATCGAACCCAGAGTCTATGGTTCCCTTGTGAGTCTCTCCTAGCACTTGTTTGTTTCTGTTTCTTTGGGTGATGTTTGTTTGCTGTGGCTTGTTGTATTTTACAGTTGTTTGTTTACAGTTTTATTTACAGCTTTATTTACAGTTTTCAGTATTTATTTTCTGCATCATGTATATATACTGGACTGTCTGGACTGGTTTTCTGTTTGGTGGGACGAGTGTTACTTGTTCTTGAGAGATGAGCTCATTACCACGGCTCGAGTGCACCTTAGGACTTAGAGTGGTTCCACTTTGGCCGCATGAGATCTTGTCATGGGGTAGTAGTGACTTTCACACCCAGGTTGCGATTGTCTTGGAAATGTCTTGATTTGGGGATCTTCCTCTCTCATTTCATACCTTGACAGTTATGTGCAGCTAGGGACCGATCATTGAGAACCTTGTGGAAATATCCCTCTTTAGTGATGACAGTGGCAACCCACATTTTATGGCAAACCCATTCGCATCCGAGGGCCCACCTGGGGATCACATAGGATGACCTTGTGTCCCGGACTCAGCTGAGGCCTCCCTGCATAGTATATAACCTAACCGATTCCCTGGTTTGGTCATGAGCCATTTCTCGGAGATGGTGACAGTATTATTGCTATTCGGCTTTGAGAGTCTGTGATGTCTGACCCAGAGCCTACTACCAGTGAGATTGGGAAGGGGTTTACAGGTGTGCAGGAACCCATGGCCTCTACATACACTCATTATTCAGTGGTCCTTGTTATGATCTGTGGTCCTATGGTTATGATTTTTGGTTCTATGGCCCTATGGTTCTGGAGTTCTGGTTTTCTTGGTTCTGGATTTCTTGGTATTGTGGTTCTGAGATCTTCTATCAGAGAGTTGTGATTATCAGAGAGTTGTGACTCAGAGGACTTGTGGTTTGTCAGTATTCGGAGGGGCCCTTGTGTTCAGTGTCCAGTTCAGATGGTCCCAGTTGATCATATGCCTGCGTTGCATTGCATTTGCATCATTTTTGCATTAACTGTTTATGTTTCCCATTTTTCAGGTCATTGTTCATAGTCAGCTCCCAGTTCTGGTAAATTTTATCTCCATGGCATAAATCAGAAGAGTTCCAAGGAAAAAGAATGTTCACTATACTTTTCTTCAGCCTGAAGTTAGAAGTGTTCAGAAGTTAGCAGATCGGATGAATGACCAAGTCTTGGGCAATTTCAGGAAAAAATATGGCCAGATACTGATGTTTGTGGACAAGCCCACTACAGACCAGAAGGACAGTTTGCATACCTTGTTGCAGTTTTATGATCCTCTGTTGCATTGCTTTGTTTTTCTAGGTTACATCTTAGCTCCTACATTGGAAAAGATTGCCAGCATGCTGAGTGTTCCCGTCAGAGAGACCTTTCCATTCTATGGATCTGAGGTTGTGCTTAAAGATGAAGACATAGCCAAAGTTTGTCGTTTGCCAGCTGCTACAGTCAAGAGGGCTCTGAAAGAGAGTGAAGGCAGAGGACTCCCTTGGAGTGTGCTCATACCAGAGGCAGAGGAATATGCTACAGAGGGTAGTTGGAATGATTTTGGTGCTTTGCTTGCTTTGATGGTATATGGGTCCAGCTTGTTCCCTGGAGAGAAAGAATTTGTAAGCTTGGAGGTGATCTCAATCTTTGTTAAAGGCAATCCAGTGCCAACTCTTTTGGGTGACTTCTACTATAGTGTTCATTACAGAAATGAGAAGGGTAGGGGTGGTCTAGTAGTCTGTTGTGCTCCTTTGTTTGCTGAGTGGTTTGCCAGACAGTTGCCAAAATCAGGTGCCTTCAAGGAGATGAGGGATGAGTGGAGATGGTCCAGAAGGTTAATGGGGTTAACTGCAGAAGATATTGCCTGGGGATATGACAGAGATCTGCTAGGTAAAGAATTGCTGGTCAGTTGTGGAAGGTTTGCTGGGAAGGAAGGGTGTGATTAGTTATCATTCGACATTAGCCAAGAAGCAGTTTGGCTACCCTTTGAGAGATCCACCACAGATGGAAGAGTTTGCTGAGTCTTTGTACTTTCATGTTGAGGGAAACAAGGAGTTAGTTCTACAAGCCTCCCAAGCTTGGGCTCACAGGATAAGGAAGGGTAAGAAAGACTTCGGCAGAGTTGATCCCAAGACGTATCCACCGTTTGCCGCATGGTTGCAAAGACATGTAGAAGAAGTTCTCATGCCTTTCTCAGTTGAAGCTCCACTTTATCCCAAAGAAATTCCAAGTCAGAGTAGTACTGTTTCCCTTGAAGAGTACAAGAAATTGGAAGCTCAGCTGCATGAAGTTCGAGTGGAGAATGCTGAAATGGTAAGCCTATACCATCTTGCCAACAAGGCCAAGCATGAAGCAGAAGGTAAGTTGCAGAAGATCCAAGCCTCCTTGGAAACTAAAGAGAAAGACTTTGCTGGAAGGGAAGCTCACTTCCACAGGTTGGGTCTGATGGAGGCTAAGAGAGAAGCTGAACGCAAAAAGATTTTAAGGACTCTCAAGGATGCTCGTCAATCCATTGTTTGGTTGCAAGGCCAAAGGGAGGAAGAGCAGAAGAAGTTCAGAGAGAAAGAAGAGTTCTTTGAAGTTCAAATGGCCTTCAAGAAGGAAGAGGTGGAGCAAGTCCACACCATCCGGAGGGAAAAGACCCAACAGCTAGCACAAAGCCAGTTAGCCCTGGAGGAAGCAAGGAAAGAGATTTAAGAGCTCAAGCTGAGAGCGAGTGTCAAGAAGAGCAGAGCAGAGGTGGCAGAGCCTGGGTCTTTAGCCTAGTCTAGTTTTTTTTTCCAGACTACCAACAGACTTGTTGTAGGAGTCTTGCTTTATTTGCCTTGTCTTTTATTCATGTAATGGCTTGTAACCCTTCGGGGAATATTTCTGTTTGTGCTCTGACTTTTGGCCGGCAGTGGTTTGTCCATGATATACAATGTTAATATGCAAATTATCATTTCTGAATATGCAAGACTCGTTTGTATGGTACTGCTAATATCTGAAGACTCATCAAAGAGAAAGTTTGAAGGCTAATACTCAAAGTGTCTGTCTGGAGTAGATGCCAGAACTGGGGCGTGCGAATGCTTAAAACCTGGGAACATGAACAGTTACATTGCATTGCATATAACCTGTTTGTTTGTTTTGTAGGTAGTGCCTCAGTTGCTAACGTGTTTTGTGTTTCAGGCACTATAGTTCCCAAAAAAGTCCAGGAACAACCAGTCGCACACAGATATCCAACAAAGATTAACAGAGAGCGAGTCATGGATCAGATGCAAGCTGACTTAGCTGATTTGAGACTGAGGATGGACAAATTTATGACTCTGATGGCAGGCATGGGTCAGAATCAAGAGTGTCTGCGGGAATTGGTTGAGAATCAAGCCAGGAATAATACTGCTGCTGCTGATGGTAATCGTACCGGTGCGGGCGCACGTCAAGTTGAAGTCCCTGTAACACAGCCAGGGGTGAGAATAATCAATGATGGGTTGAATTATGTGCAAATGGATAACCAGGACGAACAATTCACTTTCCTGGACGAAGCTGAAGGTCAGGGAGCTGAGATGAACAAGAGGTTTGAGGAAATGGTAGAACAAATCAAGGCTATTCAATCCCAGAGCTCTTTGGGATTTGACATTACAGATTTGGGTTTGGTTCCAGTGGTCATAATCCCATACAAGTTCAAAGTTCCAACTTTTGAGAAATACAATGGCACTGCATGCCCGAAGACCCATCTTTAATCTTTCGTAGGAAGGATTGCTGCTCACACAGATGATGAAAAACTCTGGATGTACTATTTCCAAGACAGCTTGGTTGGAGCTTCTCTAGAATGGTATATATGAAGCTTAGCAGAGTTAATATCAAGAGCTGGAAAGACCTAGCAGAAGCTTTTGTGAGACAATATCAATATAATTTGGACATGGCTCCAAATCGCACTCAATTGCAGCACATGTCTCATACTGCTAAGGAAGGTTTCAAAGAATATGCTCAGAGGTGGCGTTAGCTTTCCGCCAGAGTGCAACCACCCCTGCTAGAGAACGAAATGGCTGACATGTTTATGGGGACTCTGCAGGGTGTGTTTCTTGAAAGATTGGCGTCCAGTTCTGCCACCAAATTCAATGACATTGTAATTGCTGGAGAGAGAGTTGAGACCTTGTTGAAGATGGGGAAAATCCAAGATACAAGTGCTAGCGGTTCGAGTGGAGCAAGGAAAGCTTTCAGTGGACCTCCAAGGAGAAGAGAGGGTGAGACAGATGTTGTATTTGGCCGAGGCCGGGGCCGAGGTTATAGAAGACCGTATGAGCATGTGGCAACAGTCACAATTCCTTCTACTCCTGTGCAACAGATGCAACCACAACAACATCAACAACAACAACCACAAAGAACCAATTATCAGCAGAGACCGTATCAGCCAAGGCAAACTCACCCGGCTAATAGGGTGATTGAGGCCATCCCCATGACTTATGCTGCTTTGCTTCCAAGACTGCTAGACTTGAATCTGATTCAACTGAGAACTTTGGCACCACCACCTCCTGGAGAGCTTCCAGTGGGTTATGAGGTCAATTCCAGATGCGCCTTCCATTCTGGGGCACCCGGGCACTCAACTGAGAAGTGCAGGGCGCTACATCACAAGGTTCAAGACTTGATAGACTCCAAAGCAATCAACTTCGCACCACCGCCGAATGTTAATTCGAACCCTATTCTGAATCACGGAGGGGCAAGAATCAATGCTGTTGAAGGTGGTGAGAAGTTAATTCTCATGCTGAATATTGAAGAAGTGAAGACTCCTTTGAGGGTAGTGAAAGAGAGGCTACTGAATGGTCAAGAGTTTCCTGGATGCAGTGCTGATTGTGAGAGATGTCTGAGTTCTGAGAATGGATGTGAAGAGCTGAAGAGAGGATTGCAGAGTTTGATTGATGATGGATCTTTGCAGTTTAACAGAGTTGGTAGTGAAGCTGATGATGTGTCAACCATTACCATTTTCTATGATGAAGCAGAGATGCCTGTCAGAAGAGATCATGTTACCATTTATGCTCCTGAGATTAGTCATGTGACTATCACCATGTCGAGGCCTATTCCTTATGCAGACGATAAAGCCATTCCATGGCATTACGGTTCAGACGTGTATGTAGCTGGACAGAAAGTTGAAAGCAAGTTTGTTGATGTTGACCCGACTGTAGAGAACGTAGGAGGAGTTGGAGGCTTTACCAGAAGTGGTTGTTTATTTGCTCCCCCTGTTCTGAGAGGGGATCCTGAGGCTGAGGCTTCTTCCAAAGCCAAAGGAAAGCAAGCTGTGACTGATGAATCAACAACTCCTGTGGCTGGGCAGGGTACGTTCGAAAAAGAGGTCGAGGAATTCATGCGCATTATCAAAAAGAGTGACTATAAGGTGGTCGAGCAGTTGGACCAAACACCTTCCAAGATATCCATCTTATCATTGTTGATGTGTTCTCCCGCACACAGTGAGGCCTTATTGAAAGTGTTGCAAATGGCCTATGTTCCTCAAGAGATCACTGTCAACCAAGTTGAAGCTGTAATAGGAAATGTTAATGTGAGCCATGGCCTGGGCTTCACAGACAGAGACCTCACGTCAGAGGGCCGAAACCACAACAAAGCACTACATATCACTATAGAGTGCAAGGGTGTTGTGCTGTCGCATGTTCTTGTAGACACAGGCTCTTCTCTTATTGTGCTTCCGAAGAAGGCATTAATGAAGCTCAATGTTGATGGGATAGTCCTCAGGCCCAATGATTTGATTGTCAAAGCTTTCGATGGGTCCAGAAGATCAGTGTTTGGAGAGGTCGAGTTTCCTGTGAAGATAGGTTCTCAGGTTTTCAAGAGTGTCTTCTATGTCATGGACATCCAGCCTGCATACAGCTGCTTGTTGGGACGCCCATGGATTCATGCTGCTGGAGCTGTTACTTCAACCCTGCATCAAAAGCTCAAATATGTGGTTGACGGCCAGGTAATCACAGTATGCGGAGAGGAAGATATCTTCGTAAGCCACTTGTCAATGTTCAAGTATGTTGAGATAGATGGCGAGATCCATGAGACTTTAGGCCAAGCCTTCGAAGCAGTCAACGTCAGCATCTTAACTCCCGTGGAGAAGGGCAGTGAGAAAGAAGGTACTTCCATCCATTCGTACAAGCAAGCAAAGGAGGTAGTTCAATCAGGAAGCGCCCAAGGCTGGGGCAAGTTGTTGGAGCATGAGAAGAAAGAAGACAAGTTCGGTTTGGGGTATCAGCCTGGTGGATCTACTCCAAGTGGTAAGGCTATCACCTTTATAAGTGTTGGATTGCACGACCGCAACCAGATATGTGCAACTACTGAAGATGGAGACAATGATGGTGACTGGGACAACTGGATACATCATTGTGCGCCCGGGGAGGAGCTAAAGAACTGGTCTGCTGAAGACATTGTTCAAGTTACCTAGCACTCAGAGTAATTCATTTTATTTCCTTTTATTATCATACTGCATTGTCAAATCCAGCATTCTGCCCAAGATGTTTGGATCCATTGTATTGGGCCACCATGTTTTGTATGCATCTTATTTTTACCATGAAATAAAAGGACATTTTCAGACAAATTGTGTTCTCCTTCTTTGTTTTAAACTTTTCACAAAAAAATATAAAAATGGCAATGTGTTTTCCTTTTTGTTTTTGTATTAGCGTCTCTTTTTCAAAATAGGCAGATTCTGAAATAAGCACATCATCTGTGCAGTGTTGATCATCCGAATTCCATTGATAACATTCCTGCTATGACCACGCATGACTTTGACAATCCTGTCTACCAAAATGATGAAGGGGTTGAGGAAGACTGTGAACTCCCTGAAGAATTGGTCAGATTGTTGAAACAAGAGGAACGGGTTATTCAGCCTCATCAGGAGGAGATTGAGATCATCAACATTGGCAGTGAAGATGTGAAGAAAGAGATCAAGATTAGGGCCAGTCTGCAGGCTGACGTCAAGAAAGAGCTGATCAGTATGCTAAAAGAGTATGTGGATATCTTTGCTTGGTCATATCAAGATATGCCAGGGTTGGATACCGATATCGTTGTGCATAAGCTACCATTGAGGGAAGACTGTCCTCCTGTGAAGCAGAAATTGAGAAGAACTCGTCCTGACATGGCGATGAAGATTAAAGAGGAGGTTCAGAAGCAATGGGATGCCGGTTTCCTTGTTGTCACTAGTTACCCACCTTGGGTAGCTAACATTGTACCTGTACCAAAGAAGGACGGCAAGGTCCGGATGTGGATTGATTATCGGGATTTGAATAGAGCAAGCCCAAAAGATGATTTTCCGTTGCCACATATTAATGTGTTGGTAGACAATACTGCTCAATTCTCGGTATTTTCCTTCATGGATGGCTTCTCCGGATATAATCAGATTAAGATGGCACCGGAAGACATGGAGAAGACAACGTTCATTACCCCGTGGGGTACATTCTGCTATAAGGTCATGCCCTTTGGTTTGAAGAACGCCGGGGCAACTTATCAGCGGGCGATGGTCACATTGTTCCACGACATGATACACAAGGAGATTGAGTGTTATGTGGACGATATGATTGCTAAGTCCCGAGACGAAGAAGAGCATCTGGTCAACCTGAAGAAGCTGTTTGATAGACTAATCAAGTACAAGCTGAGGTTGAATCCAAACAAGTGCACTTTCGGAGTGCGTTCCGGGAAACTGCTGGGTTTCATTGTTAGTCAGAGAGGAATTAAGGTAGATCCTGCTAAAGTAAAAGCTATTCAAGATATGCCTGCACCGAGAACAGAAAAAGAAGTGTGCGGGTTTTTAGGGAGGTTGAACTACATTTCTCGGTTCATATCTCATCTAACTGCCACGTGCGAACCAATATTCAAATTGCTAAGAAAAGAGCAAACAGTCAGGTGGAACGAAGATTGCCAAAGAGCTTTCGACAAAATAAAAGAATATTTGCAGGAGCCTCCAATTCTAATGCCTCCAGTGGAGGGAAGACCTTTAATGATGTACTTGACCGTGCTAGAAGGGTCAATGGGGTGTGTTCTAGGCCAACATGACGAGTCTGGTCGAAAAGAGTACACTATTTATTACCTTAGCAAAAAGTTTACCAACTGTGAATCCCGTTACTCACTGCTCGAGAAAACTTGTTGCGCTTTGGTATGGGCTCCTCTCCGACTGAGGCAGTACATGTTGACTCATACCACACTGCTCATTTCCAAAATGGATCCTGTCAAGTACATCTTTGAGAAACCAGCGTTAACCGGAAGGGTTGCTAGGTGGCAAATGATTTTAACTGAATATGACATCCAGTTTACTTCTCAGAAAGCCATCAAGGGAAGTGTATTGTCGGATTACCTTGCACATTAACCTCTTGAAGATGATTATCAGACAATGAAGTTTGATTTCCCCGATGAGGACATCATGTACCTCAAAGCAAACGATTGCGAGGAACCACTTCCGGAGGAGGGGACAGACCCTGAATCCAAATGGAAGTTGATGTTTGATGGGGTAGTCAATATCAATGGATGTGGAGTTGGTGTTGTTCTTATCACTCCCGAAGGTGTTCATTTTCCCTTCGCTGCCAGAATTACTTTTGGCTGCACCAACAATGAAGCGGAATACGAGGCATGCATAATGGGAATAGAGGAGGCCATTAATCTTCGGATTAAGAACCTCGACATATTCGGAGATTCAGCCCTCGTCATTAACCAAGTTACCGGAAAGTGGTATACACATCAGGAGCATTTAATTCCATACAGGGATTATGCCAGAAAACTGTTGACGTTCTTCACGACAGTTAAGCTTCAGTACATACCACGTGATGAAAATCAGTTTGCCGATGCATTGGCCACTCTTTCTTCGTCTATCAAAGTCTTGTGTTGGAACTATATGCCCTGAATTGACATATCCAGGCTTGATGCTCCAGCTCATGCCTTCTCTGTAGATGCCATGTCTGATGAGAAACCTTGGTATTTTGATATCAAGTTGTTCCTGGAAAAGCAAGAATACCCAGTTGGGGCATCTTCCAATGACAAGAAGACCTTAAGGCATCTTGCTGCTAGCTTCTTCTTGAATACTGACGGAGTGTTGTACAAGAGAAACTTTGACATGGTCTTGCTCAGATGCGTTGATAGACACGAAGCAAGCCTGTTAATGCAAGAAGTCCACGAGGGATCTTTCGGTACCCATGCAGGAGGGCATGCTATGGCTAAGAAATTATTGAGATCAGGGTATTATTGGATGACAATGGATGCAGACTGTTGTTCATTCGCTCGTAAGTGCCACAAGTGCCAAATATATGCAGACAAAGTGCATGTTCCTCCAAGCCCACTCAACGTCATGTCATCTCCTTGGCCCTTTTCTATGTGGGGCATTGACATGATCGGGAAGATAGAGCCTACTGCTTCAAATGGTCATCGCTTCATCTTGGTCGCGATTTATTACTTCACCAAATGGGTGGAAGCAGCATCTTATGCCAACGTTACTCGTCAAGTGGTGGCAAGATTCCTGAAAAGGGATATCATATGCAGATACGGAGTGCCCGAAAGGATCATTACTGACAATGGTTCTAATTTCAACAACAAGATGATGGCAGAGTTGTGTCGGGATTTCAAGATTCAGCATCATAATTCTTCTCCTTACCGTCCAAAGATGAATGGTGCGGTAGAGGCGGCAAACAAGAATATCAAGAATATTGTGCAGAAAATGGTTGTCACTTACAAAGATTGGCATGAGATGTTACCATTTGGGTTGCATGGGTACCGAACGTCAGTCAGGACGTCAACAGGGGAAACTCCCTTCTCTTTGGTATATGGTATGGAAGCAGTCCTGCCTGTTGAAGTAGAGATTCCTTCGTTGCGTGTGATGATGGATGTTAAGCTGGATGAGGTTGAATGGGTGCGTGCTCGTTACAATCAGCTATGTCTAATTGAGGAAAAGAGATTAGCGGCTATATGTCATGGTCAGCTTTATCAGAGGAGAATGAAGTGTGCATTCGACCAACGAGTACGTACTCGAGAGTATCAAGTGGGAGAGCTTGTGTTGAAGAGGATCGTTCCTCCAAGTTAAGATCACAGTGGCAAGTGGACCCCAAACTACGAAGGACCATTCATAGTGAAGAAAGTTTTCTCAGGAGGAGCACTGATGCTCACCACTATGGATGGAGATGACTTCCAGTCCCCTGTTAACTCGGACGCAGTTAAAAAATACTTTGCATAAAGAGACCCGCTGGACACAAAAGCAGAAATAAAGTCCAGGCAAAAAAAAGGGCATCCCGACGAGCTAAAAACAGAATAAAAAGCTCGGGAAAAAGTTAGGGAAATAAACAAAAAAAAATGTACACCCGCTGAGTTGAAAAGCCGCATTGGACATCTCAGGCAAAAAAGGGTATCCTGGTGGATTGAAAACCCGAAAGGGCGATCCACGCAAAACAAGGGAATAAGAGAACAACTGCGATCCGAGTAATCTGAACCACGTCATTGTTTTGTACAACTTGACAATATCGGAAGGATAGGAAACAATCCCCTCATCTTCTTAGAAAGCAAAGCAGAATGGAGAGCCTTGAAGACATGCTGGTTATAACAAGAATGGAACTCATGGGAATGTCGTCTGCATTGCCATTAGGAAGTTTCTTTTCTCAATTTTATGGTGGCTACCTCTTTCCAGGTGGTTGCTTCCTGATGTAAATCTTTGCCTATTCAGAGGCCTTTCAATAAAAAGAATATTCAGTCAAAAAGTTGTGTTGTGTTTATTTTTGTTTGCAAAATGTACTAAATTTTTGGCAAACGTAGCATTGCATTTAAACATGGTGATAATTTGAAAAGAAAATGACATGCAGGGAAGCACTGTAATCCCTCTTTGAGTGTCGGGTGACGATGGATGAACAGATCATACCATGCAAGTCCCCGGGGCACGCTTGTGTTTTCTGTTGTTGCAGGTTGCATGATGGTGTCACATTCTCCCAAGCAGTTTGCTCTTCCCCAGTAGAGAAGCAGTTTGCTCTTCCCCAGTAGAGTATCTCCAGCAGAATTATTCCCCGCAGGTGGCCCAAGCAGTTTGTTCTTCCCCATCGGAGTATGCCCAACAGATAGTTGAATGTCTGATATGCCCAACAGAACTTCAAGGTTATTTGAGCAGTTCTTATCCCCAAGCGGAGTTATTCTTCCCCAGTGAAGTATTCCCAGCAGGCAGCTGAAGGCCATGCTCCCCACAGAGTCAGAATTGTCAGAATTCTATCCCCAGCAAGGGTCATAGCCAGAGTTTGAATCAACAAATGCTCTCCCCAGCCAGAGTGTTGTTGAAGCATCTTTCCAGCCAAGTCTGAAGATGATCCTTCCCCACAGAGTTCATATGTGATTTTCACTCCCATCAGTGAAATCTTCCCCAGCGAAGTTTGCTCAGCAGGCAGCTGAATGCCTAACTTCCCCGCATAGTTTGTAGTTGATTTTCACTTCCGTCAGTGAAACATTCCTCAGAGAATTTGCCAATTTAGTTTTGGCCAATCTTGATGACACAGACAGTTGTTCATCTCCCCGAACAGAGGCACGTTGTTGTTGCTCGTCTGCACCTTCCAACACTCGTCTGTGTTGATTTAATACCTTGATGCTTATCTGCATCTCTCAACACTCGTCTGTGTTATCGCATTTTTGTTGCTCGTCCGCAATTCCCAGCACTCGTCTGTGCTCACACCTTGTTACCGCTCGTCTGCGTTTTCTTCAACACTCGTCTGTGTTATCCCAAGCGGAGTTTCCCCAGCAGTGACCTATTTTACTTTACTGATGTTCATCCGCACTTCTCAGCACTCGTCTGTGCCTAATCTGTATTGTTGCTCGTTTGCAAGTTCTAGCACTCGTCTGTGCTTGACATTTGATACCTGTTGGTTGCTCGTCTGCAAATTCCAGCACTCGTCTGTGTCTGATCTTTGTTATTGCTCGTCTGCACCTTCCAGCACTCGTCTGTGTTTGCTTTGTAATATTTGTGGTTGCTCATATATATTCCCCGACAGTCGTCTGTGTTTGTTGCATGTTTAAAGCTCGTCTGCTTTGTTTGGATACTCGTCTGTATCATCACTAGCACTCGTCTGTGTTCACTATCTGTTTGAAGCTCGTCTGCTTTGCTTAGGTACTCGTTTGTATCATCCCCAACACTCGTCTGTGTTGTTTATCATTTTGAAGCTCGTCTGCTTTGTCTGGATACTCGTCTGTATCATCCCCAGCACTCGTCTGTTCTTAATCGTTGTTTTTAATCGTATGCAAGTCCCAGCACTCGTATGTGCCTGATCTTTATCCCCAGAGGCCGTCTGTGTTTTGAAGCTCGTCTGCTTCGTGTGGATACTCGTTCGTATCATCCCTAACATTCGTCTGTGTAGCCTTATATTTGTGAATGGATTTGATGATTATCCTGGTACTCTTCCATATTGCTACTTCAAGTGCTCGTTTGTGTTTGAATTTCTGGTATTCGTCTATACCAGTGGCTGATACTCGTCTGTATCATTGCCCGAATCACTCGTCTGTGTTTCATAGGTCATCGTCTGATACTCGTCTGTATCATTGACTGTTTGACACTCGTCTGTGTTATTTTGATGATCATTCCAATACTCGTCTGTATTGAAGAGGTTTAAAATCTTGACTGTGGGAATATTAATGTCAAAATGTTACCAGTCCTGGCGTAACAGGTAAAACCGAAGGAGGCTCGTCTGTCTCAAGCATCAATTATGATTGCTGCACCTGGCGTCACAGGTTTTCTCATAGAAGACTCGTCTGTCTTATACCATATATCCACGGATAATATATGAAGAAGGTTCGTCTACCTTGATTATGCATGTATATCCCACAGACTTAAGTGCATCACCGGTCCTAGCGTAACAGGTAAATTTGAAGGAGACTCGTCTGTCTCAAGTTATATGTCTTGCCGTATTTGAGGACTCGTATGTCCAGTTCCTGGCGTAACAGGATCGTTAGAAGAGTCGTCTGTCTTAGCTCTTATTCCATATATCAGGTTCAACTTGGAAGAAGCTTGTCTGCTTTTCCTCCCCTTCAGTCACCAAAGCGTCATTTGGTTGGGTTTATTTCCCAGTGTTGCATTCTTCGTCAGAGTGCAAATTTCTGGTCTTCTTGGTATTCAATCGCAGTTTATCTTGAATGGTCGATAGCCCGTGCTATCGTTCTTTTCAGATCAACAGTTGCTTGAATAGGGGCAGCTGTAACACCCCAAATTTTCCCTCTTCATTTTAAGCATCATATCATATCATAAGCATCATGAACATATCATTTTCTTAGCATCCTAGCATGGAAAGATGAGGCATAACATTTTTCATGTTCTAGCATTAAGCATATGATCATCTGTGGAGATTCTGGAGGCATCACAAGCCATGACAAGGGTCCTAATGAGTTTGTACAAGTCCTATGGTGAGTCTACACTCCATTTACAAGTTCAAGTCCATTGGCAAAAGCTCAGAAGATTGCATGATCATCAGAGATCTCAGGATAAGGCAAAGCTCCTATACAAGGCACCTGAATTAGGGTTTGAGATTCAAGCACCAAAATCTCAAAACTTTGGCCATTTCATTTGGGAAAAGTCTTCTATATGTTAAGAGGATCCTAGGTGTCAATTTTCATGAGAAAATTCCATGTGGAAGTCAGACAATTCCTCAGTTGCTTGCAGATGAAGTAATTGGTCAACTGTGCCCTTAAAAAGTCAACTGTGTGATTTCAAGGGGTCTAACCCAAATTATTTTGCCAAGAGGGGTCCTTAAAAAGTTATAAGAGGTTTATAATGATCAAAGTTCAAGAATCATGGAGATTTGAAGGGTTTTTCAAAAATGGTACAAAGTTGGTTTTAAGGATTTTCCAAATTTGGCAACTTTTGCCCTAATTTTCAAATGGCCTTAACATGATCAAAAATTCTTCAAATGGACCAAAGTCAAACATGAAAGTTGGAGATTAAGGGCTCCCATTTTCAAAAAGTACAGGTACATTTCATAGGATTTGTGGTTTATCCTATAGGTCCTTCGAAAATCTCATGTATTTTAGGGCAAATTCAAAAATTCCATGCATGACCAAATGCAAGAAGCTTCAAAACTGAATTGTATGACTTGGTATTGGTTCAACTTGTTTCAATGATAAAATACATCAAATTTTGATCATTTTTCTCCCAAGGAAACTCTCAAATTCGTGCACTATAAGAAAGTCACTCAAAAATTGCAAAATTGGCCAAAACATGAGAAGTGTGTGATGACTTGATCTAAGGGCCATGACTTATTGTGATCAAGGGTTGGAAAAGCATTGCATATGGGCTGAGAATGCAAGCAAGGCATGATAGAGGCATGCTTATCTCACAAATTTCAAAAATTGCAAAATCACAAAAAGCTCATGATCCACATGTGCATTGGAGCCAATTCTTTTAGCATGGAATTGTGAGGGGATATATAAGCAGCTAGGGTTTCAGCAAGCACCATCTCTCTCTCATTCTCTCATTCTCAAGTTTATGCAACATTTGCATTTTCTTCCATTTCTCTTCATACAAGCACTCAATCTTAAAACAAATTGTGGATCTGTGATCAGGGAGAGCCAAGGATCATTAAGCAACCATTCATTCAAGCTTTCCTTCAAGTTGAGCAAGCTTGCCATTTCAGGGCAGGTGTGATCAAATCTCAAGATCCATCTTCATTCAAGACCTTAAATGCATTTATTTTGCATCTAGGGTGAAAGAGGAGTGCATTGCATCTATTGTTTGGTCTTCTATCTCATTATATCAAGATCTACACCTCAGGTATACTTTGAAATCCTTGGATCTAAAAGTGAAATTAATGAGGTGTTTTGTGTTATTTGAAGTGCACTGATCATTCTGCACGTTTTAGATTTGAATTTGATGCATTGTAGTGAAAGTTATGTGGATTCAAAGTTTCATGGTCAAACTTTATTTTGTTCGATCCCTTTGATTCTTTGAGTTTTAGGAGATTTTGAGCCCATATTCATGTTCAGCGTATGTCAATTAGTCAATCTGCACTTTTTGGTTCATTTTAGTTGATGTTTAAGCTTCTGGTGTGGATTCCGGTGCCGGAGCCCTAGCTCCGGTCACCGAAAACTAAGTTTATGTCTTAGGGTTTGCTTGAGGTTGAAGAAGACTCAGCAGCCATTAGATTTGGCCTTTATGTGGCCAGGATGATTCCACGCGTCCCAGGCCACACCCTCTATCTCACGTGAATTCTTTCTTTCATTTAAATCCAAATGTGACATAGCACACCATAGATACCATACGCTCACCACTCACCTCTCTCCTTTCTGCCAAGTCATTTAATGAAGTTCTCATCCACGCGCGTTGGATCAATCCTGCGTTCCTTGATTTTTCTAGCCTTTTCTTTCCATAATTTCCACAATAAAAGCCATGAACCAGCGCACCTTTGGGCCTTGGGTTCCTATTCGCACCCCCAGTTAACCTCAGCCCAATTATTTTCAGTACAAATTCCTGCTATATACACCCCATCTCTATTTCATTTTAATTTCTTTTCTCACTTTATTTTTCTTTTATTTCAGTTTAGTTTTCAATTATTAAAAATAGTTCCCTTCATTAAAAAATTCTCAAAAAACTCATGAGTCTCATTTTGAGTCTCTTTTAATTTTCCACATTTTTACTTTCTTTTTTATATTTTTCACGTGTCACAATTAAATGCTTGTTTCAATTGGTTTCTTTTTAACTTCATTTTGAGTACACTGCCTTGTCCAATTTCCATAGGTCTCATTATTTTGGATTTTGATCCCATTCTTTTTTCTCTGGATTCTTAAGACAATGAACTTCTCATGTAAACTTCCGCCAGATTTTTAGAAATTTATTTCTTGGGTCTTAGTCCTGTTACTTGTGATGGAAGTTTGTAACCCTAGCTTGTGTTTAAGCCTCCATTTGACTTAGTTTTCTTCTGAACTTTTCTAAACCTTTTTTGCTCATTTATATACCATGTTTGAGGGTCATTTGGTTTAAGTTGTGGAATTTTTAGATGCTTGGTTGATTTGATTTGAATTTTACTTTGAACCTTGTCCCATTTTGCTTCTTATGGTCCATTTGCCCTCTTATAAGCTTAGAAGGGCACTTGTTCCAACTTCTTCTTCTCATTTGGGGTTCTTTTGGGGTATGGGTACCTCCCTGGTCCTAGCTTAGGGTTTGAGTCTTAGGAATTTTTTGTGTCTTGTTTCTTTTTAAGTCCTTTCTTTACATAATTGTGCTTTCACTTCTTCCTTGCTTCTTTCACTCCCATTTGGTGTTTGTTTGGTCTTGTACCTGCATTCTCTTCATCTTTTGTGGCTTCTTAAGCCCTTCTCCATCTTGTTTTGGTTCTGATTGTGAGCATTGTGTCCATGTCTATGCATTTTTGCTTTGCATCTTTCTTAAATGTGCATTTGTTGTCATATGTGTTCATGTTGCATCATTTTGACTTGTAAGCTTCATCTCTCATTCTTTTGAGTTGCATATGCATTGTGCACTTGTACATATCATTTCACTTCTATTTGTGTGATGTTAGCATGTTATCTTGTTCTTTTTGTTTCACTTGTATGCATGATACTAACCTTGCAGGGGCTATGGTAAGTGTGAGGTGTGGAGGTTGAGTTCCACATCTCCAAATCTCATCTTCTCTTCTTATGTTTATTGAGCTAACTCTTTTGTTGCTGGGCTTAGGCCTTGCTCATCTCATCCTTCTTCTTCTTCTCTTATTCTTCTTTCTTCTTTAGGATATAATTCAAACCACACTAACCTTAAGACATCCATGCATGACAACACTTAGGATTTCTTTAGTCCCCCATTAGAATTTTTACCTTTGTGATCCTTTTGGTTCTTCTTCTCTTCTCATCTCATAACCATAAAAAACATCTTAATAAGTTTGAAGTGATGTCTTGATCCATAGCCTTATCCCATGAGATATGCTTGTAGTCTTCCCACCTTGGGATAGTACAAGTTTACCTTGTGATGCACAAGTCTGATCAAGGTATCTTCTTCATAAAGAAAAGCATAAAAAAACACTTCTTCATTGTAAATACCAAAAACACTTAATAATTTAACAAGTTAGTGAATTTAGGCCCTAATCTTTGGTTTCAAGTTTTGGGGATCTTCTCCTTACTTGAGTGTGCTTGTTCTATTATTCCATCTTGGAATGTAGTGACAAGTGCACATTCCATGGAAAAGAGTTTGAGTTCACTTCCTTGTGACACACTCATAAAAGCTTCATAAAAAACACAAACAAACAATAAGCGTCTTTCCTTCGAGAATTCTTTTCTCACCTCATTCGCTTCGTACGCGAACTTGCTCCTACTTGTCACTTTGCAAGACGGTTACGCACTCGTCGTCCGAGTCTGCAACACCTGAGCAATGGCATAGGCAGTTCAAGCCTTAATTCACAAGCAATTTCCTTTCTATCCCTAGTTAGGGGAACTACGGCGTCTCTGATCCTCATTATCCTGATGAGGTATGTAGGCAGCGGGGTAGGGCTCGTTCGAGCACAATCTTTTATTTTCCCTACATTTTTTCTCTTTGTTTTCTCTTTCAGTTCTTTTCCAGTTCCAGTTTCCTTTCATTTTCATTTCTTTGCGGCAGCTTTCATACCCTCACCCTTTGAAACAGTTTTCTTTTGCAAGCGTGGATCCCGTCGGGTACGGCGGACGATCTGGGTGCTAATACCTTCCCAGGTCGTAACCGACTCCCGAACTCAGTCTCTTTGGTTCGCAGGACCCGTGTCATTCCTTTCTTTTCTTCTGGTTTGTGTAGCATTACCATTCCCTTTCTTCGGGATAAAAATGTCTGGCTGGCGACTCTAACCTCTTTCCGCGCCACTTTCGCATTTGTACCAGGATGGAAATCCGGGGAGCGACAGCTTGGCGACTCTGTTGGGGATCGAACCCAGAGTCTCTGGTTCCCCTGTGAGTCTCTCCTAGCGCTTGTTTGTTTCTGTTTCTTTGGGTGATGTTTGTTTGTTGTGGCTTGTTGTATTTTACTGTTGTTTGTTTACAGTTTTATTTACAGCTTTATTTACAGTTTTCAGTATTTATTTTCTGCATCATCTATATATATTGGACTGTCTGGACTGGTTTTCTGTTTGGTGGGATGGGTGTTACTTGTTCTTGAGAGATGAGCTCATTACCACGGCTCGAGTGCACCTTAGGACTTAGAGTGGTTCCACTTTGGCCTCATGAGATCTTTTCATGGGGGTAGTAGTGAGTTCCACACCCAGGTTGTGATTGTCTTGAAAATGTCTTGATTTGGGGATCTTCCTCTCTCATTTCATAACCTTGACAGTTATGTGCAGCTAGGGACCGATCATTGAGAACCTTGTGGAAATATCCCTCTTTAGTGATGATAGTGGCAGCCCACATTTTGTGGCAAACCCATTCGCATCCGAGGGCCCACCTGGGGAACACATAGGATGACCTTGTGTCCCGGACTCAGCTGAGGCCTCCCTGCGTAGTATATAATGCCTAACCGATTCCCTGGTTTGGTCATGAGCCATTTCTCGGAGATGGTGAAAGTATTATTGTTATTCGGCTTTGAGAGTCCGTGCAGGAACCCATGGCCTCTTGTCGCTCCCGATAAATGAAACAGGGTCAAATAAAGGTACAGACGCGAACGGTCGGCGAGAGGGACAATGAGAACACACAGCCGTGAACTCACTGGAGATGAATAGAGTCGCCAGCTAGGCATTTTTATCCCGGAGGAAAGGCAATGCTGCATAGACCTAGAAAAAGATGGATAAGACGGTTGCGAACCAGAGAGACTGAGAAAGGGGGTTGGTTACAACCTGGGAAGGTATTAGCACCCAGATTGTCCGCCGTACTCGACGGGATCCACGCTCAAAAGATTTGTGTTTTAAAGGGGTAGTGTCAGTGCAATCTGTGTATAAAATAACTGAAAAAGGATGTACAGGTGTCAGTGTAAAAGGAATGTGGAGTGTATAAATGTATAGTGTCAGTGTAAGAACAAGAATATGAAGCTCAAGATCATGAGGCTTAAAGAATGGAGCTGGAAAGAGGGGGAATATACAGAGACTTTTGTTCGATAACTGTTAAGTTATGCCTACGTATCCTCTCGTGCAATGAGGAAGTCAGAACACCGTAGTTCGACCCAAAGAGACTGAAAGATGAATTGACCTGATGAATCGCTTACTTGTCTATGCTCAAGTGTATGACCTGTCTGGCTCAGGTGCAAACTGTCTTGCATTAGACGGAAGAAGCGAGTTCTCGTTTATGAGTGAGTGAGATGAGAAAAGAATCCCGAAGGAGACGATTATTGTTTGTTTTTGAGTTTTCAGTCTTTTATTGCTTTTGAAAGTTTGTCATAAGTTAATGAGCTTAAGCCTAAACCAATGGATTTAGTAAACTCATCACATCCTCCCTCTGATTAGGGGTAATGAGCATACCTTAAGTGTGAAGTCAGATTCTCACACTTAATCCTCTTTGATGTAGGATTAAGATCATTAACCTACTTGTGATTATTTAGATGTTTTTGGTGTTTTTGTTTAGTGTTAAGTAATGAGGTTAAGCCATAATCAGGGATTAAACAGACTCATTACACCATCCTAATAGAAGGATAATAGATGAGAATGTTTAAGCTGAGGAAAGCTCCTCAACTTAATCCATGATTAGGGATTAAACTCATGACAAAACAAAACCTTTATTAAGTGGATTTTAGTTAATGATATGATGATGAAGTGAATTTTATGATTTGTAAGACAACTTGAGGGGGACTTGTCCATTAACACTAGGGTTAGTCCTTCTTAACCAATTAAGGAAGAATTAGAACCCTAATGCAAGGCCCAAGTTACAAGTGTGATGTCTTGATGGTTATTAAGTGGATTGATTAAGGGATTTAAACACATTAAGGGTTTAACACTCAGGATTAAAGTTATACACTCCATCCTAATAGAAGGATGCAGGCATAAGCTTAATCACAAAGCCTTAAAGCCTTTAGGGTTTAGTCCCTGATTATGAGATGAGAAGAGAAGACTCAAGAGAGACACAAAGGTAAAACTAAGGGGGAAGACTAATCCAAACCCTAATCATTGTCATGCTTGGTTGTTCCTAAGGTTTGTGAGGTTTATAAGAACAATCTCCAATGGAACCACCAGGAAGCAGATGAACAGGATCAAGAGAAGCAAAGCAACTTGCTTCATTTAAGAAGTCAAGTCACTTGAAGAAAGAAAGTGGGAAGAAGAAGAATGAGCAAGTTCAAACTCAAACACATATAAAAATGCAGCAATGGATGCAAGAGAGATGAAAAGAAAAGTTATGAGAAGTGAGGGCAAATTCACTTCTCAACATCACTTACCACTTGAAATGTTAGAAAAGAAATGCAATGCAATGCAAAATGGGATGAGATGACATGGTGAGAAACAAAACCAGAAGAAAATACATGATGCTAATGATGTTATGAGATGCTACAAACATGAGGCAGCACATGGAAATGATCATGCAAGTTCATGAATGCAAATGAAGTAAGTTAAGACACATGAACATACATGAAAAGTTATGGAGTGCACATGACATACAACATGGCAAATACATGGTTCAATGATCAAACATGATTTCTATATGTCTTATGATGTCAAATGAATCAAATGGATGCTTGGAATGTCATGGCAAGTCATGTTATGCAAGAGAATGCAAGATGGATGCAAATGGAAGCCCAAATTAGGGTTTATGAACCAAACATCAAACAAAAACCAAAAACAGAAGCAAACCCTAAGATAAAAAATGGAAAATGCCACTCAAAAGACCCCTAATCTTATACTAAACCAATGTCCAAAGGGGAGATCTCAACTCTTAACCAATCTCAAGTTATGATTTTTACAAGTTATTAGGGTTTTTAGGGTTCCTAAACAAAAGAAATGCCAAACAAATTGAAAATGAGGAATCAAGTCAAGGCCATTTAATCTCAAAAACTACATGCTAAACAAAATGCAATGCAAGAAGAATCAATGTCCAACTCTTTATAGATAGGCAGAAATGATTTTTTGAACTTAGGATCAAAATAATGCACAAAAATGATTTTAATTCAAGGAAAAATTCTCAAAATGCATCAAGATCCAAAAAGAAATTTGGTTTGAAGGTTGGACAATGTTTCTAAATGTCTTAGAACATTTCATGAATTTTTTGGTGATTTTTAAATACCTAAAAGTATTTTTAATAAATTAATTTCCATTAATCAATTAAAAATAATCCTTTAAATATTTAAAAATACTTTTTTAATGATAAAAATAAAAATGAAAATATTTTTGGGTCTTAAAAATTAATAAAACTCATGAGAAAAAGTTTCATAATTTTTAAACAATTTTTACTATTTTTAACAAATTAGAGAAAAGAAATGATATTAAATGAAAACTAAAATAGGATAAAATGAAAGTAATTAGAAGGGAAGGCCAGGATTTGATCTGGGCTTGGTCTGGTTGACTGCGCGCCAGATCCAAGGGCCCAGATTCAAATCTGGCTAATTAAACTTATGAATTAATTAAACAGAAATTAAATGAATAATCAGGGATTAGGGCTTCTAATGACTCATCTCAGCCATTCATTCACGCGCGGGAGAGGCCATCCAACGATCCTCATTCAAACCTCATTAATCACTCAGATTAGGGCTAATGACTTACAGGCGGGCGGAGAAGACTTCCGGTCGTCTTCTCCGGCGAGCCAAAACCCTAGGTTCTTCTATAGGTCACCAAACAACAAATTTCTTCCACCAAAATGACCCTCTCATCAATCTAAACCTAAACCCTCAACCTAAATTCATTTATTTTCTCCCACAAGCCTGAATCGAAGCAAAATGCGAAACACGGGCAAATGTTCAAAAGCTTCATACATGCTGGTTTCTTCACTATTTTCAAAAGTAGACATACATTCATGATCAGAGGAACTCATAACATCATAAAAGAACTAAAAAACTAGTTTCTGGGAAAAATGTTCTTCATGTCACCTGAGATGAAGCTTCTCTGTTTATGAGCTCTCTGGACTTTTCCTTTGCGCAGGCTTGCTTCCTTGAACCTCCTGAGGATAGAATGAAGCTTAGAAAGCTTGGGGAGTGGCTGGTTTGAAAGATTCAGCTCTGGTGTAGCAGAAATGGGGATCTTTGTATGTGATGTTTCAAGCTGCTTTGAGGGGTGGTTTTTGTTCTAGGGACAATTTATGACTTGTTGGTGAAAGAAAAAATGGATTTTGATGGCTGTGTGTGGAGATTCGAAAAGGAGAAGTTTTGGACAGTTTTGTGATATGCTGAGTTCTGGCCAGCTTCAATGCTCAATGCTTAGCTATATCATCTCCAACTTGTGTGGATAGACTGTGAGGCAGGTTAGTAGGGTGGCTGGGCACTGTGCCAAGAGTATGGGAGCCTTTTGCAAAAAGGTCAAGTTTGTGTCCTTGAGAGTATGGGTCATGGCAGCAGCAGGTTCAAGTCTTGTCTTGCTCCAGTTGGAGTTGAGGAGAGCCCTTGGATTGTTTGTAGCTGACTGCAACATGTGGATGACAAGCTATGCTAGCTTTTGCAACTTGACAACTTGTGTTTTTCTCATGAGTTTATGCTAAGTACATGAAACAATGCTTGCTGAATTTTGTCACATGATGTCTCAATTGGTCATGGCAATGTTTAGAGATCAGCTAGTGATCACATAATTCCTTGAAGCATGAACTTGTCAAGAATCCTCTTTTTACATACTTATGAAAATGCTTTATGGAATTTTGAGAATCAAGGCAAACCATCCAAAATTCCTTGGGCCAAAGCTGCTCTTGGGGTCATGTGTGATCATGTAATGCAGCTTTGAAGTCATTTTGAAGTCACTAGAATACTTGGTTCATGAAATTGCAAGTTTTCCTTTTTGTGCATAACTTGAAAATCAATGATTTTAGTCAACTTTGTCACACCATAACTTTTGATACAAGAAGAATTTGATCATGTTCTTGTACTTTTTGAAAAGGGAAAGATGTATTCTACAACTTTCATGACCAAAGTTTTTCCATTTGAAGCATTTTTGGATCAAGAATCAAGGCTTGAAAAATGTCCTAAAATGAAACATTCTTGAAAAGTCAACTATGCCCAAAAAGTCAACATTTGCAAAAACTCCAAATTCTTGATTTTTGTGAACTTCAACCTTCTTCCATGATCAAATAAAGATCATATACACTCAAAATGATGAAGATCACCCATTGGTTGGGTCATTGGGGGCCTCAGATGCCCTGATTTTGCACTGACTTGTCCAGAAAGTCAACCCTTGATCAGATGACTTCCCCATGGAATTTCTTCATGAAACTTGATATGCATTCTCCCTATATCATATAGAGACCAATGGAAACAAGAATGACCAAAAAATTTGGAGTTATGGCCTCTGAAACCAAAACCCTAATTTTAGGTCAACTGTGCAGTCAAACTTGGCTCTGCATCCATTCCAAACCCAGTTCTTGTGATTCTTTTGAAATCTTGACTTTGAGAGGATGTAATATGATATAAGAACACATATGGACCCCTTTGAAGTGATTGGTTGCCTTTGGAGTGGCTCAAGAGGCTTTGGGATTGCTCAGATCACAAACCCTAGATGCAGATGTCTTAGAAACTATGCAGTGAATCAAGAATGAGATATGAGATGATATGATTGTGTTTATGCATATGAAAAGATCACAAGCCATGGTGTGAATGGGTGAGGGCAAATTTGGGGTGTTTACAGCTGCCCCTATTCAAACATGAGTTAGCTGTGTATGATGTAAGCGACGGCTTAACAGGCAAACAAGATAACTTGTGGTTGAATACCAAAGACAGTCCAAAATTTGCACTCACAGAATGAAGAAGAAAAGGGATATAGATTGTAAAGGAAAATAAAGTATATTGTAAAGTGTGAGCGACGGAGGACGACCGTCGAGCAGAGGACGACTGCTGGGTAAGTGGCAATGACGGGGACGGCCGACATGCTGGGAAAAGTGTAGGAAATAAAGCAATGACGGGGACGGCCGACATGCTGGGGATGAAAGATAAAGCTAAGACGGGGACGGCCGACTAGCTGGGGAAAATAAAATTATGATGGGGACGGCCATCAAGATAAAGTAAGATTCTCTGGGAATTAATGAAACATGACGGGGACGGCCATCAAGTTCACAAAGGTAAAGTAACCAACGACGGGGACGGCCATCGGGCTAAAAAGGAAAAGGGACCACGACGGGGACGGCCATCGGGTTAAAGAATAAATGAAATAAACAGATGATGGGGTACGGCCATCAAAGGTGAAGGACGATCACCTAGCAGGGGACGGCTGCTCTGTTGGGAATAAAAGAAATATGATGGGGACGGCCATCAAGGGTGGAGGACGACCACCTGGCAGGGTACGGCTGCCAAAAATATCGCGACACAGGACGAATGCCGGATAGAAGGTCAACGATGGGGACGGCCATCGGGTGAGCATGATGAAGGGCGACCATCAAGAAGTGGAGGACGACCAATCAGCAGGGTACGGCTACTCTCGAGGTTTGTCATGGCATAGGACGAATGTCAGATAACAAAAAATCAACAATGGGGACGGCCATTGGATAAAATGATGAAGGACGATCATCAAAAGGTGGAGGACGACCACCTAGCAGGGGACGGCTGCTAAATATCGACGACGGGGACGGCCATCGGATGAGCATGATGGAGGACGACCATCAAGAAGTGGAGGACGACCACTCAGCAGGGTACAGCTGCTCTCAGGGTTTATCGGGACATAGGACGAGTGTCAGGTAAACAGAAAAAAAGCTTGTTGGTAATCTACCGGGGAATAGTAAACACAGACGAGTGTTTACATCCAAGAAACCAAGGGTATAAGTGTTTGGTATTGTGTATAGATTAAAGATGCGGACGAGCATCCTTAAGACTATGATACGGACGAGTATCATGTAGAAACAAATACTGACACATGTTCCAAGATGATGATACGGACGAGTATCATCTGGTTAACAGAGAACACGGACGAGCGTTGCATCTGAAGAGACTCTTCTGGGGAAAAGTAGACACAGACGAGTATCTATGTTCAAGAAGACATGAGTGTTTGACACGGTGTATGGATTAAAGATGCGGACGAGCATCCTTAGGACTATGATACGGACGAGTATCATGTAGAAAGAAACACTAGACGCAATGTTCTGAGATGATGGTACGGACGAGTACCAACTGGTTAACAGAGAACATGGGCCAATGTTGAATCTGCGGGGATATAAATGGTGTATACAAGATACAGACGAGTATCTGTATGAGTATTGTAAAGATGAATGTTTATCTGCTGGGGAGGGTGACACGGACGAGTGTCAAGAGAGAAAAGTGTAATAATATCAACAAGTATATAGGTTGTAAAAGTGTAAGCGACTGCGCTGGGGAAATGACACAGACGGGTGTTAAGAAAATGTACACAGGTATATGTGAGTGCAAAGAGGATGTCTCTGGCTTTCTGCTGGGGTATGACACGGACGGGTGTCAAAAGGAGTATACACTGGTGTTTATGATTTGTGAGGCGGCTGCTTTTGCTGAGGACCTTGGTGGGGATTTTCTGTATGTTGATGAACTGTAATTATTCACAAGTAATCGATTCGTAACATGGCTCATGATTATGCTATGTGTTTGATTTTTGCCGTAATGCTCCGCGTTAAAACGGAATGCTACGCTTTGTGGGTAAATATGATGCAAATGCTATGATTGTGCAAAGATACCAAACCGGGATCCAGGTCCCGTTGCTGCGAAGATCTTTGATCGATCTGTTTGAAGTAGACATCCCAGCTGGGGAAGGGATCATTGGTAGATCTGACGAGATGCTATCTGCTTGGGAGGTATGGGTCATTGATAGACCTATCCTTATAAATGAGAGACCCAGCTGGGGTTTGTAGCAGCTTCCTTCACTCTGTTGTGATCTTCTATGCGCTGCTCTTCTGGATAGAGGCTGGAACTCTGTGGGGAGATGGTTCCCTGACTTTTGTACTCGGCTGAGGGCGAGATGGCAACTCGGCTAGGGAGAAAGAGAGATCATTGAGAGATCTCCCTAGGGGTTCTATTGAAGAGAATCCTTGACTCAACCGGGGATATATGTGTCTTCTGCGATGCCTGGCAACTCTGATGGGGATAGATAATAAAAGGCAACTCAGCTGGGGAAGTCATGAGAGGCAACTTAGCTGGGGGAGAGAGCACTTCTGGTGTCAAAATTGAGTGTAGACTTGCCAGCTTGCTGGGATGAAGCTTTCATGCCCCAAGTTGCGCTTTGGGTACCTGCAACCCTGAAAAAGATAGAGAAGCGCACAAAGTAATCCCGAGGTATCCCTTACTGGATTCCGTCATAGGAGTTTAAATACTTCTGAGAGCAAGCATATTTCCTGCAAGCATGTTTTTATTTGAAGATAAACATCTGTATTCTCATGCAATTAGTGTTTCTTTAAGACATCAGACATTTTTTGCAAAAATAAAAATGTACAGAACGAGACATGACTGAAAATCTGATTTTATTAATTCACACGCCTTGAATTGGCGAGATACAGTCAAAGAAACATATCTCCTGAAAGGAGGAGATTGTTACAAATTGAGAAATGAAGTGCTGGCAGTGCTGATGACGCTTTAAAGGCTTCCTCTTCGCTATGACTCGTATGACTTTTGACGTTCTTCTCATCTGGCTTTCTGAAGAAGGTTGATTCCGATTGAAGCTTGATCCTTTCGAAGTTTACCAAGTTGTGAACGATACAGACGAATTCAGAATGCAGTTGTTCGCTTATTCCCTTATTTTGCATGGATCGCCCTTTCGGGTTTTCAATCCATCGGGATACCCATTTTTGCCTGAGCTGTCCAATGCGGTTTTTCAACTCAGCGGGTGTACATATTTATTTATCTTCCCTTACTTTTGCCCGAGTCTTTTATTCTGTTTTTGACTCGCCGGGATGCCCTATTTTTGCCTGGACTTACATTCTGTTTTTGTGTCCAGCGGGTCATTTTTATGCGAAGTATTTTTTAACTGCATCTGAATTCACAGGGGACGGGAAATCTTCACCATCCATGGTGCTGAGCATCAGTGCTCCACCAGAGAAAACTTTCTTTACCACAAATGGTCCTTCATAATTGGGGGTCCATTTGCCCCTGTGGTCTGTATGAGGCGGGAGGATTCTTTTCAGCACAAGATCCCCTACTTGGTACTCTCGGCGCCTGACTTTCTGATCGAAGGCTTTCTTCATTCTCTTCTGATATAGCTGCCCATGACAGATTGCAGCCAATCTTTTCTCTTCAATCAGACTCAGTTGCTCGTATCGGGCCCGAACCCATTCTGCTTCACTCAGTTTAACATCCATCAGTACCCGTAGGGAGGGTAATTCAACTTCAACAGGTAGGACTGCCTCCATACCATACACCAGTTGATACGGTGTTGCCCCAGTGGATGTTCTGATTGACGTGCGGTACCCATGCAAGGCAAACGGTAGCATCTCATGCCAGTCTTTGTAGGTGACTACCATCTTCTGCACAATCTTCTTGATATTCTTATTTGTTGCCTCAATAGCGCCATTCATCTTTGGCCTGTAAGGAGAGGAATTGTGATGTTGGATCTTGAAGTCCCGGCACAGCTCTGCCATCATTTTGTTGTTTAAATTGGAACCATTATCAGTAATGATTCGCTCGGGCACTCCGTACCGACAGATGATATCTCTTTTCAGAAATCTGGCTACCACTTGCCTGGTGACGTTTGCATATGAGGCTGCTTCAACCCACTTGGTGAAATAATCAATGGCGACCAGGATGAATCTGTGGCCATTTGAAGCAGTTGGCTCAATCTTGCCAATCATGTCAATGCCCCACATAGCAAAGGGCCAGGGTGAAGACATTATGTTCAAAGGATTGGGAGGCACATGCACCTTATCCGCATAGATTTGGCATTTGTGGCATTTTCTGGCATAGGCACAACAGTCGGCATCCATTGTGATCCAGTAATAACCTGATCTTAGCAACTTTTTAGCCATTGCATGTCCTCCAGCATGGGTACCAAAGGAGCCTTCGTGCACTTCATGCATCAATAAATCTGCTTCTGTCTTGTCAACACATCTGAGGAGTACCATATCAAAGTTCCTTTTGTATAAAGACCCATCAGTGCTCAGAAAAAAACTACCAGCAAGCCTTCTCAAAGTCTTCTTATCATTGGAAGATGCCCCAGGTGGGTATGTTTGATCCTCTAAGAAGCACTTAATGTCATGGAACCAAGGCTTATTATCTTTAACAACATCTGCTGCGAACACATATGCTGGTCTGTCGAGTCTGGACACTGAAATCTGAGGTACAAAGTTGGCAGCTTGAACTTTGATCATGGATGAAATGGTAGCAAGAGCATCTGCAAACTGATTCTCGTCTCGAGGGATATACTCAAGCTTGACTGTTGTGAAGAAAGTCAATAACCTCCTCGTATAATCCCTGTAAGGTATCAGATGATCTTGATGGGTGTACCATTTGCCGTTGGTCTGATTGATTACCAAAGCTGAATCTCTGAATACGGTCAATGTCTTGATCCTGAGGTCAATGGCTTCCTCAAGACCCATAATGCAAGCTTCGTATTCAGCTTCGTTGTTAGTGCAGTTGAAAGAGAGTTTTGCCGAGAAAGGCATGTGAACTCTTTTAGGTGTAATGAGTACTGCACCAACACCACGACCATTCATATTAACAGCCCCATCAAACATCATAGTCCATTCTTCTTCCGGGTCAGGCCCTTCAGTATGAACAGGCTCTTCATGATCTTTTGCTTTTATGAACATGATGTCTTCATCAGGGAAGTCAAATCTCATAGGCTGGTAATCATCAATGGGTTGCTTAGCAAGGTATTCAGACAATACACTGCCCTTGATGGCTTTCTGAGAAGTGTATTGGATGTCATACTCTGTAAGAATCATTTGCCATCTTGCAACCCGTCCGGTAAGAGCTGGCTTCTCAAATATGTACTTGACTGGGTCCATCTTTGAGATTAATAAGGTAGTGTGGGTCAACATATACTGCCTTAGTCGGCGAGCAGCCCACGCTAAAGCACAGCAAGTTTTCTCGAGCAGTGAATAACGCTGTTCACAGTCGGTAAACTTTTTGCTTAGGTAGTATATTGCATACTCTTTTCGACCAGACTCGTCATGCTGGCCCAACACACACCCCATTGACTCTTCTAATACCGTCAAGTACATTATCAGAGGTCTTCCTTCAACTGGAGGCATAAGGATTGGAGGTTCTTGCAGATATTCCTTGATCTTGTCAAAAGCTTTCTGGCAGTCTTCATTCCACCTGACCGTTTGTTCTTTTCTCAACAATTTGAACAAGGGTTCACAAGTTGCTGTAAGGTGAGATATGAACCTCGAGATGTAGTTCAATCGACCTAAGAACCCTCGAACTTCTTTCTCTGTCTTTGGTGCAGGCATCTCTTGAATAGCCTTGACTTTATCAGGGTCAACTTCAATCCCTTTCTCGCTTACAATAAAGCCTAGCAGCTTACCAGATCTCACCCCGAATGTGCATTTGTTGGGGTTCAACTTCAGTTGGTACTTCCGCAGACGCTTGAACAATTTGAGCAGATTTACCAGGTGGTCTTCTTCGGTGAGGGACTTGGCAATCATATCATCCACATAGCATTCGATTTCCTTATGGATCATATCGTGGAATAATGTCACCATAGCCCGTTGACACGTCGCACCGGCATTCTTGAGCCCAAATGGCATTACTTTGTAGCAGAATGTGCCCCAGGGTGTGATGAAGGTTGTCTTCTCCATGTCTTCAGGTGACATCTTAATCTGGTTATACCCTGAAAATCCGTCCATGAAGGAGAATACCGAGAACTGAGCTGTATTATCCACCAATACATCAATGTGAGGTAATGGGAAATCATCTTTCGGGCTAGCTCTGTTCAGATCCCGGTAGTCAACACACATCCTTACTTTGCCGTCTTTCTTAGGCACAGGTACTATGTTAGCAACCCACGGCGGATAACTAGTCACGGCAAGGAACCCGGCGTCCCATTGCTTTTGTACCTCTTCCTTGATTTTCATTGCCATGTCTGGACGAGTACGGCGCAGTTTCTGTTTAACTGGCGGGCATTCTTCTCTCAAAGGCAGCTTGTGCACGACAATGTCGGTGTCCAACCCTGGCATATCCTGATAAGACCAAGCAAACACGTCAACATACTCTTGAAGCAGGTCAATCAGTTGTCTCTTCACTGAGTCTTGCAGGCAGGCCCCGATCTTAACCTCTTTCACATCTTCATCTGTACCAAGATTGATCACTTCAACCTCCTCCTGGTGAGGAGTAATAACCTTTTCCTCTTGTCTTAGCAACCTGGCTAGCTCTTTAGGAAGCTCGTATTCTTCTTCAACCCCTTCATCAGCTTGATTGATTGGATTGTCAAAGTCATACGAAGTCATAGCCGTGCTGTTGTCGGTGCTGTCTGGAAGGCACTCTCTGCAAGGGTTCAGTTTGTTCATTTTAGTGATTTGATTTTAATCTTGTTTTAGAAAAATGAAATAAAGTTGTCATTTTGAAAACACTGCCATTTATTTTTTGTACAAAAAGAAAAAATGGAAAAACAGTGAACGAAAAGAAAAAAGACTCATTTGCAAAAAGATGTCTGATATTTCATTGACTAATCTTGTTTGCACAAAAAGTACAGATGGCCCGATTACAAAATGAGTCTTGTCATCTTGGGCAAGATGCAAGACTTTGATGCATGCTATAAAAATACAGGAAATAATAATTACTCTGCTTGAGTAACTCTTATAATTTCCTGGGAAGACCAGTTTGAGATACTGCTCCCCGGGATCTTTGGACGAATCCAGCTTTCCAGGTTGCGTTCTTCTTCCAGCTTGTCTTCCAGACAGTTGACAGCATCAGGGGTGAGCATCCCCCCACTCACAAAGTTGGGCTCCTTCTTCTCCACCGATAACAGTTTGCCCCAGCCTTGGGCGCTTCCTTCCTCAACAACCTTCCGGGCTTGTTGGTATGATGATATTGAAGTACCAGGTACAGCAGATGTTTCATTCACATTCAAAGCTTCAAACCCCTGGCTCATTGTTTCATGGATCTCCCCATCCATTTCAATGTACTTATAGGTAGCCAGGTGGCTGACAAAAATGTCCTCCTCTCCGCAGATCGTAACAATTTGACCCTCCCACTCATATTTTAACTTCTGGTGAAGGGTAGAGGTCACGGCGCCAGCGGCGTGAATCCATGGCCTACCCAACAAACAGCTGTAGGCAGGCTGAATGTCCATCACATAGAAGATAGTTTTGAAGGTCTGCGGGCCAATCGTTATGGGCAATTCAATCTCTCCCAAAACCGATCTCTTTGAACCATCAAAGGCTCTCACCACCAGGTTGCTGGGTCTCAACGCCAATCCGTCATATTCTAGCTTCACCAGGGCCTTTTTAGGTAGGACATTGAGGGATGACCCCGTGTCTACCAGCACATGGGAAAGGACAACACCTTTGCATTCCATGGTTATGTGCAAGGCTTTGTTATGGTTGCGGCCTTCCGTTGTCAAATCAGTATTAGTGAACCCTAGTCCATGACTAGCGTTAACATTCCCAACTACAGCTTCTAGCTGATTGACAGTGATCTCTTCAGGCACGTAAGCTGCGTGCAGAACTTTGAGTAGTGCATTCCGATGGGCTTCGGAGCACATAAGCAATGATAAGATTGAGATCTTGGAAGGCGTCTGATGAAGCTGATCCACTATTTTATAATCACTCTTTTTGATGATTTGCATGAACTCATCAACCTCTTGATCGAATGGTGTCTTTAAAGCTTCCTTAACAACTTGACCTTCCTGCACAGGGCTCTTCCCTTTTGCCTTGGCAGCAGCTTCTGCTTCGTCAGTGGGTCTCTGAATTTGTGGGGCGAAAAGACGTCCGCTTCGAGTGAAGCCTCCGCCTCCTCCCACATTGTCTACTTGTAGTGCAGGGGTTGATGATTCAAAAGTGATTCTTTGTCCTTCACAGTACAGGTCAGAGCCGTAATGCCATGGGATAGCATTGCTGCTTTCATAAGGTACTGGTCCAGGCACCGTGATGGTGACTGGACTGATTGCAGCTGTTGAAGGAACTGTGATAGTCTGTGGATCATAATAAATTGTCACTGGTGCCCTGATGGGAGCAGCACCTTCTGAGTTGTAGACAGAGTTGTTTTCAGGATCATAGAATATGGTGACAGTTGAGACATCTTCATGACTTGTTGCTGGTGTTGTAGGAGACATTGTCGGGAGTATGGATGTTGTTGTTGTAGGAGTTTCAAAATGGAGTGGTGCTGGAGTCGTAGAAGGAACATTTGTTGATATCTGGTCAGTTGAAATGACGGACAAAGTACTTGTTGATGAAAGTGAAGAATTGTCAGGAACAATGGATGCTGCAGTTGTAGGAGGTTCTGAAACCGTTGCTGATGAGATTGCTGAATTTGTTGGAAATGATGTGGTGATCTGAAGCTGGCCACTCTGAATGAGGCCATCTATGCCATTCCTCAAATTATCGCACCCATTTACCGAGATATTGCAGTAAGCACAACCCAACTCACACCCCGGGAACATTTGACATTCCAGGAGTTGAGCCTTGATTTCTACCAACGGCGTCCGGATCTGACCCACACTGGTTATTAAATAAGACGGTTTGTCTTCTTCAATAGCGTTAATTCTGGGACCACCGTGGTTTGGCATCGGGTTTTTATTGACATTGGGTGGTGGTGCGAAATTCAAAGCCTTTGAGTCTACCAGGTCTTGTACCTTCATGTGCAGAGCTCTGCACTTTTCTGTACTGTGACCAGGTGCATTTGAATGGAAGGCACATCTGGCGTTGGAGTCATAGTTTCTGGGTAGACTGTTGGGATCTGGAGCTTCCAACGTCCTTAGCTCAACTAGGTTGAGTTTCAGGAGTTGTGGCAGCAATGTAGCATATGGCATAGGGATCGGATCGATCACCCTATTAGCTTGAGATGGCCTCTGCTGAAATGGCCTTTGTTGACTATTGTTGTTGGTGTTGGTGTTGTTGTAATTCCTTGGAGGATATTGATTTTGCTGATGGTACTGAGGTTGTTGCTGATAGTTTTGCTGCGGAGGTTGATAGACTGGCTGAGGATGAGCTGGAGCAGGAATGGTGACTGCTGCCACTGACCTGTGAACATATTGGGGCCTGCCCCTGTTGGTGTGGATGGCATTGGTCTCGCCAGTTCTTCTTGGGCCTGCAAAAGGCTTCCTTGTACTACCGGACGAGCTGGCACCATTGTCAGAAATCTTGCCCATTTTTAACAGGCTCTCGATTCTCTCCCCAGCTATGACAACATCTGCAAAGCTAGTGGAAGAGAAAGCAGCCAGCCTGTCAATATATGTCCCCTGAAGGGTGTTCATAAACATGTCTGCCATTTCCCTTTCAGACATAGGTGGCTGAACAGCAGCAGCCAATTGCCTCCATCTCTGGGCATATTCTCGGAAACTCTCCCTTGAAGATTGTGACATTCCCATTAGGAGGGTCCTGTTGGGTGCCATATCTAAATTGTACTGATACTGCCTGATAAAGGCTTCTGCCAAATCTTTCCAGCACCTGATAGTTGCCCTTGTCAGGTGAGAGTACCATTCTCTTGAGGCTCCAGTCAGGCTGTCTTCGAAATAGAACATCCAGAGCTTCTCATCCATAGTATAGGCCTTCAGCCTCCCCAAAAATGATTGTAAATGAGTCCGGGGACATGAAGTCCCATTGTATTTTTCAAAACAAGGAGGCTTGAACTTATGGGGGATCCTGACCCCGTCTACCAAGCCCATGTCCATGACATCGAAGCCCAAAGAGTTTTGAGATTCTAAGGACCTCAATTTCTCAGCTATCTCATCCAACCTTCTATCATAAGCTTCTTCCCCAGCACCCATTACTGTGAATTGATCCTCTTGGGGGTCTTCTTGAAGTACCCTGGCTGCAGTGGCAGTTCCTTGAACATTTGCAGGGATGTTGATTTCTGGGTGTAGATGTGGGCCAAACACAGGGGGGTTAACATGAGGTTGGACCCTTTCATTGTTGCTGGTGCCGGCAGTCCCTATATGTGGATCTTCTTGATTTTGCCTTTCCACCATGGCCCTCAATCTTTCCTGGCTCTGAGCCATGTTGTTCATCACTTCCATGAACTGAGTCATCTGCGTTCTCATTTCCAATCTTTCGTTTGCCATTTGATTTCTAACCTCTGCAAGGTCCTGCTGTACCTGATCCATTTGAATGCCCGGAAGATTGTTACGGGTTGGATAACGGTGCGGACGGTTGAGGGGAAATACCCGGCGCCTAGCAATAGTTCCTGAACATCACAACAGAGTTAGCAACAACAAAACAAAAACCTACAAAACAAACAAAGGGTTAGCATGCAATGCAGTTATGCTTATTTGTTCTCAAGGTATCCGGTTTGGCATTCAGTTTTGACCCTTCCAGACCCTTGAAGATGCTGTTGATGTTGCTTTCGAAGTAAACTCAGACGGAACAAACTAACACATATATTACAAAAGCAAAATGGTACATAGTTTGTTTACAAATACAAGCCCTCTGAGGGGTCAAAATACATCACAAGAAAGGAAAATAAAAGTACATGGAATGAAAGCAACAACAAACAAATGGTCAAACACCAAGACCAAACTCATCCTCACGAACTTCCTTGAGAAGTGCTTCGGTCACAGGATCAGCTGGACGCTCCGTGAGATTCCTGATGAGGAGATTTCGGGTTGTAACAGCTGTAGTTAACTTCTTGTGCTGACTTTGGTCTTTTGACCTCTTCACTCCAGCTTTGATCTTCAGCTCTGATATCTCCCTCTGGGCTGCTGCCAGGGCTTCTTGCTGTTCTTTAGCACTAGCTTCCAGTTGCTCCATCTTGTCTTGAACTCTCTTGTCTTCCAAAGTACGGGCCTCGGTGATCCTGACCCACCGGGCTTGACTCTCCTTCAGATACAAGTCTGTCCTTGCTCTCTGGAACTGGGCTTCCTTGCAAGCATTCTTCAGAATTTGTTCTCCGGCCTTAGACTTTTTGATATAATCCCCAGACTTCTCAATCTTAGTCAGATACTCTACTCTCAACTTCTCCAACCTCTCAATCTCCCTCATACCCTCACTCCTCTCCCGGAGGGTCTTCTGCAAAGCCTGGGTTAACTTCTCATTTCTTTCCTTCAAGCTCTCAAACTCCTCCGAACTGATAGTGGCAGGGGGTGGTGCTGAAGATGACTCAGGCATGTCTTCTATGGTAAAGGGCATTCCAGAGAATTGGGCCCTGGCACGGGACCACTCATAATATTGTGCTGATGCCACATTGTTGCACTTCCCTAGGATGGTCACTCCCTTGGTTTGCACATTATCCCAGGCCCAGGCAGCCTGCCTAACAGTAGCCAGATTAGTCTTGTTCTCACAATAAAGAGTCTCCACCAAGTCCTGTGCCTTAGGAGTGTGGACCAGTGCATAGCCCAGTTGCCTTCTGAACAGCAGAGGGTTGTAATTGATACTACCCTTAACTCCTATTAGGGGCACATTGGGAAAATGCCTACAGCTGGTGATGATATCTCTACCCTTGGTGCTTTGAGTGCACCATCTGATATCAGCTGAAGTTAGAACAGTGAGTCTCTTAGCCCAGTTACTCTGCTGATGAGGGTTCAAAAATGCATCTGTCCTGGGTAGATGCCTGAGAAGCCAAGTATGGAACAATGGAGCACAACACCTCACTAATCTCCCCCTCTGCTTTTCATTCCTTTGATGCACTGAATAATAGAGATCCCCCAATAAAGTGGGCACTGGGTTCTGCAAGATGAAAAGATGGACTGCATTCTTGCTAATAAATCGAGGCTCATCTGCAAACAATACAATTCCATATATGCTCAAGGCCAATAGAGCACAGACAGCTTTCCATTCTCCTAAAGAAGCTTTCAAGGTAGCTTGAGAGATCAAGAAATCCAGATGGAAACCAGGGATTCTAGCTTTAGAGGTCATATGCTGCTCAATCAGAACGGGTTCCAGATGCAAAGCTTTTGCTACTTCTCCATTAGCAGGAAAGACCATCTCAGGGTTGAAAGGGATTCCACCCCTGATAGGCATACCAACTAATGAGGAGTACTCTTCCAATAAGGGGCCCAACTGAAAGTCTTGAAAGGTGAAACATCTCAGTGGGGGATCATAAAACTGAATGCAAGTGTGGATCAGGCTTCTCTGTGAAGGGTCCAGATCCATAACCATATCAAGTATATCTCCGTAATGTTCCCTGAACAATGGTATGTGATCTGGAGTGATCAGGGTCTGAATCCTCCTGATGTCTGATAGCTCTGGCTGGAAAAAGTGATAGGTGATGTTGCTCTTTTTAGGAGCCATGTTGCTGAAGACTGAGTAGAGACAGATGCTGATGCTGATACTGAAGAGAGGGCCACTGATTGGCTGGTGATAACTGAAGCAGATGCTGATGAAGATAGGTCAAATACTGAAGATAGGGCCAAAACCAAACCAAAAATGAAGATGGATACCCTGAAACACAAATAAGCAAATGTCAATATGATGCAATGATTATGTATGCAAATGATATGCAAGGGTCTGTGACTGAGCTGGATCTGATCAAATGCCCTGATATAGGTCCAAGACATATTCAAGAAAACCAGATGGAGGTCTATAAGTCCAGTAACCAAGGTGGGGGACTCAAATAAAGAGCCACATGTCCAGGGTTTAGAATCACAAGAATTGTCCCAACATGGAGTATTCTTAATCAAATCAAAGTAACAGGGTATTCTGAGGTCAAGGTACCTGCAAACCTGTAAACAATCCATCCCCCTCACAGGTGGTGTTCTAGAACAAGGATCCTCAGACTTGGATCAGTTATGAGAAGTGTAAACACTTCTAACCCGGAGGTACAGTGTTTACAATAACCATAAAAGTTCCTCCTCTAATTCACCTCAGTTTCTGAAGGTCAAAACTAAAGGTCATCCAGACTTAGCAGGCTTCCCAGATAGCCCTAGTATTGCAGGAAATCTGCAACACAGAGTTCTCAAGAAGAAACCCATATCTGAACCGTGTTTCATATTCCCGCACCAGACCGAAATGGAATGGGAAAGAATATGATTCACTCTAGCCTAGGTGTCACTCAGGTCCCAGGTATAGGACCTTAACTCTCAATAGAACCCCACCCACCAAAGCAAACAAACAGATCCAGCCAGCAGCATGACAGTATGATATATGAAAAGCAGTAAAGAAAGCAGGAAAGTAACTGTACATAAAGCAATAAACAAAAATGAATATACAAGCACAAATGAGCACATAACACCCCAGTAAACACAAATCAATCAAGCGCTAGGAGGAACCCACAAAAAGAACCAGAAGCCCTGGTTGCAATATAAGGGTCCCCAGCAGAGTCGCCAAGCTGTCGCTCCCGATAAATGAAACAGGGTCAAATAAAGGTACAGACGCGAACGGTCGGCGAGAGGGACAATGAGAACACACAGTCGTGAACTCACTGGAGATGAATAGAGTCGCCAGCTAGGCATTTTTATCCCAGAGGAAAGGCAATGCTGCATAGACCTAGAAAAAGATGGATAAGACGGTTGCGAACCAGAGAGACTGAGAAAGGGGGTTGGTTACAACCTGGGAAGGTATTAGCACCCAGATTGTCCGCCGTACTCGACGGGATCCACGCTCAAAAGATTTGTGTTTTAAAGGGGTAGTGTCAGTGCAATCTGTGTATAAAATAACTGAAAAAGGATGTACAGGTGTCAGTGTAAAAGGAATGTGGAGTGTATAAATGTATAGTGTCAGTGTAAGAACAAGAATATGAAGCTCAAGATCATGAGGCTTAAAGAATGGAGCTGGAAAGAGGGGGAATATACAGAGACTTTTGTTCGATAACTGTTAAGTTATGCCTACGTATCCTCTCGTGCAATGAGGAAGTCAGAACACCGTAGTTCGACCCAAAGAGACTGAAAGATGAATTGACCTGATGAATCGCTTACTTGTCTATGCTCAAGTGTATGACCTGTCTGGCTCAGGTACAAACTGTCTTGCATTAGACGGAAGAAGCGAGTTCTCGTTTATGAGTGAGTGAGATGAGAAAAGAATCCCGAAGGAGACGATTATTGTTTGTTTTTGAGTTTTCAGTCTTTTATTGCTTTTGAAAGTTTGTCATAAGTTAATGAGCTTAAGCCTAAACCAATGGATTTAGTAAACTCATCACATCCTCCCTCTGATTAGGGGTAATGAGCATACCTTAAGTGTGAAGTCAGATTCTCACACTTAATCCTCTTTGATGTAGGATTAAGATCATTAACCTACTTGTGATTATTTAGATGTTTTTGGTGTTTTTGTTTAGTGTTAAGTAATGAGGTTAAGCCATAATCAGGGATTAAACAGACTCATTACACCATCCTAATAGAAGGATAATAGATGAGAATGTTTAAGCTGAGGAAAGCTCCTCAACTTAATCCATGATTAGGGATTAAACTCATGACAAAACAAAACCTTTATTAAGTGGATTTTAGTTAATGATATGATGATGAAGTGAATTTTATGATTTGTAAGACAACTTGAGGGGGACTTGTCCATTAACACTAGGGTTAGTCCTTCTTAACCAATTAAGGAAGAATTAGAACCCTAATGCAAGGCCCAAGTTACAAGTGTGATGTCTTGATGGTTATTAAGTGGATTGATTAAGGGATTTAAACACATTAAGGGTTTAACACTCAGGATTAAAGTTATACACTCCATCCTAATAGAAGGATGCAGGCATAAGCTTAATCACAAAGCCTTAAAGCCTTTAGGGTTTAGTCCCTGATTATGAGATGAGAAGAGAAGACTCAAGAGAGACACAAAGGTAAAACTAAGGGGGAATACTAATCCAAACCCTAATCATTGTCATGCTTGGTTGTTCCTAAGGTTTGTGAGGTTTATAAGAACAATCTCCAATGGAACCACTAGGAAGCAGATGAACAGGATCAAGAGAAGCAAAGCAACTTGCTTCATTTAAGAAGTCAAGTCACTTGAAGAAAGAAAGTGGGAAGAAGAAGAATGAGCAAGTTCAAACTCAAACACATATAAAAATGCAGCAATGGATGCAAGAGAGATGAAAAGAAAAGTTATGAGAAGTGAGGGCAAATTCACTTCTCAACATCACTTACCACCTGAAATGTTAGAAAAGAAATGCAATGCAATGAAAAATGGGATGAGATGACATGGTGAGAAACAAAACCAGAAGCAAATACATGATGCTAATGATGTTATGAGATGCTACAAACATGAGGCAGCACATGGAAATGATCATGCAAGTTCATGAATGCAAATGAAGCAAGTTAAGACACATGAACATACATGAAAAGTTATGGAGTGCACATGACATACAACATGGCAAATACATGGTTCAATGATCAAACATGCTTTCTATATGTCTTATGATGTCAAATGAATCAAATGGATGCTTGGAATGTCATGGCAAGTCATGTTATGCAAGAGAATGCAAGATGGATGCAAATGGAAGCCCAAATTAGGGTTTATGAACCAAACATCAAACAAAAACCAAAAACAGAAGCAAACCCTAAGATAAAAAATGGAAAATGCCACTCAAAAGACCCCTAATCTTATACTAAACCAATGTCCAAAGGGGAGATCTCAACTCTTAACCAATCTCAAGTTATGATTTTTACAAGTTATTAGGGTTTTTAGGGTTCCTAAACAAAAGAAATGCCAAACAAATTGAAAATGAGGAATCAAGTCAAGGCCATTTAATCTCAAAAACTACATGCTAAACACAATGCAATGCAAGAAGAATCAATGTCCAACTCTTTATAGATAGGCAGAAATGATTTTTTGAACTTAGGATCAAAATAATGCACAAAAATGATTTTAATTCAAGGAAAAATTCTCAAAATGCATCAAGATCCAAAAAGAAATTTGGTTTGAAGGTTGGACAATGTTTCTAAATGTCTTAGAACATTTCATGAATTTTTTGGTGATTTTTAAATACCTAAAAGTATTTTTAATAAATTAATTTCCATTAATCAATTAAAAATAATCCTTTAAATATTTAAAAATACTTTTTTAATGATAAAAATAAAAATGAAAATATTTTTGGGTCTTAAAAATTAATAAAACTCATGAGAAAAAGTTTCATAATTTTTAAACAATTTTTACTATTTTTAACAAATTAGAGAAAAGAAATGATATTAAATGAAAAATAAAATAGGATAAAATGAAAGTAATTAGAAGGGAAGGCCAGGATTTGATCTGGGCTTGGTCTGGTTGACTGCGCGCCAGATCCAAGGGCCCAGATTCAAATCTGGCTAATTAAACTTATGAATTAATTAAACAGAAATTAAATGAATAATCAGGGATTAGGGCTTCTAATGACTCATCTCAGCCATTCATTCACGCGCGGGAGAGGCCATCCAACGATCCTCATTCAAACCTCATTAATCACTCAGATTAGGGCTAATGACTTACAGGCGGGCGGAGAAGACTTCCGGTCGTCTTCTCCGGCGAGCCAAAACCCTAGGTTCTTCTATAGGTCACCAAACAACAAATTTCTTCCACCAAAATGACCCTCTCATCAATCTAAACCTAAACCCTCAACCTAAATTCATTTATTTTCTCCCACAAGCCTGAATCGAAGCAAAATGCGAAACACGGGCAAATGTTCAAAAGCTTCATACATGCTGGTTTCTTCACTATTTTCAAAAGTAGACATACATTCATGATCAGAGGAACTCATAGCATCATAAAAGAACTAAAAAACTAGTTTCTGGGAAAAATGTTCTTCATGTCACCTGAGATGAAGCTTATCTGTTTATGAGCTCTCTGGACTTTTCCTTTGCGCAGGCTTGCTTCCTTGAACCTCCTGAGGATAGAATGAAGCTTAGAAAGCTTGGGGAGTGGCTGGTTTGAAAGATTCAGCTCTGGTGTAGCAGAAATGGGGATCTTTGTATGTGATGTTTCAAGCTGCTTTGAGGGGTGGTTTTTGTTCTAGGGACAATTTATGACTTGTTGGTGAAAGAAAAAATGGATTTTGATGGCTGTGTGTGGAGATTCGAAAAGGAGAAGTTTTGGACAGTTTTGTGATATGCTGAGTTCTGGCCAGCTTCAATGCTCAATGCTTAGCTATATCATCTCCAACTTGTGTGGATAGACTGTGAGGCAGGTTAGTAGGGTGGCTGGGCACTGTGTCAAGAGTATGGGAGCCTTTTGCAAAAAGGTCAAGTTTGTGTCCTTGAGAGTATGGGTCATGGCAGCAGCAGGTTCAAGTCTTGTCTTGCTCCAGCTGGAGTTGAGGAGAGCCCTTGGATTGTTTGTAGCTGACTGCAACATGTGGATGACAAGCTATGCTAGCTTTTGCAACTTGACAACTTGTGTTTTTCTCATGAGTTTATGCTAAGTACATGAAACAATGCTTGCTGAATTTTGTCACATGATGTCTCAATTGGTCATGGCAATGTTTAGAGATCAGCTAGTGATCACATAATTCCTTGAAGCATGAACTTGTCAAGAATCCTCTTTTTACATACTTATGAAAATGCTTTATGGAATTTTGAGAATCAAGGCAAACCATCCAAAATTCCTTGGGCCAAAGCTGCTCTTGGGGTCATGTGTGATCATGTAATGCAGCTTTGAAGTCATTTTGAAGTCACTAGAATACTTGGTTCATGAAATTGCAAGTTTTCCTTTTTGTGCATAACTTGAAAATCAATGATTTTAGTCAACTTTGTCACACCATAACTTTTGATCCAAGAAGAATTTGATCATGTTCTTGTACTTTTTGAAAAGGGAAAGATGTATTCTACAACTTTCATGACCAAAGTTTTTCCATTTGAAGCATTTTTGGATCAAGAATCAAGGCTTGAAAAATGTCCTAAAATGAAACATTCTTGAAAAGTCAACTATGCCCAAAAAGTCAACATTTGCAAAAACTCCAAATTCTTGATTTTTGTGAACTTAAACCTTCTTCCATGATCAAATAAAGATCATATACACTCAAAATGATGAAGATCACCCATTGGTTGGGTCATTGGGGGCCTCAGATGCCCTGATTTTGCACTGACTTGTCCAGAAAGTCAACCCTTGATCAGATGACTTCCCCATGGAATTTCTTCATGAAACTTGATATGCATACTCCCTATATCATATAGAGACCAATGGAAACAAGAATGACCAAAAAATTTGGAGTTATGGCCTCTGAAACCAAAACCCTAATTTTAGGTCAACTGTGCAGTCAAACTTGGCTCTGCATCCATTCCAAACCCAGTTCTTGTGATTCTTTTGAAATCTTGACTTTTAGAGGATGTAATATGATATAAGAACACATATGGACCCCTTTGAAGTGATTGGTTGCCTTTGGAGTGGCTCAAGAGGCTTTGGGATTGCTCAGATCACAAACCCTAGATGCAGATGTCTTAGAAACTATGCAGTGAATCAAGAATGAGATATGAGATTATATGATTGTGTTTATGCATATGAAAAGATCACAAGCCATGGTGTGAATGGGTGAGGGCAAATTTGGGGTGTTTACACCTCTACATACACTCATTATTCAGTGGTCCTTGTTATGATTTGTGGTCCTATGGTTATGATTTTTGGTTCTATGGCCCTATGGTTCTGGAGTTCTAGTTTTCTTGGTTCTGGATTTCTTGGTATTGTGGTTCTGAGATCTTCTATCATAGAGTTGTGATTATCAGATAGTTGTGACTCAGAGGACTTGTGGTTTGTCAGTATTCAGAGGGGCCCTTGTGTTCAGTGTCCAGTTCAGATGGTCCCAGTTGATCATATGTCTGCATTGCATTGCATTTGCATCATTTTTGCATTAACTGTTTATGTTTCCCATTTTTCAGGTCATTGTTCATAGTCAGCTCCCAGTTCTGGTAAATCTTATCTCCATGGCAGAAATCAGAAGAGTTCCAAGGAAAAAGAATGTTCACTATACTTTTCTTCAGCCTGAAGTTATAAGTGTTCAGAAGTTAGCAGGTCGGATGAATGACCAAGTCTTGGGCAATTTCAGGAAAAAATATGGCCAGATACTGAAGTTTGTGGACAAGCCCACTGCAGACCAGAAGGACAGTTTGCATACCTTGTTGCAGTTTTATGATCCTCTGTTGCATTGCTTTGTTTTTCCAGGTTACATCTTAGCTCCTACATTGGAAGAGATTTCCAGCATGCTGAGTGTTCCCGTCGGAGAGACCTTGCCATTCTATGGATCTGAGGTTGTGCTTAAAGATGAAGACATAGCCAAAGTTTGTCGTTTGCCAGCTGCTACAGTCAAGAGGGCTCTGAAAGAGAGTGAAGGCAGAGGACTCCCTTGGAGTGTGCTCATACCAGAGGCAGAGGAATATGCTACAGAGGGTAGTTGAAATGATTTTGGTGCTTTGCTTGCTTTGATGGTATATGGGTCCAGCTTATTCCCTGGAGAGAAAGAATTTGTAAGCTTGGAGGTGATCTCAATCTTTGTTAAAGGCAATCCAATGCCTACTCTTTTGGGTGACTTCTACTACAGTGTTCATTACAGAAATGAGAAGGGTAGGGGTGGTCTAGTAGTCTGTTGTGCTCCTTTGTTTGCTGAGTGGTTTGCCAGACAGTTGCCAAAATCAGGTGCCTTCAAGGAGATGAGGGATGAGTGGAGATGGTCTAGAAGGTTGATGGGGTTAACTGCAGAAGATATTGCCTGGGGATATGACAGAGATCTGCTATGTATAGAATTGCTGGTCAGTTGTGGAAGGTTTGCTGGAGTGTCTTTGCTGGGAAGGAAGGGTGTGATTAGTTATCATCCGACATTAGCCAGGAAGCAGTTTGGCTACCCTTTGAGAGATCCACCACAGATGGAAGAGTTTGTTGAGTCTTTGTACTTTCCTGTTGAGGGAAACAAGGAGTTAGTTATATAAGCCTCCCAAGCTTGGGCTCACAGGATAAGGAAGGGTAAGAAAGACTTCGGCAGAGTTGATCCCAAGACGTATCCACCATTTGCCGCATGGTTGCAAGGACATGTAGAAGAAGTTCTCATGCCTTTCTCAGTTGAAGCTCCACTTTATCCCAAAGAAATTCCAAGTCAGAGTAGTATTGTTTCCCTTGAAGAGTACAAGAAATTGGAAGTTCAGCTGCATGAAGTTCGAGTGGAGAATGCTGAAATGGTAAGCCTATACCATCTTGCCAACAAGGCCAAGCATGAAGCAGAAGGTAAGTTGCAGAAGATCCAAGCCTCCTTGGAAACTAAAGAGAAAGACTTTCTTGGAAGGGAAGCTCACTTCCACAGGTTGGGTCTGATGGAGGCTAAGAGAGAAGCTGAACGCAAAAAGATTTTAAAGACTCTCAAGGATGCTCGTCAATCCATTGTTTGTTTGGTTGCAAAACCCTAATTTAAGATCCATTGCTTTGGAGGAGGCGTTGTCTGATGAAACCTTGAATCTTTTTGAGCCATTGAGAATCTTATGACCATTATGAGACCTCTTGAGACATATTATCTTGAAGATGTGAGGGAAATTTTTTGGGTACAACACCTTTCTTTTTCCCCTTCAGGTAGGTGCGACATTCAACTCTAATATGGCCAAAACCATCACACCTATGGCATTGAACTCTTCTACTTTGACTTGACTTCTCTTCAGGTTTTGTAATTGACTCAGTTGGTCTGCTGATGTCAGAAGCAGTTTTCTTGACATTTGATCTTGAGCCAAAATTCATCCTCTTCATGACCTTGTTGAATTGTATTGCCATCATGGCAACAACTTCTTTCAGACTTTCCTCATTCTCCACTTCACTTCTTTCTGCTACCTTCTCAGTATTTGACACAAGAGCTATGCTTTTGTTCTTCTTTTCAGGTACATCATTGAGTCCCATTTTAAAAGTCTGAAGGGATCCAATAAGGTCTTCCACCTACATGTTGCAAATGTCTTGATCTTCTTCTATAGCAGTCACCTTCATAGCAAATCTCTTAGGAAGAGATCCAAGAATTTTCCTTACAGTCTTTTCATCAGATATCTTTTCTCCTAAGGCTCATGAGGCATTAGCAATATCAAGAATGTTCATGTGAAAGTCATGAACAGTGTCATCTTCTTTCATTCTCAGATTTTCAAATTTGGTGGTAAGTGTAGCGGTAAAACCATGAGTGTAAGCTATTAGTTAACTTAACTCAAAGTAAAAAGAGTCGCCACCACGCTATTATTTTATTCCAAAAGAAAAAGGAAAAAAGAGCGAATAAATCCTAATGAATCTAAAAGCAAAAAGCTAAAGAAACACAACAGAGAAATAGGTAAGGGGATATGTTACACAATGAGAAGGTTTTACGCACCCAAAATGTCTGAGGTACTCCACGGGAGCCCTTTGAAAAATTTATTGCTTTAGATTTGAAAATTTTTTGTTAAGCGAGAATGGGGGATGAGAAAATAATTATTATTTTTAAATATTTTTGTGTCTGGAGAGGGTTACCACATCATGCCTACGTACCTACAAAGTGAAATGCGAGATCAAAACCCCGTAGTTCGTGGTACAAATAGTATAAAGGGTTGGTTATGATTGATTTTATTAAGTGAAGAGAATTTTCCATCTTCAAGTGGATGGCCAAACATACTACCATGAGAATGAAGGCATGGACTCATACATAATTATGGGGAGGGCGCCAACTCGGATAAAATCAACGAGTATGCCACTAAACCCCCACGAATGACAAGCGACTCAATTACATCAAACTACAACCATTGAAATTGAAAGACTTGCACCCGACTAAAGAATAATGAATCATAATCGGCACTATTTTAAAGAAAATACACAAAAATGCACAAAGGCACAAAACAACTTGAATGAGTTTGATTCTTTTTATTTTTTTGAATTAAGGTCAACATGATTAGATTCATTGATTTTAAAAGAAAAGAAAAAGAGTAAAACCACTTGACAAAAGTCAAGGTTTTGTTTATTTAAAGAGGTGATGATTTAAAAAGAAAGAATCCTTTGAAAAAGGGAGAAGATTTTGAAAATTAAAGAAGGGGAGGAGATGAAGGGACTATCCTAAAAAAGAAAATAAGGAGATAAGGGAAGAAAGATCTAACCAAACTTGATGATACTTCAAATTATGATCATAAGATTTTCATCCTTACAATCTAGCATATGGCCAAATAAAGGCAAATTCCTACTTCATGAAGGTCAAGGCAAAGGAAATGTGTTCTAAGAATCTAAGTCAAAATCTTCATTCCAAAGCCAAGAATAGTAACCAATAGTCCACAAATTAAAGTCACAGTTTTTTTAGAAGTTTAATCCTTTATTAATGTTTTTGTGTCCAAATGGACAAAAGGAAAATCAACAAAAACAATAATAAGAGCAAATAATAAACATGATATGGATGAATAAAGCATAATAAAGCAAAATAAAATAAAAGCAATAAAAGTGCAAGAATTTAAATGTTAGTAGCAAAAGAAATTAAAGTGAAAGAATCTAAAATATTAATAGTAGTAATAGTATAATAACATTTACATAAGAGTGGTATGGTGAACTTAATCAACCACAACCAAAAGAGTAACCAAAATCAAAAGGAAACCGGATCCACTTAGCAACTTAAACTATAGCGATTAATCAAGGCAAACCGAATCGAATTCAATGAAATTTCAAAGGCGATTGGGAGACCCAAAGTACCTACGCATCAAACATTCATAAGTCTCGATTCTTAATGCAATATGATTAACCACTTTGGGATTACGCGACCAACAAGAGGTCCGGTCCATGAAAGTGAAAGTACCCAATTAGATTTTTATTCTGAAGTCGAGACACATTTAGGTCTATGTTAAGAAATCGCCGAGTAATTTACGAAGTAATTACCCTACAAATGAGGTCAGCCACCACCAATTAAGGTGCATAATGTTAGTGCTAATGCATGCGAGATAAACGATATGTAAATCGCTATCCGGATGCAATACCGCACGAAACTAAAGGTGAATACCAAATTGAGCCGCACTCATGGTATTCTTCCATCCTTAAGTTCAATCACTCATCTTGGTGGATTCAAGCATGAAAATGTATCACTAATGAAAAGTACCTTAAATGAATTGAATAATCCACTTAAAGGTAGTTTTGAATTAATGAACATTATTCTAATCTACACCCAAAGTTCATTGAAATTAAAGAGAAATCACTCCCAAAAGTGCTTCCCAAGGTAAAAATAAAAAGGAGGAAGAAGAAGAAGAAAGAAGAACCAAAAAGGGGCTTAAAACAAGCCAAAAAGTCCATTCTGACTTGTGTTAACCGGTTAACCAATTGGTTAACCGGTTAACGCAGGCAAAACCCACGTAGTTTTAAAACTGTTTAACCGGTTAACCAATTTTCACTATAAATAGTTGACCGGTTAATGTTGTACCAGAAGCAGAAAAATGCAGAAAATTCAGCATGATCCATTTTAAAACCTTTTCTCAAACATTTGATGATCATGATCTGAATTTGCACGAATTTTAAAACCAAAATATAGTGGAATACCTGAAATTAAACAACAAATAAAGATCCAAAGGATCTAGAACCAAAGGCACCAAAGATCTACATCTTGAATGTTGATGGTGAATATGGGTTTATGGAGGGAGATGAATTACCAAAAGCACTTCTTTAAATTGGACCAAATCAAGCTTAGATCTACTGCAATTGGTGAACAAAAGAAGAATTGGATGAAGGTTTAGCTCAAGTTAGTCAAGAATTCAATGTGAACTCTTGATAACTTCAAAAGAAAGAAAAAAAGCTTTAGTGAATTTTTGGTTTTGGGAGAATGTTTTGCAAGGGGTTTTTTGGCTCTCAAAAGCTTGGTGAATGAATGAAATTATGGTCTTATTTAAAGACTTTAGGTATGGGAATTTGGTGGAATGGAGCTTACTTTGGTAATTAAAATTAGGCTTGGTAATTGCAATTTTGGTGGGAAATGGAAAAGAGTGGTGATTAGTGAGGGTTTAGGGTAGGAAATGATCAAAGTGATGTAGAGAAATCCGAAACCAATGGATCTAGAATATTCCAATAATACTAATGATCTAAGAATGATGAATTTGAATAAAATATTTAAATTTTGCACTGGTTAACCGGTTAACCAAGCCAAAATTTGAATATTTTATTCAAATGAGGCTGCTTAGTTGTTGCGGCCCGATTCTTTTTGTACGTCGAAGAAGGCATGGAAATAAAAAAATTAACCTTGGAAATCCTTTGAATGAATCAATTAACTTGGGAAATCCTTGATCAGATAAATTTGAATTATTTGGGGATCAACTTCGACTTTTGTCTGTGAAATTTTACTCGAGTTGCAAGACTGCTATTTTTGGCATTTTCAATGGTTCCTCTTCCTGAAAAAAGGTTAGTAAAAGGAAACAAAATATTTTTTGGATTTTGATTAATGGTTAGTAAACGTAAACAAATAAAGTAATTTAAAGACAACGGTGATCCCCTGTGAGGCATAAACCTAACCCGAGAAGAACCGTGCAACCAGTGTGATCTTGTTTGTATGCAAGATGCAGATGAAATGTGAAGAAAAACTTAGGGCAAAATTTAGGGTGTTATAGCTGCCCCTATTTAAGTTTCTTCAATCTGAAGATATGAAGATTGACATCTTCGTCTCTGCAAGATGGGAGAGACTTAAATACAGAAAGCCCAATTTTTGTCCTAAGAGAACATGATATGATATGAATATGATATGATATGCAAACCCAAGATCTCTATGGGGAACACACGATCACCAGAGGAAAGAAAAAAGCTTGGGGACACAGAAGAAAAATCTTGCTAGGGAAAACGAAAGACACCAAAAGAGTTACCAGGAAAATAAATCACTGGATAACTGACTCTACATGGGGGAAAAGTTCAATGATATAATCAAGATAAAAGGTTCAACGAGGAAAAGTAAACACAACTTGCTTGGTTACATTAGCATATGATGATGCTTCCACCCACTTGGTGAAGTAGTCAATTTCCACAAGAATAAAATGATGTCCATTTGAAGCCTTGGGTTCAATCATGCCAATCATGTCAATTCCCCACATAGAGAAAGGCCACGGGGAAGAAATCACATTGAGATGAATTGGTGGCACATGAATCTTATCAGCATACACCTGGCACTTATGGTACTTTTTCACATACTTGCAACAATCAGATTCCATTGTCATCCAATAGTAACCTGCTCTCAACATCTTTTTAGCCATTTCATGCCCACTAGCATGAGTACAAAAAGATCCTTCTTGAATTTCTTTCATTAACATGTCTGCTTCGTGTCTATCCACGCATCTGAGCAAGACCATGTCAAAATTCCTCTTATAAAGCACATTTCAATTCAGGAAGAAATTTCCTGTCAATATCCTTAAAGTCCTCTTATATTTATCGGATGCCCCAAATGGGTATTCTTGACTCTAGAGAAAACATTTAATATCATGATACCAAGGCTTGTCATCATGAACTTCTTCAACCGCGAACACATGAGCTGGTCTTTCAAGCCGCATCACTCTGATCATGGGAATGTCATTCCACTGGTGCACCTTTATCATAGAAGCTATAGTTGCCAAAGCATCTTCCATATGATTTTTCATCACGAGGAACATAATGAAACTCAACTTTAGTGAAGAAAGTTGATATCCTCCTGGCATAATCTCTATAAGGGATCAAGTGGGGTTGATGAGTTACTCACTTACCCTTGATCTGATTGATTACCAAGGCAGAATCTCCATACACTTCAAGATGCTTAATCCTCAAATCAATAGCTTCCTCAAGACCCATAATACAGGCTTCATACTTAGCTTCATTATTGGTACAAGGAAAAGTCAACCTTGCAGCAAAAGGAATATGTGAACCATGGGGAGTAATGATCATTGCCCCAATTCCTCTTCCGCGTGCATTTATAACACCATCAAAAACTAAACCCTATAGAGATCCAGGCTTCGGCCCTTCCTTAATCAAATGTTTATCACAATCTTTCATTTTCAAATACATTACATCCTCATCTGGAAAATCAAACTTAACAGACTGGTAATCATCAATTGGTTGATGTGCCAAATGGTCAGCCAAGATACTACCTTTTATAACTTTTTAAGCTCGTTACTCGATATCATATTTTGACAATAACATCTGCCAACGAGCAATCCTCCCAGTCAAAGCAGACTTTTCAAAGATATACTTGATCGGATCCATTTTAGAGATCAACCAAGTTGTATGATTCAGCATATACTGGCGAAGACGCTTTGCAGCCCAAGCTAAGGCACAACAAGTTTTTCAAGAATGGAGTACCGAGACTCACAATCAGTGAATTTCTTACTCAAGTAGTAAATTACATACTTTTTTCTTCCAGATTCATCTTGCTGACCAAGCACACAATCCATGGAATCTTCCAACACAGTCAAGTACATAATCAACGGTCTACCTTCCACCGGAGGAGACAAGATAGGAGGTTCAAGCAGATATTCTTTGATACTTTCAAACGCCTTCTGACAATCTTCTGTCGAGACACAACCTTGGTCTTTCCGAAGCAACTTGAATATCGGAGCACACGTGGCAGTCATGTGAGAGATAAACCTCGATATAATTCAAACGGCCCAAGAATCCTCTTACTTGCTTTTCAGTTCTTGGAGCAGGCATTTCCCGAATAGCTTTCACTTTATCTGGATCAACTTCAATGCCTCTTTGGCTGACAATGAAACCTAACAACTTTCTAGAACGTACACCAAACGTGCACTTGTTCGGATTCAAACGAAGTTTAAACTTCCTTAATCTTTGAAACAACTTCAGCAAATGTTCAACATGATCCTCTTTAGTCCCCGACTTAGAGATCATATCATTAACATATACCTCAATTTCTTTGTGCATCATATCATGGAAAAGCGTGATCATAACTCTTTGGTATGTCACACCAGCATTCTTCAATCCAAAGGGCATCACTCTGTAGCAGAATGTTCCCCTTTGTGTAATAAATGTGGTCTTTTCCATGTCCTCGGGTGCCATCTTTATTTGATTATAACCGGAAAATCCGTCCATAAAGGAGAATGCATCAAACTTAGCCGTATTATCTACCAACACATCAATGTGTGGCAATGCAAAATCATCTTTTGGACTGACTTTATTCAAATATCTGTAATCAACACACATTCAGACTTTTCTGTCTTTCTTTGGAACAGACACAATATTGGCCACCCATTGAGGATAATTAGATGTTACAAGAAAACATGCGTCAATCTCCTTTTGAACCTCCTCTTTGATCTTTACTGCCATATCAAGATGAGTTCTTCTCAAATTTTGCTTCACAGGTGGGCATTTAGGCTTCAGCGGCAATCTATGCTCCACAATATTAGTATCAAGACCTGGCATGTCCTGATAAGACCAAGCAAATACATCAACATATTCTCTAAATAGCTCAACCATCCTCTTCTTAACCTCAGGACCAAGCAATGCTCCAATCTTGACTTCTCTCTTATCATCTTCAGAACCCAAGTTAACCATCTCTATAGGCTCTCCATGAGGCTGAATAACCTTCTCCTCGTGCTCAAGCAACCAAGAAATATCATCAGGAATCTCTTCAACATCCTCTTCCTCAGATTCGAACACAGGGAATTCAACGTTTGGAGTGGGCATAAGATCATTTTTTTCAATGGGTTTATCAATCAATCTGCACAATGATTTTATTTTTATTTTAGAGTATGAACAAAAGTGCAAACATTATGCATATAAACATTATTTTGGGTTTTTTATGTTACCATTTTTCATAATAAAGCACAAAAGGGAAAACACATATGGAAATAACAAAAATAACATTTTATTGATGATGATAAAATTTGAAACAAAGTCCGACAAACATCACTTTCACCTTGGGCAGAGTGAAAGGATTTTTTAAAGAAAATAAAACAAATTACTTTGAAACATGAACAATAGAAGGGACATCAATAGCAATCCAATTCTTGCAAATCTTTCCGTGCGTAACAAAGTTAGGCATTTCTTCATCTTCATCATCTTCAATGATGACAACAGCGGAATGATCATTGATAAACCCAACACTACAAAATCCTTCATGAATAGTCTTCGAGTCATTGAGAGCCACACCTGGTGTAAAACCAATACCAAATCATTCTTTGTTGTTAACAGCATTAATAACTCGTCCCCAACCGTCAGATCGACCAGTTTCAAGCACGCGTAGAGCATCCTTGAGAGAAGACATAGGCATAACATTCTTCTTAGCAGCATTATCAACAATAGAGAGAGACTGGAATGAAGTTCCCACCTCTTCTTCAGCATCAATATAGGAGAAAGATAACAGATTGATCACTAGCATCGCCTGTTCACCGCCTATAGTTACTAAATTCCCATCTTTCACAAATTTCAGCTTCTGATGGAGAGTAGATGTCATAGCTCCTACCTCATGAATCCAGGGTCTTCCAAGGAGACAACTGTAAGCGGGACGTATATCCATTACTTGAAAAGTAATTTGGAATATAAACGGTCCAATCAGAATAGGAAGATCAAATTCACCAATCACAGTCTTCTTTGATCCATCAAAAGCTTTCACAATAATCCCGCTATGTCTCATGGGAGCACCTTGGTACGCAAGCCTTGACAAAGTCGACTTTGGCATCACATTCAGAGAAGATCCGGTATCAACCAACACCTTAGACATAGCATCTTACTGACAGTTTACTGAAATATGCAGAGCCAAATTATGGTTCCTTCCTTCTTCAGGTAAGTCATCATCACAGAAACTCAGATTATTGCATGATGTGATATTAGTCATAATACTATCAAACTGATCAACAGTCACATCATGATCAACATAAGCTTGATCAAGAATCTTCTGCAAAGACTTCCTATGAGCCTCAGAGCACATCAAAAGTGATAAAACTAATATCTTCGACGGAGTATGCAACAGCTGCTCAGTAATGTTGTACTCGCTTTTCTTTATCAGTTTCAACACCTCATCTTCACTATCTTTCAAACTGGAATGACCAAATTGACCTGATCGAATAACAATATCCTCAATCTGTTTACTCGCACTTGTATCTTCAACTCTCTTCGGAGGATTCGAAGCATAAACTCTACCACTTCAAGTAACCTTTGTCACATCAGCAATGCTCACCACAGACTTTGGAGAAGGAATATGAACTTCCTTACCATTTTCTATCATCGTAGCATTATATCGGTATGGAACAGCTTTATCAGACTCATATGGCATTGGACCAGGCAAATTGATCACCAAGGGAGTAACAACATTTTTACGGCTATCAAAAGAAATAACCACCTTCTCAGGAACAACCTTCTCAGGAATATTAAACTGAGGCACAATAGCATTCACTTCATTGTCATACTCGTCTCTTTTTGTTGTCACTACAATCAACTTATCATCCATCATTTTTTGAATATCTCTCTTAACAATCACGCAACCACGAGGGTTCATCGAGCAAATGCAACAACCAGCATAATCATGGTCAATATCATGATATTCGCTTAAGAAAGTAGGCATCTCAACCAAAGACCTTCGGATGTGGAGGACCTCATAAATCTTGAACAAGCCAGGACAACCATCGACCATGTTCACAGTCGTATTACCATGATTCGGAAGCGGATTTGTCTTCACATTTGGATTAACATCATTGAAAGACAGAACATTTCTCCTTATCAATTTCTTCACTTCAAACTTCAATGGATAACAGTTCTCAATATCATGCCCCGGGGCACCTTGATGAAAAGCACAATGAGCTTTTGGCTTATACCACCATGGAATAGATTCTGGAACTAGAGGTGGGGAACGTGTTTGCACAAGATTCTTTACAATCAAAGATGGAAGCAAATATGCGTATAACATCGGAATGGGATCAAAGTTCGGCTTAGCACGACCCTGTTGATTACCACTCTGTTACACAATCGTTTGTTGATAACGAGACTGATATTTTGGAGCTACTGACACTGTTGGAGTCATATTAATCATCGGAGTTATAGAAGCTACATGCTAATGATGATGATGATTCTCACGACCACGAGGTCTTCTGTAACTTTCACGAGACACGACATTGGTCTCAGCTTCTTTTTTCTTACCAAAGTTGAACCTCTTAGAACTTGAGCCAATACTACTCTCTTTGCTCAACCGTCCCTCACGGACACCTTCTTCTAAATGCATCCACATACTCACCATTTCAGTGAAGTCATAAGGGGCACTTGCAATCATCTTCTCATAGTAGAAAGAACCTAAATTCTTTAAAAATATCTTCGTCATCTCCTTCTCTTCCAGAGGAGGAACAATATGTGCTGCTAGCTCGTGCCATCTCTGCGCATATTATTTGAAAGTTTCTTTGTCCTTCTAGGACATAACACGAAGTTGATCTCTGTCCGGTGCCATATCAACATTATACTTGTATTGCCTAACAAAAGCCTCTCCCTAATCATTGAAAGTATGGATTTGGCTGTTATCCAAACTCATGTACCATCTCATGGCTGCACCAGTCAAACTATCCTGGAAATAATGAATCAACAACTGATCATTGTCTATCTGAGCAAAGATCTTCCTAGCATATATAGCCAAATGACTTAGAGGACAAGTGTTGCCTTTATACTTCTCGAACTCAGGCAACCTGAACTTGTACGGAACCTTGACATTAGGAACCAAACAGAGATCATAAGCATCTTTACCAAAAAAATATTTAAGCCTCAAGGCTCTCATCTCTCTCTGTAACTCAACAAAATGGCCTTTAAAATCATAAATTCTTTCAGTTACACCAGCGCCTTCACTGGGCTCAGCATGGTAAATCACTTCATCATGGTGTGGAGTAGTATGCATCACAGGCGGTGCGATAGTCATTACTGGTTGAAGAGTAGTAAATGCAGCAGTCTCAGGAGGAGGAGTATGATAACCAGCAGGAGTGAAATTATCCGGCATGCCCCACGGTGTACCAGAAGGCATGCGGTAGCAAAGAGAAATGAAAACTTCGGCAGGGACTGATGCAGTGAAAATCTCAGAGATGACTGTGTGCTGAACAGGAGAATTAGGATGATGGGGTGGCTAATTCTGAGCAGCCACCAAGCTTTCCATCATGCCAGTAACTCTTTCCAAGTTATCCTTCAAATATGCAACTTCCTTGCGCAGCTCGCGATTCTCTTGTTGTAAGGCTTCCGACGTCTTCTTCCGATTAGCTCGAGTATCAACTTTGTGAGTCAGCTTGACAGGAGAACTGAACAAAGACCAAGAAACAACATAAGATCCATGGAGAACACTTAGGAAGCAAGACAAATCCAGGTATGATGCATTGTATGCGTATGCGAATGCAAAGATTTCAAAGGACTATAAGATAAATTTCAATATTTATAAAGAAACACTTTTTGAAGTACTAAAAACTCATTCTCATTAAAATCAAAGTAAGGATTACAAGTGAAGTACAAATCTCAAAAATCCTAATACATGAGAGGAAAGTAAACTAGGCCTAGGGGATCATCTGAAGAAGTTCTGAATCCCGGCTAGTACTTCATGTGAATCCTCTTAATCTCTTTCTTGTACCAATTCTCCATGTCTTCCTTATCCTTCACCAACTGGTCAACAATAGCCTTCCAAGCACCGGATGTTGGAGGAATGGTAGACGGAGTACTAGAGGAAAATAAATCCTCTCTTGGCCTATTCATAACACGCCGCTCAAGTAACTCAATGAGATCATGCTTTTCCTTTAGTTGCTTTTGCATTGTCGTCTTTTCAAGTAGTCATTCTTCTCTCTCTTTCTTCATCTTGTCCAATTCTTCTTGAAGAGCAACCTTATCATCAATGGGAGGAAGAAAAGCGGACAAAGGTAGTATAGGAAACAAAGGCTCCTCGGGTGGATAAGGCATCTTGAGCTTAGAAGCCCTAGATCGAACCCACTGGATGTAACACTCGGAGGGAGCAAGGTGTTGTCTTCCCAATTGACCCTTCTCTTTCCGATGAACCGCATGCCAAGAATGAACAATCCTTTTCTTCATTTCTACATGATCTGCACCATTAAGAAAGAAGAAACTGGACAAGGAAAGGTTGTTTGGTATGTCCTTCAAGCAATATCCCAACTGTCGCCTAGAAAGAATAGGGTTGTAACTAATTCCCCCACGTGTACCAAGAAGAGGTACATTAGGAAACTAAAACTCTCCACAACTATCAATAAGAACTCCAGTATCATAATAGGAACAATACCAAGTCATATCCTTATGAGAAAGAGACATAATCCTTTAAGACCATCTTCACTTCTCTCTATTATCCTTGAACACATCAGACTTTGGTAGGTGCAAAATAAACCACCTATAGAAAAGAGGCTCATAACACACAATCTCTCCATCACCTTTGGAGGTCCTATGATAAAAGGCATGATACATGTCTCCAAGAAAAGTAGATACCGAATTTATCTTCACGAAAATCTGAATGGCACTCTCGTCCACAATATCGTCTAAGTTAGGAAACAAGACAATCCCATAAATGAGCAAAGCTAGAACAGCCTCAAATGAATCCTTATGACCCAAAGTAAGAGAAGTAGAAGCTTTCCACATTAAGAACTTGGCATTAATACCATGGACACTTCCTTTCGGAAGAAACTTCCCACTAAAATCAGACTTTTTGAGAAAAAGGGTTTTGGCGATGACTTTGATCGTGAGCTTCTTCTCTAAGCCACAGAAAAGAAATTCCTTGTCCAAAATAGGTAAATCCATCCAATGAGAGTACTCCTCCAAGGTCGGCACAAGCTGATAATCAAGAAAGGTGAAACAACGATGCAATGGATCATAAACCTGAGCTAAGGTAGGGAGAATCCCCTCTGGTACATCAATATCCAAAATAAACAAGAGCTTTCCATAACATTTCCGGAACTCCTGGGTATCAACTACCAATGCTTCTAGCTTTCTTAGCTCTACTAGATTAGGATTTTTGAAGTTGTAATTCTTTGTGTTCCTTCTTTCAAAATTCATAACCATAGACATCTGAAATTTTGCAATAATATCTTATGAGTCCCTTGAAATCTCAAGAACAATGCTCGTGAATGCATGAGTTCATGTATGCAAAAACTACAAACAATATTACACAAAGCACACGGGTCTAGGTTCTGAGTCCCGAGCATGAAGTCAAGGTAACACAACACCTCCCACACAGGTAAGTACAAAGGTTTTGTCTTCATTGTACCTGCAGAAAACTAAAAGGGTGCTAACAGAGGTGCCCGGAGTAAACAACCATCTTTAGAATATCATCGGTACGTTAGATTACTCCCCAACTGATAACATTTTTAAAATAGACCTTGTCCGAGTGTAGCATCGCGTGACAACCACCTTAGATTTACACCCAGATAGTTTCCACACTATGTTCATAAATTGGCTTGGATGGGTTAAGGGTTCTACGGTCCTTGGTATGATCAGCTCAAGGTCGGAAAATAAGACCACATATGATTACTCATCATGACATTGATAATCCAAGAGAGTCTAACAGAGTGGATATTATTAAATTGATATAGCTTTGGACTACTCCATCGCTTATCGCTTTGAATATCTCCATCCTATCATAAGTTCAACTCAGATCCGGGTTAGAATTTATCTCGCTCATAGAGGATCACCAAAACCGAAACAGAACAAACAAATAACAAACAAATCAAACCAAAGCAGTAAATAAATCAAAGTAGGCCGAATTCACTTAGAGATTACTCCCCAGCAGAGTCGCCACTTTTCTGTAGCGGTAAAATCATGAGTGTAAGCTATTAGTTAACTTAACTCAAAGTAAACAGAGTCGCCACCGTGCTTTTATTTTATTCCAAAAGGAAAAGGAAGAAAGATAGAATAAATCCTAATGAATCTAAAAGCAAAAAGCTAAAGAAACATAACAGAGAAACATGTAAGTGGATAGGTTACACAATGGGAAGGTTTTACACACCCAAAATGTATGTGGTACTCCACGGGAGCCCTTTGAAAAATTTACTGCTTTTGGTTTGAAAAAGGTTTGTTAAACGAGAGTGGGGCGATGAGAAAAGAATTATTTTTTAAATATTTTTGTGTTTGGAGAGGTTTACCACCTCATGCCTACATACCCACAAAGTGAAATGTGAGATCAAAACCCCGTAGTTCGTGGTACAAATAGTGAAAAGGGTTGGTTATGATTGATTTTATTATGTGAAGATAATTTGTCATCTTCAAGTTAATGGCCAAACAAACTACCATGAGAATGAAGGCATGGACTCATACATCATTATGGGGAGGGCGCCAACTCGGATAAAATCAACGAGTATGCCACTAAACCCCCACGAATGACAAGATACTCAATTACATCAAACTACAACCATGGAGATTGAAAGATTTGCACTCGACTAAAGAATAATGACTCATAATCGGCAATATTTTAAATAAAATACACAAAAATGCACAAAGGCACAAAACAACTTGAATGAGTTTGATTCTTTTTATATTTTTGAATTAAGGTCAACATAATTAGATTCATTGATTTTAAAAGAAAAGAAAAAGAGTAAATGCCACTTGACAAAAGTCAAGGTTTTGTTTATTTAAAGAGGTGATGATTTAAAAAGAAAGAATCCTTTGAAAAAAGGAGAAGATTTTGAAAATTAAAGAAGGGGAGGAGATGAAGGGACTATCCTAAAAAAAGGAGATAAGGGATGAAAGATCTAACCAAACTTGATGATATTTCAAATTATGAGCATAAGAGTTCCATTCTTATAAGCTAGCAAATGGCCAAATAAAGGCAAATTCCAACTTCATGAAGGTCAAGGCAAAGGAAATGTGTCCTAAGAATCTAAGTCCAAATCTTCATTCCAAAGCCAAGGATGGTAACCAATAGTCCACAAATTAAAGTCACAAGTTTTTTAGAAGTTTAATCCTTTATTTGTGTTTTTGTGTCCAAATGGACAAAAGGAAAATCAACAAAAACAATAATAAGAGAAAATAATAAACATGATATGGATGAATAAAGCATAATAAATAAAAATAAAATAAAAGCAATAAAAGTGCAAGAATTTAAATGTTAGTAGCAAAAGAAATTAAAGTGCAAGAATCTAAAATATCAATAGTAGTAATAGTATAATAATATTTAAATAAGAGTGGTATGGTGAACTTAATCAACCATAACCAAAAGAGTAACCAAAATCGAAAGGCAGCCGAATCCGCTTAGCATCTTACACTATAGCGATTAATCAAGGCAAACCGAATCGAATTCAATGAAATTTTAAAGGCGATTGGGAGACCCAAAGCACCTACGTATCAAACATTCATAAGTCTCGATTCTTAATGCAATATGATTAACCACTTTGGGATTACGCGACCAACAAGAGGTCCGGTCCATGAAAGTGCAAGTACCCAATTAGATTTTTATTCCGAAGTCGGGACACATTTAGGTCTATGTTAAGCAATCGCCGAGTAATTTACGAAGTAATTACCCTACAAATGAGGTCGGCCACCACCAATTAAGGTGCATAACATTAGTGCTAATGCATGCGAGATAAACGATATGTAAATTGCTATCCGGACGCAATACCACACGAAACTAAAGGTGAATACCAAATTTATCCGCACTCATAGTATTCTTCCATCCTTAAGTTCAATCACTCATCTTGGTGGATTCAAGCATGAAAATGTATCACTAATGCAAAGTACCTTAAATGAATTGAATAATCCACTTAAAGGTAGTTTTGAATTAATGAACATTAACTACTCTAATCTACACCCAAAGTTCATTGAAATTAAAGAGAAATCACTCCCAAAAGTGCTTCCCAAGGTAAAAATAAAAAGGAGGAAGAAGAAGAAGAAAGAGGAACCAAAAAGGGGCTTAAAATAAGCCAAAACACCCATTCTGACTTGCGTTAACAGATTAACCAATTGGTTAACCAGTTAACGCAGGCAAAACCTATGCAGTTTTAAAACTGGTTAACCGGTTAACCATTTTGCACTCTAAATAGTTAACCGGATAACGTTGTACCATAAGCAGAAAAATGCAGAAAATTCAGCATGATCCATTTTAAAACCTTTTCTCAAACATTTGATGATCATGATCTGAATTTGCACGAATTTTAAAACCAAAATACTTTGGAATCCCTGCAATGAAACAACAAATAAAGATCCAAAGGATCTAGAAACAAAGGCACCAAAGATCTACATCTTGAATGTTGATGGTGAATATGGGTCTATGGAGAGAGATGAATTACCAAAAGCACTTCTTCAAATTGGACCAAATCAAGCTTAGATCTACTGCAATTGGTGAACAAAAGAAAAATTGGATGAAGGTTTAGCTCAAGTTAGTCAAGAATTCAATGTGAATTCTTGATAACTTCAAAAGAAAGAAAAAGAGCTTTAGTGAATTTTTGGTTTTGGGAGAATGTTTAGCAAGGGGTTTTTCGGCTCTCAAAAGCTTGGTGAATATAAAATTATGGTCCTATTTAAAGACTTTAGGTATGGGAATTTGGTGGAGTGAAGTTTGCTTTGGTAATTAAAATTAGGCTTGGGAATTGCAATTTTGGTGGGAAATGGAAAAAGAGTGGTGATTAGTGAGGGTTTATGGTAGGAAATGATCAAAGTGATGTAGAGAAATCAGAAACCAATGGATCTAGAATATTTTCCAATTATACTAATGATCTAAGGGTGCTGAATTTGAATAAAATATTCAAATTTCGCACTGGTTAACCGGTTAACCAAGCCAAAATTTGAATATTTTATTCAAATGAAGCTGCTTGGTTGTTGCGGCCCAATTCTTTTTGTACGTCGAGGAAGGCATGGAAATAAACACATGAACCTTAGAAATTCTTTGAATGAATCAATTAACTTGGGAAATCCTTGATTAGATAAATTTCAATTATTTGCATATCAACTTCGAGTTTTGTCTGTGAAATTATACCCGAGCTGTAGGACTGCTATTTTTGGCATTTTCAATGGTTCCTCTTCCTGAAAAAAGGTTAGTAAAAGGAAACAAAATATTTTTTGGATTTTGATTAATGGTTAGTAAACATAAACAAATAAAGTAATTTAAAGACAATGGTGATCCCCTACGAGGCATAAACCTAACCCGAGAAGAACCGTGCAACCAGTGCGATCTTGTTTGTATGCAAGATACAGATGAAATGTGAAGAAAAACATAGGGCAAAAATTAGGGTGTTACGGTAAGAATTTGAAGTCTTGACATCTTAACTTTAGATGTTCCTTCATGAGTTATTCTGATAATATCCCAAACTTCTTTGGCATTTTGGCATTGATACACAAGTCTGAATATGTTTTTATCAATGCAATTGAATAGGACATTCAAGGCTTTAGAATTCCATAGTGCTAGCTCATCCTCTTCTTTGCTCCAATCATCCTCAGGCTTCAAAGTTATATTGCCATATTTATCAATGATGGTAGGATGTTCCCATCCTCTATCCGCAGCTTTCCAAGCCTTATTGTTCAGAGACTTTAAGAAGGAAATCATGCGAGGTTTCCAGTAATCATAGTTAGAAGCATCCAGAGTGGGTGGTTTGTGTCCAAATCCTTCTTCCTTGTCCATGGTACTATAATATTGTCCCTAGATCTCACCCAGTAAAAAAAACAGGCAGGGTGTCTGCTCTGATGCCAATTGAAATTTTGGCTACAAACAAACAATGTCAAACACGATGTCACGACACCAATAAAACATTGTTGTAAAAGACAAAGACAAAATGTAAAGACCACAACAAGTTGTTAACCCAGTTCGGTGCAATCACACCTACTCTAGGGGCTACCAAGTCAGGAAGGAACGTCACTATCAGTAGTATCAATTCAAAGATCCACAACAAACACCTAGAGTTTGCAATATTTTCACTTAATCCCTACCCAATGACAGTTCTACCTAGGAACTCCTAGATATGAGATCCCTCTCACTCCCTTCACAATCATAGCAATGATCTTAAACAACTCATAGAAATCAAATACACTCTTTAAAACAATCTTTGACCTTGCTTAAAAGCTTCAGTCAAATACAAACACTCTTGCTTCACAGCTTCGAGTGGACAAAATACAAATGCACACCTAGTCCAAAAAAATCATCAAAAGACAATTTCTTGGCTCACAAGAAACTAACACACACATACACACACACGTGAAAAAAGCTGAATACACAATCCTTATTTTTCACACGTTCACAGTTGGGTAAAGCAGCCTTAAGTAGAACCTTCAATAGGCATTGGGCATGCTAAACTTGCACACAAATCAGAATAAATAATTCCTTAAATAAAGGAACAAAAATAGGAAGAACAAATGTTTTGCTAAAATAACTCCATGTTGAATCCTTCTTTTCCTTCTGATAAAATCGCGCTAAAACCACAACAAAATCACAAAATTAAAGACAACAGGATGCACGCACAAAATAGGATTCACTTAGGTCTTCAGGCCCAATCAGAGATGTCATGACATTAGTCTTGACATCCTAAAAACAAACAGCAGCACACAAAAACTTCACACCTACATAATGCTTAAACCTCATGTCATAACATTGCTTATGACATCCTGAAACGCACAAGAGTGTTACCAAAAAATATAGCGAATCAAAACATCTACAAGGTTAAACATCATGTATATAGAGAATTCTGAATAGGCATGGATCATATCATAAACTTTCAAAGATGCAATCCCATGATATACTCCAAATCAAGGATAATTTTTTTTTCAAAATCTCCAAAAACATCACAAAGAATAACTTATGTATTGGACAACAAAACTCCCTTGATTTTGCATACATTAGAGCAATTCACATAAATAAACACCTGCTAAAAAAGTGCGTAAATTAAATCAAAACTTTCTGCATCAGGATGTCTATGATCTGTCAAAACAGATGATACGACATCTGATATGACATTACAAAAACCTGCACAGATGTTCTTCAAGCATGTCAGAGACATCTTACAAGACATCAGAACACATGATAATGTTTTCCTACACATGTAGCCAAATCAAGGATTATAATCAATGGACATGGGTAAAATTATTAAGACACAAGGATGATTCTCATTTTATGCTCTCTACCTTTTTCTCTCAAGTGAAAACAGAGAAGGGGTATAAAATTATCAAAGTTAGAAGTGATCATGGTGGTGAGTTTGAGTATAAATACTTTGAGGAATTGTTTGATTGTGAAGGCATCTCCCATGATTTCTCTTGTCACAGAACTCCACAACAAAATGGGATTATGGAAAGGAAGAATAGGAATTTGCAAGAAATGGCTCGAACCATGATTCAAGAAACTGACATGGAAAAGCACTTCTGGGCCGAGGCAGTAAATACATCATGTTATATTCAGAGCATAGTCTCTATAAGACCTATTATGGGTAACACTCCCTATGAATTGTGGAAGAATAGAAATCACAACATTTCTTATTCTCATCATTTTGGTTGTATCTGTTATATGATTAACACTATAGAGAGTCTTGGAAAGTTTGACTCTAAAGCACATAAATGTCTTCTGTTGGGATATTCTAAACACTCTAAAGACTACATAATCTATAACAAAAAAACACGAAATATGGAGGAATCAATTCATGTCAGATTCGATGATAGGCCTGACCCTGAAAAGTCAGAGCTAACTCAAAAGTTTGCAGATCTGAAGATTAAGTTTTTAGAATCCAAAGAAGGAGAAGAAGACAAAGCTAAAGAAACTAAAGAGTCAGAGACTCCTTCACTAGAACCAATGATGAGTCCAACTCAGAAGAAGAACAGACTCAAAGCTTCTCATTCTGAAAATTTTTATGGGAGATAAATCTACTTCAGTAATAACCAGAACCACTTTCAAACATTCTAAAGAAACACTTCTTGGATTGGTGTCTCTTATTGAACCAACCTCTGTAGAAGAAGATCTTCAAGATAATGATTTGATTATGTCCATGGAAGAAGAATTGAATCAGTTTACCAGAAATGGTGTTTGGGATCTTATTCAGAAACCTAAAGGTGTACATGTTATAGGAACCAAATGGGTTTTCAGAAACAAGTTGAACGAGAAAGGTGAAGTAGTCAGAAAATAAGGCTCGACTGGTTTCATAAGTCTACAGTCAATAAGAAGAGATTGACTATACTGAGACCTTTGCTCCAGTCGCGAGGTTAGAATCTATTCGCTTATTAGTTTCTTTTGTTTTCAATCATAACATCATCCTTTACCAGATGAATGTTAAAAGTACATTCTTAAATTGATACATTCTTTAGAAAGTGTATGTACGCCAACCCCCTGGTTTGAGGATTCTAAAAATTTAGATTTTATTTTCAAATTAAAGAAATCCATATATGGTCTAAAACAAGCTCCAAGAGCTTGGTATGATAGACTTAGTACATTCTTTTTGGAAAATGATTTTACCATAGGGAAGGTAGATACTACACTCTTTCTCAAGACATTTAAGAATGATATTATTATTGTGCAAATATATGTAGATGATATTATTTTTTGTTCTTCTAATCCTGTTTTGTGCAAGGATATTTCAGAGTTGATGTAGGCAGAAATCGAAATGAGTCTGATGAGAGATCTTAAATTCTTTCTAGGAATCCATATTGATCAACGTCCAGATGGAACATATTTTCATCAGAGAAAATATGCAAAAGAACTTCTGAAGATGTTTGAGATGTCAGAGAGCAAACCTGCAAAGACCCTCATGCACCCAACATGTATTCTGGAGAAAGATGAAGCAAGCACTAAATTTTGTCAGAAACTCTATTATGGAATGATAGGTTCTCTTCTATATTTAACAACTTCTCGACCATATATTATGTTCAGTGTTTTCTTGATGGCTCAGTTCCAATCATATCCAAGAGAAAATCATCTGACTGTTTTCAAGAGAATCCTAAGGTATATTAAGGGAACGAAAAATTTGGGTCTGATATACAAGAAGACCTCAGAGTACACATTATCTGGATATTGTGATGCAGACTATGTCGGATATAGAATTGAAAGCGAAAGTACTTTTGGAAACTGTTAATTTCTAGAAAACAGTTTCGTCTCTTGGGCTAGAAAAAGACAATCAACAATAGCATTATCCATTGTAGAGGAAGAATACATATCAACATCATTGAGCAACACTCAAATGCTCTAGATTAAGAATCAACTCGAGGATTTTCAGATAAATGAGGGTAATATTCCTATCTATTGTGATAACACAATTGCTATTTGTTTGAGTAAGAATCTTATTTTGCATTAAAGATCTAAACATATTAAAATTAAACATCATTTTATCAGAGACTATGTTCAGAAGGGAATTTTATCTTTAAAATTTATCGATACAGAACACCAGTGGGCTGATATCCTTACAAAACCCTTAGATGAAGATAGATTTCTATTTATGCTGAAGAACTTAAATATGGGCATTTGTCCAGAATAAAATCTTTTACAATAAGTTTAGGCTCTATGTGTAAAAAGAGATTCTAACTCCAAGCAAATATGGAGTTGTGAGGTTCTGATAGAAATGCTTCTACAAGTTAGATGATATTTTCTTCAGAAATTGAGCCAAGTCAGTGTAACACGGTGGGAGAACTGACTTTAGTTAAATGTTGCGGATAGCAAGAGTCGCCACCGACTTTTATTTTATCTAAAGGAAAGGGCATAAAAGAACAGGAAAGACCTTAAAATATTTTTGGGTTCGGGGGGTAGGTTATGTAAAGGGAAGGTGTTAGCACCCTTTACATCCATGGTTATCCATGGGCTCTTGGTTACTTAGCTCACTTTAAAATGTTTTGAGAAGTGTAGTGTGTGATTAAAAATTTTCTTAAGTACTTTATAATTATCCTTGTACGGATATATATAAAGACTTTGTTTTGAAAATTGTTTGAAAATGTGAAGTGTTTATGAAATGTTTTTGAAGGAGTGAGCAAGTACTTAAGAGGGACCCACCCTAATTTGAATCTTTTCTGTTCTTAAGTGTTCTTTCAATGGTAAGACTATCCCTATTATTAAGGAATAGGTAGTCATTACCTTGGATGTTGTATGGGACATATGAAGGGTCATCTGTGATTAGGCAACTGTAAGGTGTCTTAGCAATTTGAAGGGACTTATCATCTTTTATTCGAAAGGGACAAGATCATTTACGAAGGCAACATCGAAGGGACTTGATCTTATAATCATAAAGGGACTTGATGATATTTTTATGAGAATGGACTTTGCTTTTAGACACCTTACTTGACCTTTTTCTTTAGGCAACATGAGGGATATCCTTAAGAAGTGAGGTGGCGATCAAAGATCGACTCACGTGTGTGCATGTATAGATTCATATATTTATCTTATAATTAGTGATCTAAATTAATTTTAAAATACAAACATGTTATCACTCCCTATATTTACTAACCATGGCAAGAATATTTATAAATAAATAAACAATAAAAAAAACTACGACTATTACAACGCTTTTGCAGTTACATTATAATAAAAATAATTAAATAATAAATATAAAATAAAATGAACAATAGCTAAAGGGTTAGTGATAAAATAATTATAAGAAAGAAAGGTTAGTACAAATATACAAAAATATATAGAATTTAAAAGAACATTTTTAAATTAAATAAGCAATTTTAAAGAATTTTTAAGAAATAAATAATAAAGGAATTATAATAATGATAATAAACAATATAATAATTATTTACAAAAAAAAACAAAATTAATTATTTAATTAGGTATTAGAAAAATTAACTAAGTTAATATTTAAAATTAAATAAGAATTAGGGTTAGAGATTTAAAAATAAAATTAGGGTTTATAATTTGAATTACAATATTAATTTGATTATTTACAAAAATAAATATATAATAATAATATATATACATAAACAAAATATATTGCAAAAATAAAATACAAAGTTTTCTATTTTTATATTCTTATTAGAATTATTATACTATTATTTTTAAAAGAAATTAATTTATAAAATATATAATTGAATAAATAATAAGAAAATAGAAGAAAATTAGGTTTTAAAAAAAAATGGGGAGGCCTGGATTTGAACCCAGGACCTCCCCTTTACCTGAGGGAGTCAAAACCACTGGGTTGCGCACGCAGCTGATGACCTAAAGCCAGCAAACAAACATTATATGATAAATCAAGTGAATTAGTTGAGAAAATAAAAAAATTGCTGAGGATTGGATTCGAACCCACGCCCTGATACCTACAGCCATCACCACCTTACCAATTGAGCCATGCGCGTTAGCTGATAACAAACTAACAACTATATATTATAAAAACAAATCAAATTTTGAATTCTGATTTCGCGCCAAAGCTGCTTCGTCTTCAACCTCCTGACTTGCGAAATTACCTACGAATTTATCCACCATATTTCCTGTGAATTCACCTGCGTATGAAACCTGCCAATCTCATATCATCATGAATATGCAACCATTCGTCAAATTAAACGCATGGTTATGATCACCACACTTCACACAGTTCATTTATGGTCTTAAAATCAATTTATATAGTCTAAATCGAAGAACCCTAAATATGGTTCAAGAACCCTAACAATGGCCGTTTTCGGTTTAGGCACTCATTCTTCAATTTCTTTGCCCAGAAAGCATCTAAACATCATCACTAACACAAATATACAGTTAGAATTCATTATCATTGCATAAATAATTCAAATCGAAAAAAATAAAAGTATGAACAATATGCATTCGGGTTGGTCATATGAGCATGAGTTGAATGCGTTTGAGGGTTGGGATAGACTCAGTGATGTCCAAAGAACATGTAGCAACCTTTAAATTGCCTTGAAAGTGTCTCTAGCCAAGAATCTGAATATGAGTTTTTGGATGAAATTTTGAAGTTTGCAATGTGTTCTTGAGGCTGTGAATCCGTGAGTTTGAGGCTGCTAACTGTTGTTTATATATGAGTCAATCAAATTAGGTCAAGAGTTCAACACATTTGTGGATATTTGATCTTTGGGAGATTGAAAAAGATTTGTTCTTAAAACTTGAAATATCTTGATCTAGCCTTGCTATTTTAGGATGATCTTCATTATTTTTGTATCAATCAAGTCTAAATATATTTTAAGACTTTCTAGAAACCAAATCAATTTAAATATCCATTATTTTATATTTTATTTGAATTTAAAATGATTTTTAACATAAAAAATCATAATAAATAAAAATAAAATGAATAAAATTATGAATAAATTAATTTAATTTCGTGCATGATGTCATGGAAGTAATTGGATCACAAAAAAGCAAGCCCATTTGGTGAATTATGGTTTTAAGACCCCATTTGCTTCATAAACCTCTCAAAAATTTCCCAACTTTGCAAGGGCACACATCCTTCAATTTTAATGCTATGAAGGTGTTATTGGACATTTTGGAAAGCTTAAAGAGTCCTCTAACCAACCTCTTTGGTCTCATGTCCATATCTTTTACCATTCTCAAGTTATGCTCTTTGGAACTTGTTGACTTTTTGTTGACTTTTAAAAGGACCTATAATGTCTTAGCTCATACCTTCCAAATGAAGCATTTTTGGGCTTGGCTTGTGAGACACAAAGTTGTAGAGAGTTCAATTTATTTCAAAATGAGCTTTGGATGGAAAAATTTTGATGAAGCATGTGAAAGTTATGGCTGGTCAAAGTTCAGTTGACTTTTCCTATGAAAACCCTAATTTAGAAACTCCTGATTCTTGATGATCTGAAATCTCCTTGATGAATCATGATCAACCCTTGATCAAATGATGAATTTTACTTCATATACTTGATGTTGGCAAAAACTAATGAAGTTTGACTTTGGTTTGACCACAGTTGACCTCAGTTTGACTTTTTAACTACTTTGACTGATTTTAACCTATCTGATCATCTGACTGAGCAAATCTTTTGGGAAATTCTTGAAACTTGACATGGGGATTCTTGAACATATATAGGATGCTATGAAGCTCACTTTAAGTCTTGGAAGTCCATTTAGCCTGATGAAAGTCAAAACCCTAGTTTAAGATGCATTGCTTAGGAGAATGCATTGTTTTAGGGAATTGTCAAACTTTCTAACTAATTGTGAATCTTGTGAACCTTGTGAACCTCATGAGATGTCTTGTGAACCTTGTGAACCTTGTGAACCTCTTAGTACACAATGTATTGTCTTGTGGAGGGCAAATTTTGGGGTGCAACAGCTGCCCCTGTTCAATTTTCTGAAACCTGAGGGGTTAGATTGGTATATGTGTCAGTCGTAACCTGGAAGGTCGAAGGGGATTGAACACAAAAGCCCAAACATTTGCACTCGCAGGTGCGTAAAATAACACTGATGATTAATTGTATATGATTGAGTGGGCTTAAAGATGCCACTTGGAAGAACTGGAGATGGGCTTAGAGATGCCATCTAAAGTATCAGGATGTGATGATGTTTTTATGTTGATACTGGATATCAGTAATAGGTCTTTGTATAGGCCGTCTCTGAATCATTTATGCAACATAGTTTGAATTGTTGAATAGACTAGTAGAAATAAATCTTCGGGACGATTATCTCTTCTGGAAGTATCTTGGATTAAGGAATGGATCTTTGTACAGACCGTTTGCCTACTCTCCAAGGTCAAAAGAATGTCGGGATTAGTTCTTCTGAAAAATATCTTGAACCAGGGAATGGATCTTTGTACAGACCGTTTGCCTGCTATTCAAGGTCAAAAGAACGTCAGGATTCGTTCTTCTGAAACATATCTTGAACCAGGGAATGGATCTTTGTATAGACCGTTTGCCTGCTATTCAAGGTCAAAAGAACGTCAGGATTAGTTCTTCTGATACATATCTTGAACCAGGGAATGGTTCTTTGTATAGACCATTTTCCTGCTATTCAAGGGCCAAAAGAACGTCAGGATTAGTTCTTCTGAAAAATATCTTGAACCAAGGAATGGATTTTTGTATAGACCGTTTTCCTGCTATTCAAGGCCAGATAGATGAAATCTTCTGGAAGTATCCTGGATTAGGGAATGGATCTTTTTACAGACCGTTTGCCTACTCTCCGAGGAAATCTTGAGTAATGTATGGATCATTTCTGACCTGTTGTGAATTGTTGATATTGTTTTACCTGTATATAACTATCCTGCAAGAAATAAATGTTAGTTTTATGCAATATGTATGCATGCATAGTATGATGCACCTAAGTAAATGTATTATGCATTTAGGGATATGTATGTTATGATGTAAATGATGTATGTATGAATCATGTCGCCTGAAGCGTCTGGATATCTTTGTATAACAACTGCTGGCTAGGGAAAATAAATCCCGATTCGTTGCTGAAGAATATGAGGAACTTGTTCCCGTTTTGTTTGATAGTATAGTGTTTATAACCTCCCGTCTTCGTTCGTCGTACTTCTATTGAAGGAATAAGTTCCTGAGTATCCCGACTGAGGATAAAAGAGATGGACATAAATTCAAGGGGAGATGTAACTCGAAGTATCTATGATGATAGATTTGCCCTGCTGGGGATTTGTAGCTGTCTTATGGGGATGAACCGGTGAAGTTTCGTTGAATTCATTCCCTCGTCCGTCCTTAGTAAATACTATTACTGCATTTTTATGCATTTCTGGTAAACATCAATCATATTCAAGCATTTTATGCATTTCTGGTAAACATCAATCATATTCAAAAGCATACATACATTCAAACACAACCAATGGACGTTTCGCTTATGTAAATAGAGTAAAAGTAAATCTGGATTCAAAGATAAAATTTTATTTATATCCCAAAGTGAACTATACATAGGCAATTTTGTACAAGGAGACAGAAATCCTAGTAAGAGGAATTCGTCGTAAAAAAATTTTACAAAACAAAGAAAATCAGCTATGTGGGAAGTAATCCTATTGAGTTTCAATTCTACTATTGCCATTATCTTCAAGTATCTCATCTTCTACTGCTGAGACGGAAACGATTGGATTGAGCTTTATCTGTTCGAGCTTGAATTAAGCAGCACAACTGGTTGGAGTTTACATGGGTGATCCAAACGAGACATAGTCATACGCTTTAATCCCTAACTTTTGCCTGGATTGCCTTTTCAGGTTTTCAATCCACCGGGATACCCTTTTTTGCCCAAGCCGCCTTTTCAGGTTTTCGACTTGCCGGGTGTACATTTTTTTTATATATATCCCTAATTTTTGCCCGAACCCTTTTGATTCGCCGGGATGCCCTTATTTTTGCCTAGGCCAGTCAACCTAGCGGGTCTCTTTTTATGCGTAGTATTTTTTAACTATGTCTGCATTTACAGGCTGTGGGAAGTCTTCACCATCCATAGTAGTAAGTATCATGGCACCTCCTGAAAACACTGTTTTGACCACAAATGGCCCTTCGTATGTAGGAGTCCACTTGCCCCTAGGATCACCCTGTGGTAATATGATACGCTTGATTACCAAATCACCAGACTGATATACCTTTGGCTTAACCTTTTTATTAAAAGCTTTGATCATTCTTTTCTGGTACATCTGGCCATGACAAACAGCTGCCAACCTCTTCTCATCAATCAAATTTTATCTGATCAAGTCGGGTGTGAATCCACTCATCTTCATCCAAGCCTGCATCCTTCATGATTCTTAAAGAGGGGATCTGAACTTCAATGGGCAAAACTGCTTCCATACCATAGACTAAGGAGAATGGGGTTGCCCCTATTGAAGTACGTACTGTAGTACGATAACCATGAAGAGAAAATGGTAACATCTCGTGCCAATCTTTGTAAGTAACAGTCATCTTCTGTAGAATCTTCTTAATGTTCTTATTAGCAGCTTCTATTGCCCCATTCATCTTTGGATGATACGGAGAAGAGTTGTGATGCTTAATCTTGAACTACGTGCAGAGATCAGTAATCATAGTGTTGTTCAGATTAGAGCCATTGTCAGTAATAATCCTTTCAGGGATGCCATACCTACATATGAGATTATTCTTAATGAATCAGGCCACCACATTCTTAGTAACAGATGCAAATGAAGCTGCCTCTACCCATTTCGTAAAGTAATCAATAGCGATCAGGATGAAATGATGCCCATTAGAAGCAGTAGGCTTGATCTCACCAATCATATCAATGCCCCATATGGAAAAAGGCCAAGGAGCAGTCAACACATTCAATGGTGATGGAGGTATATGTACTTTATCAGCATAAATTTGACACTTGTGACATGTTCTGGAATGTTGATAGCAATCAGCTTCCATGGTAGACCAATAGTAACCTGCTCTCAATATCTTTTTTGCCATGGCGTGACCACTAGAATGAGTGCCAAAGATCCCATCATGCATATCTTCCATAATCTTAGTTGCTTCCTTCTTATCCACACAACGAAGCAAAGTTGAATCATGATTGCGCTTGTACAAAATCCCATTACTCAAGAAGAATTTAGCAGAAAACCTCCTCAAAAACTTCTTATCTTTGACAGATGCCCCTTCAGGGAACTGCTGAGCTTCAAGATATCTTTTCACTTCATAGAACCAAGGCTTCCCTTCTGCTTCTTCAGTGTCAATCTCATTGCAGTATGCAGGCTTCTCAAATCTGTCAATAGTAATCTTGGGAGCTTCATCATCCCAGCTAATTTCAAACATAGATGCCATGGTGGCTAGTACATCTGCCAACTGATTCTCTCTTCGTGGAATATGTCCAAAGGTAATCTCTTTAAAGTATGGGATCAAAGACAACACATGCTCTCTGTAAGGAATGAGATTATCATGCTTGGTATCCCATCTCCTTTAATCTGACTTACTACCAGGGCTGAATCTCCATATACGTCCAAGAACTGAATCTTCATATCAATGGCAGCTTTGATACCCAGGATACATGCCTCATACTCAGCCATGTTATTGGTACAATAGAAAAAAAGTCTTGCAGTAATCGGGGTATGACAACCTTCAAGGGAAATGATCACAACACCAACACCATTACCAAGTGCATTAGAAGCTCCATCAAAAACCATAGTCCATCGGGATCCTTGTTCAGGTCCGTCATATTGTCAAGGTTTTTTGGTAATAATCATAATGTCTTCATCAGGGAACCCAAAACTCATTGACTGATAATCATCCACTGCTTGATGAGCCAAATGATCAGCTACCACACTACCCTTTAATGGCCTTCTGAGTAGTGTACTGTATATCATATTCTGTCAAGATCATTTGCCATCTTGTTATTCGTCCAGAGAGAGCAAGTTTCTCGAATATGTACTTGATTGGATCCATCTTCGAAATCAATAAGGTAGTATGAGTCAACATATACTGTCTTAGTCGGCGAGCAGCCCATGCCAAAGCGCAGCAAGTTTTCTCGAGCAGTGAGTATCTTGTTTCACAGTCAGTAAACTTTTTGCTAAGGTAATAGATTGCCTGCTCTTTTCGATCAGACTCGTCATGTTGCCCCAACACACACCCCATTGAGTTGTCTAACACTGTTAAGTACATAATCAAGGGTCTTCCATCAACTGGTGGCATCAAAATTGGAGGTTCTAGAAGATATTTCTTGATTTCATCAAAGGCATTCTGGCACTCATCATTCCACTCCATTACCTGATCTTTCCTCAACAACTTGAAGATTGGCTCACAGGTAGCAGTTAATTGGGAAATAAATCTTGCAATGTAATTCAATCGTCCCAAGAAACCTCTAACTTCCTTCTCCGTACAGGGAGCTGTCATCTCTTGTATAGGTTTTACTTTTGCAGGGTCTACTTTAATACCTTTTCCACTAACGATGAAACCCAGGAGTTTACCCGACCTTACTCCAAAAGTGCATTTGTTTGGATTCAATCTTAACTTGTATTTCTTCAACCTCTCAAACAACTTATGCAGATGATCAAGATGTTGCTCTTCATTCTGGGACCTAGCTATCATATCATCCACATATACCTCTATCTCATGATGAATCATATCGTGAAACAAAGCCACCATAGCACGTTGATATGTTGCCCCTGCATTCTTCAAACCAAATGGCATCACTTTATAGCAAAAGGTGCCCCACTGTGTAATAAATGTTGTCTTCTCCATATCTTCAGGTGCCATCTTGATTTGATTGTAACCAGAGAAACCATCCATGAAAGATAATACTTTATGCTGAGCAGTGTTGTCCAACAGAACATCAATATGAGGAAGTGGAAAGTCATCTTTGGGGCTGGCCTTGTTCAAATCCCTGTAGTCTACACACATACGTACTTTACCATCTTTCTTTGGTACCGGTACCACATTTGCAACCCATTGCGGATAAGAAGTTACAGCTAAGAACCCTGCATCAAACTATTTCATCACCTCTACTTTAATCTTCTCTGACATTTCAGGACGCATGCGACGAACCTTCTGCTTCTTTGGACGACAATCTTCTTTTACTGGTAAACGGTGAACCACAATGTCTGTATCCAACCCTGGAATATCTTCATAGGACCAAGCAAATATCTCCACATAATCATGTAACATCTGAATTAATCTGCTCTTAACACCATCTTCTAATCAGCCCCTATCTTGACTTCTTTCCTGTTTTCTTCAGTTCCCAGATTTACAACTTCGACTGGATCTTCATGTGGCTGTATAGCTTTCTCTTCTTGTTGTAACAACCTAGCAAGCTCTACAGGTACTTCACAATTGTCCTCCTTTCCATCTTCAGCTTGATAGATCGGATTCTCGAAATTATAATTGGCAATAGTAAAACTGTTATCAACAGGATCCAGAGTGGATGAGGATCTGCATTTTAGTGATGTGGGTGTGTGTAAGAACACATAGCTGATAAAAGAATAATAAAATAAAAGAAAGACAAGGAACACAATATTTACGAAAACGAAACGTCCACTGATTTTTATTGAATGAAGTATGCAAATGAAATGACATCCCGAAACAAGCATACCATTGTGCCCTGGGTAAGGCACAAGGCTTAAGAGTTTAATTGTTCAAAAATTACAAACTTAAGAAATAATGATACAGTAATAGTATTTACTCCTGACTAAAGGAGATAGGAATAACATCTTCAGCCTTCCAATTATTAAGCCCATCACCCACAGTAGGAAAAATCCAAGCATCCAGGTTGTAGTCTTCATCATAGTCACCCACAGCATTGATCTGATCTTTCATAATCCCTTGATTGGTGATACGAACAGCACGAGCACGACGAACAACCTTTTGGGACTCTGCAGTGAAACCCAAACCAAACTTGTCAGACTTGTAAGGAATGTCAGGAAGCTGACCCCAAATAGTACAACCACCTTCTTCAACCACAGCTCTATCATCTTTGAGGGAGGCCATTGTAGGAGGTATTCTGGTGACTACGGGAACTCTTTTGACAACAGGAGGAGCTTCAGTATTAGGAACAACCCAAGGAACTACTTCAAACGTCTAGCAAGGAGTTTCAACATATTCACCTTCTACTTCAACATACTTGAAAGTATTCACATGACTGACTATATATTCTTCTTCTCCGTAAACAGTAACAACCTTTCCCTTCACTGGATATCTCAACTTCTGATGTAACGTGGAGGTCACAGCACCTGCCCCATGGATCCATGGGCGCCCAAGCAAACAAGAGTATGAAGGACGAATATCCATTACATAGAAGGTTGAATTGAAGAAATGAGAACCTACTTTGATTGGGAGATTTATTTCTCCATGCACCACTCTTCTCGAACCATCAAAGGCCTTCACCACTATATTACTTGGTCTCAACACAGCATCTTCAGGACTAAGCTTGTTCAGAACATCTTTGGGAAGTACGTTTAGTGAAGAACCATTATCTATCAACACATGAGACAGGGTAGTGCCCCTACACTCAATAGAGATATGTAAAGCTCTGTTATGATCTCTTTTGGCAGGAGTCAAGTCAGCATCGGAAAATCCCAACCCATTATCATAGGTCAGGTGTGCAACACAATTTTCAAACTGATCTACAGAAATCTCATTTGGTACATGAGCAATCTTCAAGAACTTAATCAAGGCTTTGGCATGAGCCTCAGAACACAGCAACAAAGACAACATGGAAATCTTGGAGGGAGTATGCCCCAATTGATCAACAACATCATAATCACTCTTGCGAATGATCTTCAGTACTTCTTCCATCTGCTTAGAAAGATTATCTGCAGTTGGTGCATCATCTTGCACAGGTTCAATAACAGGACCTTTGCCCCGAGCATCAGTATTTGTCTCAACAGTCGAGGTAGTAGTTGGAGTAATTGTATTCTTAGAGGTAACCGGAGGAGAGAAAAATCTTCCACTTCTTGTGATCTTACTAGATCCAGCAATATTATCAACATCAAGGTTATCATCAGCAACAGGTCTATTAGCTAAGGGTTCCTGTTTAACACCATGGATATAAACATCGGAACTGTAATGCCAAGGTACAACTTTATAAGAAGTATAGGGAATAGGACCAGGAGTGGTAATAATCATAGGAGCCACTCTAGCTTCAGCAACAGTCTTCATAGGGCCTTCAGCAGTAATCTTGACAGGACCCTTATGGGTGATCTTGACAGGGCCTTTGGAGGTAATTCTTACTGGTACTTTATCAACCATATCCACTTCTTCAACCTTCACACCTTGAGTTATATGTTCAACCATACTCTCCACAGAAGATGTCCTCTCAAACAATATGGTTTAATTGTCCATGAGGCATTGAATACCATCCTTCAACTTCTAGCAGCTATCAGGTTTATAAGCACAATAAAAACAATCTTCATTACAACCTAGAAAGAACCCAGCTTGTACCGACTTCTTCTTGATAGCAGACAATGGAGTAGACACATCTGTGACTGAGGAAATATATGAAACTTCATCAATGGCATTAACAGTCTTTTCATGATTAGGCATGGGAGCAGTAATCACATTTGGAGTACCAGGAGGGTCAAACTCAATCTCTCCAGCATCAATCATATCTTGAATCTTGTTCTTCAATATCCAGCAATTATTGGTATCATGTCCCTGACAATTAGAATGATATGCACATCGTGCATTAGGATTGTACCTAGGAGAGGTAACATTAGGATTTTGAGGAGGGTCCTTCAAAGTAATGAGTTCCCCTTTCAACAAGTGTTGCAAGGCTTGGGCCAGTGACATGTTGATCTTGGTGAATTGTCTTCTAGGCTTCTGCTGATTGCCCTGTGGTGGCTCTGGTGTTGCAGGAGTAGGATTGGAGATGTGAACTGCAATCACAGATTAGTGACTCCTATTACGACCAGGTTGGCCATAAACAACATTTGACTCTTTCTTCCCACTAGGGGGCTTCTTTGCAGTACTTGATGAAGAGGCACCCACCTGTATCTTGCCACTTCTTATGCCACTTTCCACACGCTCTCCAGTTATTATCAACTTAGTGAAACCAGATGATGAGCTTCCAATGAGATGACTATAGAAAGGACCATTCAACGTACTCATGAACATATCCACTAGCTCCCTGTCCGTCAGAGGAGGTTGTACCCTGCCAGCCAAGTCTCTCCACTTCTGGGCATACTCCTTGAAATTCTCTTTAACCCCCATAGACATGCTTTGTAGTTGCATGTGAGTTGGTGCTAAATCAGCATTGTATTGATATTGCCTATAGAAGGCCTCAGCAAGATCATTCCAATCACGAATATTGGCACTCTCCAGTTGATAGTACCACTCCAATTAAGCTCCAGACAAGCTTTCTTGGAAGAAATGGATCCATAACTTCTTATCAGCTGTATAAGGTTGAATCCTCCGGACGTAGGACCTTAGATGCAGCTTGGGACACGAGACACCATCATATACTACAAAAGCAGGGACCTAGAAACCAATGGGTATAACCACTCCAGATATCAAACTCAGATCTTCAAAATCTAGCCAAGAAGACTTTTGCAATTCCATAGCATTCATTCTATCCACCAGCATCTTGAACTTATCTTTATTAGGATCATGATAGTAATTTGCTTCAGAGTCAGAATCCCCCATAGTATTATGGAGACTGCCTCCCTCTTTCTCAGACTCTTCAGACTCATAATCTTCAACCTGTTCCTTGGTCTTGACAGGACCTCTAAACCTTCTTCCCATATTGATAAGGCCTCCTGATCTTCTAGTCTTCTTAGTCCTCTTAGCCAGCAGTGTCTTCAATTCATCCCGTCCCTTGGACAAGTTCAGGATCAGCTCTTGGAATTGTGCATTCTGTGCCTGGAGATCTTTGACTGTTTGTTCAAGAGCCATTTCTGCTGAAATAAACAGCGAGAAGATAAGATACCTGTACATAAGAAACCTGTGATGTAATGATATGGTGTATAAATGCGTATGCAATGTTTTCAAGGACCGCAGGATTTAAATTTGTTTAAACAACCAAAAAGTAAACTTTTATTAGTAATAAATTTGTTTGCCCTTTGGGCTTACAATAAAAATGAAATGAATACAAAAAGATGAGGTTTTAAGTCTCCCATGGACGTTTCCTCTTTGTGTTGAGGTATGAGTTGAGATTCGGCTCCTCGTGAAGTTGCTTTGTTAGCTCCAGGATTCTTTCTTGACTTGCTTTGTAATGAGTCTCAAAAGTATCCCTTTGCTCCTTCAACTGGATCCAGGACCTCTGTAAGTCTTCCATGTCAGTGGGCATGTCTGGGTGAAGAATGACATAAGAAGTATCTCCTTCAGCAATTGGCTCTATAGTAACTGGCAGGATGGCAGGATATGGCATCATAAGAGTCTGAGCACGAGATCGCACCCATCTGAGATAAGCTTCTATAGGAATAGCGTACTTAGGCTCCAGAGTCTTGCTGTCAACCTTGTTCATCTTACCCCATGATCGTATAAACCTTTGACGGTAACCTTGCAGATCGTTGTCGTAGTCAAACACAATACCCTGAATAAGCATGTCATGAGGACCATCACTCCGAGCGTAACCAAACTGTCGTAAAGCTAAGGAAGGGTTGTAAGTAATGCCTCCTCTTATGCCTAGAAGTGGCACATTAGGAAACTCCCCGCAACGGTCGATGATAGTAACATTCTCCATAGATCTAGAGCACCAATGAATATCAGAATGAGAGAGTGACATAATCCTCTTGGACCACCTGAACCCTTGTTCATTCTTCATCACTGATCGAGGAAGGTGAGAAATAAACCACCTAGACAATAGAGGTATACAACACATCAGAGTTCCTCGTGCCTTCGTAGTACGGGTATGAAGAGAGTGTAAGATGTCTCCAAGTAATGTAGGCACTGGGTTGTGAGTCAGAAATATGTTGATGGCGTGAACGTCTATGAACTGATCTGGATTGGGTAACAACACTAAGCCATAGATCAATAGGGCTAATATTTCCTCAAAAGCATCATAACTCATAGTATTCAGGAACACTTGAGCTTTCTCCATCAATACCTTGGCAAGAATACCCTTAACTCCACTCCTTGTTTCTAAGACAATGTCTGATTTCTTCAAATGTAGGGCTGCAACAATGACTTCAGGTTTAGGCTCTTTTTCTAAGCCTGTGAAAGGTCTCTGATCAAGGATAGGTATACCCAGTAGCTTGGAAAATTCCTCCATTGTAGGAACCAGCTGATAATCGGGGAATGTGAAGCAATGATGTTTAGGATCAAAGAACTGAAACAAAACACTCATCATGTCTTCATTGAACCCTGAAGTGACTAAGTCCAGTAGGTGACCACGCCTCTTGATGAACTGGGAGTTTTCAGAAACTTGAGAGACCAATTCCTTAAGCTTAGGAGGTATCCCTACAAAGTTGATCCGGATGGTATTCCTACGAGCAGAAGCCATGACCTGCAACAAAGAACAAAGATAAATCCTTTGGTCCTTGAAATGGTTAGTGAAAATGCTATGCTTATGATGCATGATGATGTTATGATGCTATGCTCAATCACAAACATGTGGCACACACAAACAAGTCACACAATAGCCCTAGGTTTGAAGGCTTGCATGAGGTTTAAAGGTAAGTACCCTCCCCTGAAGTTAGTTGGTTCATCCTGTCCTATAAAGTAACCAGGTTCTAAGGGATCTCAATATTATTGATCCTTCACAAGGATGGTTGTTCAGTAGGCAACTTACTTGCCAACCAAAACCTTCCAAGTTTAGAATCTCAATGAGCGTAGTATCGAGTATCAACCAACTTCAGTCTGCACCAAAGCCGGCTATCTCAATACTTTCTAAAGGCCAAGATGGGATGACTAGGGTTCTAAAAGTTAGTTAGTGTATTGGCAACATATGGCAGCCTCATATTATCCTCAACTTGACTTAAGGAACATAAGCACCAACCAAGAAGTCACACTAACTATGGCCACCAGATCAACCATATCGGTATACGCCGTACAGTTTCCTTGGTCTATTGCCATTTACCTAAGGTACACTAGATCCGGGTTAGGATCTTTCACACATAAGAGCACCCAGCAGATAAGTATAAAGCAAACAAGGTAAAAAATTTTAACGTGATCTAATTCCTAAGGGTACCCCTGTTTTATTAAATCCCCAGCAGAGTCGCCAGTTCTGTAACACGGTGGGAGAACTGACTTTAGTTAAATGTTGCGGATAGCAAGAGTCGCCACCGACTTTTATTTTATCCAAAGGAAAGGGCATAAAAGAACAGGAAAGACCTTAAAAGATTTTTGGGTTCGGGGGGTAGGTTATGTAAAGGGAAGGTGTTAGCACCCTTTACATCCATGGTTATCCATGGGCTCTTAGTTACTTAGCTCACTTTAAAATGTTTTGAGAAGTGTAGTGTGTGATTAAAATTTTTCTTAAGTACTTTATAATGATCCTTGTACGGATATATATAAAGACTTTGTTTTGAAAATTGTTTGAAAATGTGAAGTGTATATGAAATGTTTTTGAAGGAGTGAGCAAGTACTTAAGAGGGACCTACCCTAATTTGAATCTTTTCTGTTCTTAAGTGTTCTTTCAATGGTAAGACTATCCCTATTATTAAGGAATAGGTAGTCATTACCTTGGATGCTGTATGGGACATATGAAGGGTCATTTGTGATTAGGCAACTGTAAGGTGTCTTAGCAATTTGAAGGAACTTATCATCTTTTATTCGAAAGGGACAAGATCATTTACGAAGGCAACATCGAAGGGACTTGATCTTATAATCATAAAGGAACTTGATGATATTTTTATGAGAAGGGACTTTGCTTTTAGACGCCTTACTTGACCTTTTTCTTTAGGCAACATGAGGGATATCCTTAACAAGTGAGGTGGCGATCAAAGATCGACTCACGTGTGTGCATGTATAAATTCATATATTTATCTTATAATTAGTGATCTAAATTAATTTTAAAATACAAACATGTTATCACTCCCTATATTTACTAACCATGGCAAGAATATTTATAAATAAATAAACAATAAAAAAAACTACGACTATTACAACGCTTTTGCAGTTACATTATAATAAAAATAATTAAATAATAAATATAAAATAAAATGAACAATAGCTAAAGGGTTAGTGATAAAATAATTATAAGAAAGAAAGGTTAGTACAAATATACAAAAATATATAGAATTTAAAAGAACATTTTTAAATTAAATAAGCAATTTTAAAGAATTTTTAAGAAATAAATAATAAAGGAATTATAATAATGATAATAAACAATATAATAATTATTTACAAAAAAAAAACAAAATTAATTATTTAATTAGGTATTAGAAAAATTAACTAAGTTAATATTTAAAATTAAATAAGAATTAGGGTTAGAGATTTAAAAATAAAATTAGGGTTTATAATTTGAATTACAATATTAATTTGATTATTTACAAAAATAAATATATAATAATAATATATACATAAACAAAATATATTGCAAAAATAAAATACAAAGTTTTCTATTTTTATTTTCTTATAAGAATTATTATACTATTATTTTTAAAAGAAATTAATTTATAAAATATATAATTGAATAAATAATAAGAAAATAGAAGAAAATTAGGTTTTAAAAAAAAATGGGGAGGCTTGGATTTGAACCCAGGACCTCCCCTTTACCTGAGGGAGTCAAAACCACTGGGCTGCGCACGCAGTTGATGACCTAAAGCCAGCAAACAAACATTATATGATAAATCAAGTGAATTAGTTGAGAAAATAAAAAAATTGCTGAGGATTGGATTCGAACCCACGCCCTGATACCTACAGCCATCACCACCTTACCAATTGAGCCATGCGCGTTAGCTGATAACAAACTAACAACTATATATTATAAAAACAAATCAAATTTTGAATTCTGATTTCGCGCCAAAGCTGCTTCGTCTTCAACCTCCTGACTTGCGAAATTACTTGCGAATTTATCCACCATATTTCCTGCGAATTCACCTGCGTATGAAACCTGCCAATCTCATATCATCATGAATATGCAACCATTCGTCAAATTAAACGCATGGTTATGATCACCACACTTCACACAGTTCATTTATGGTCTTAAAATCAATTTATATAGTCTAAATCGAAGAACCCTAAATATGGTTCAAGAACCCTAACAATGGTCGTTTTCGGTTTAGGCACTCATTCTTCAATTTCTTTGCCCAGAAAGCATCTAAACATCATCACTAACACAAATATACAGTTAGAATTCATTATCATTGCATAAATAATTCAAATCGAAAAAAATAAAAGTATGAACAATATGCATTCGGGTTGGTCATATGAGCATGAGTTGAATGCGTTTGAGGGTTGGGATAGACTCAGTGATGTCCAAAGAACATGTAGCAACCTTTAAATTGCCTTGAAAGTGTCTCTAGCCAAGAATCTGAATATGAGTTTTTGGATGAAATTTTGAAGTTTGCAATGTGTTCTTGAGGCTGTGAATCCGTGAGTTTGAGGCTGCTAACTGTTGTTTATATATGAGTCAATCAAATTAGGTCAAGAGTTCAACACATTTGTGGATATTTGATCTTTGGGAGATTGAAAAAGATTTGTTCTTAAAATTTGAAATATCTTGATCTAGCCTTGCTATTTTAGGATGATCTTCATTATTTTTGTATCAATCAAGTCTAAATATATTTTAAGACTTTCTAGAAACCAAATCAATTTAAATATCCATTATTTTATATTTTATTTGAATTTAAAATGATTTTTAACATAAAAAATCATAATAAATAAAAATAAAATGAATAAAATTATGAATAAATTAATTTAATTTCGTGCATGATGTCATGGAAGTAATTGGATCACAAAAAAGCAAGCCCATTTGGTGAATTATGGTTTTAAGACCCCATTTGCTTCATAAACCTCTCAAAAATTTCCCAACTTTGCAAGGGCACAAATCCATCAATTTTAATGCTATGAAGGTGTTATTGGACATTTTGGAAAGCTTAAAGAGTCCTCTAACCAACCTCTTTGGTCTCATGTCCATATCTTTTACCATTCTCAAGTTATGCTCTTTGGAACTTGTTAACTTTTTGTTGACTTTTAAAAGGACCTATAATGTCTTAGCTCATACCTTCCAAATGAAGCATTTTTGGGCTTGGCTTGTGAGACACAAAGTTGTAGAGAGTTCAATTTCTTTCAAAATGAGCTTTGGATGGAAAAAATTTGATGAAGCATGTGAAAGTTATGGCTGGTCAAAGTTCAGTTGACTTTTCCTATGAAAACCGTAATTTAGAAACTCCTGATTCTTGATGATTTGAAATCTCCTTGATGAATCATGATCAAAACTTGATCAAATGATGAATTTTACTTCATATACTTGATGTTGGCAAAAACTAATGAAGTTTGACTTTGGTTTGACCACAGTTGACCTCAGTTTGACTTTTTAACTACTTTGACTGATTTTAACCTATCTGATCATCTGATTGAGCAAATCTTTTGGGAAAGTATTGAAACTTGACATGGGGATTCTTGAACATATATAGGATGCTATGAAGCTCACTTGAAGTCTTGGAAGTCCATTTAGCCTGATGAAATTCAAAACCCTAGTTTAAGATGCATTGCTTAGGAGAATGCATTGTTTTAGGGAATTGTCAAACTTTCTAACTAATTGTGAATCTTGTGAACCTTGTGAACCTCATGAGATGTCTTGTGAACCTTGTGAACCTCTTAGTACACAATGTATTGTCTTGTGGAGGGCAAATTTTAGGGTGCAACAGTCAGATATTATTTTCTTTGGTATTCTTGACTTGAGAAATAGAAAATGTGTCTTCTAAAAAAGATGAATATGGTCTTCTAATCACATCCATTTGTTGAAGTGACACCAAAAGCATTATGATTGTGTGAGGCTAGACTTTCAAAGTAATCACTATCAATACTCCTTATTTGTTCCAAATTTTCTTCAAATCAAAAAATATTTTGTGCTCATTATTTTTTAATTTGAACTTACACTTATTGATTTATATTCTGATGGCATCATCGTTTGTTTAAAGCTTACTTCTCTTTCAACATCAAAACACTTTTGAGACTATTCCATCAAATTTCTTCTGTTTGTGTTTGCTTGATAATTTTTTTATACCTTTTTGATTAGGAAAAAATGGGGGATTATTAATGGAAAGTTATTTTGAAGTTCAATATCTATACTCTGAATCACAATCCTGACATTCTAACATATTAAATATGCAAAATTCTCTTAGTATGTTTTGTTTCAGGAATGATATTGAATATCAGGAATTTATAAATTTGATTAGAAAAACAAATTCTCAGAATCATACATTCATATCCATGCCATAAGATTGCATCTAATCAAGCTTTATGAATTAACAATGTCATCTGATAATCATCAAGTTCTGATAGAAACCAGGTTCTGAGATGAAAACCGATGTTCTAGTCAGATTCATATGAGTCGTCATATGGAAGTATTCCTTCTCTACCATATGATCTGGAAACTCAAAATTTATTTTGTGAGTCTTGGGATCATGGGGAGACCTTGAACAAGTATAAATGAAATTTTGGGATTGTCAGAATCAGGGGGGAGTATCTTAATTCTGAACTTAACTTAAGTTATTTCCCATTTATTACCTTCATACAAAATTGTCTCTTCAAAACATGTTGTTTTGTCATTATAAAAAATGGGAAGATTGTAAGAACAAGATTTGGTTCTGCTCAATATCTCTAAGTTTTGATAATAACAACAAAGTATTTTTGTGAAATCAATTTTGATACTCTAACGTTTGTTGTTCTGAAAGGCTTGACAAACAGGTTCTGACTCTGAGAGAGTTTGTATGAACTAGTGATTCTGATATGATTTGCTTTTGCGCTATAAGAAAGAAAGACTGCTTATGCACCAACTCATTAGAAAACATATTGAGACAACCAATTTTGTTGAAATGTTTTCTAGGATTCTGACTCTGAATGAGTATGACTTTGATACGTTAGTTCTGAAGACCAAGTGCTGAAGATTCTAATAACTTAAAGTTCTGAAGACTGAAGGTTCTGAAGACCAAGTGCAGAAAGCCTCTAAAGATCTGAAGTTCTAAAGAATAAAGGTTCTGAAGACCAAGTGATGAAGACTTTAAAGACATACTTCTGAGTGAACAAGGTTCTGAAGATTTTGAAGACATAAAGTTATGAAGACCAAAAGTTACGAAGACAAGTGTTGAAGTTTTAAAGACAAGGTTCTGAAGAGTGAATATTTGAGATTCTAAAGACCCAACAATCATTTCCTCTACTTATGCTTCAATCATATTTCAACCAGAAGCCTCTGAAGATCAGAAGACAAGGATTAATGGTTAAGAGATTTATCCTTTCGTCTACTCATGCTTCAATCATATTTAAACCAGAAGCCTCTGAAGATTAGAAGACAAGGATTAATGGTTAAGAGAGTTATCCTTTCCTCTACTCATGCTTCAATCATATTTCAACCAGAAGCTCTGAAGATCAAAAGATAAGGATTAATGGTTAAAAGGGAATAATACAATAGTACAAAGACACTTCATTCCACTACTCCACTACCCTTATTTGGTGGTACATAAGGAAGATTATGTGTATGATTTATCACCCTCGACAACGACATTCCTCAGGCCAGCTGTGATGTAACATATTTATTTCTCAATGCCTATATAAGGATTGTCTCATGAAGGAAAATGCACAAGACTATGCAACATTTGAAACGCACATACAAAGAAAAATTCTCTAACAATAGTGCATATTTTCAAAAGCTCTCAATTGTGTTTACTCAGCTTCTTTAGAAGCAACTCTTTGTAAACAAACCCCTTATCTTGTAGAAGTCGTATCAGTTGGTTGTGCATTGTCATAAGTCGCTTCAGTTGGTTGTGCATTGTGAAGTCGCATCTGCTGGTTGAGCATTGTTGTAAGTCTCTTCAGTAGGTTGTGCATTGTTGAAGTCACATCAGTTAGTTGAGTAGTGTGGTAAGTCTCATCAGTTGGTTGTGCAGTTAGTCACAGAGTGTTTGTGCATTATAATGTTTTACGGTTATAGTGGATTAAGTCCTTGTTGAAGGGAAAATTACCTTGGCGGGTGGACTGGAGGTAGCTTGTGGTTGACAAGTGAACCAGGATAAATCAACATGTTCTTTCTCTCTTGTTAGTTGATTGGTATACATATTATGTTTTCACAAAAAGCTTTCATTTTCAAAACACCAATTGAAATCGCCTTCTTGTGTTTTATCAAACCTTCAATAGACATTAGAGCTCTAGTTCATATTGTGATAAAAGTTTAGCATACACTTCACTGTGTTAGTACTGATCCAGTATTTGTGTGAGTTTTTATTATGGATGATCCCGCAAGAAACCCTTCAACCTCAACTTCAACTACACATGAGAAAGATCACTACAGCGTAAAACCACAGATCTTTAATGGTGAAAATTTTGATTATTGGAAGGACGTAATAGAAATTTTCTTCCTTGGTTATGATATATATCTATGTGACATGGAATTAGATGGCTACACTCACCCGAAAATGTTACAGAAAAGAAGGTCACTAGGAGTTCAATGAGTGACCAACAAAAGAATGATTACAAAAATAATCACAAGGCAAGAACCATTCAGCTCAACATTATCTCTTATACTGAGTATGAGAATATAACTAACATAGAAACTTCACAATCCATCTTTGACTCATTACAAATGACTCATGAAGGAACACTTAAGTAAAGGAGACTAAGGGTCTTCCCTTAATCCAAAAGTACCAAGCCTTCCAGATGGAAGATGATGAATTAGTGGAGACCATGTTTTCCATATTTCAAATGTTAGTGGTTGGATTTAGAGTCCCAGACAAAGGATACTCTAGAAGAAGAAAAAACTCAATTGTAGAAGAAGAATTGGTCCTTAAGGTATCTAATAATAGTTGTATCAACAAGTATGATAGAGCCTTCCAACAGTTTCTAGCTAAAAACATAAATATAAGCAAACTTGCTTCAATGATATATGGTGTTAGTAGAAATGGTAATCGAGGTTTAGGCTGTAAATATTTTTTTAAAACTGATGAAACTAAACCCCTAAAGTTCTCTCTATGATCAGTTTGTACCTTTTGGTACTAAACTTGACTGTTCTGAGTTAGCAAGTGCACCTACACATAAGTCTGAACCTAAACCTAAGCACAAAGTTCAAATTCCTTTTGTTTATCGTTCTACAACTCACAATACGTTAGATCCTCTGACTATTAATGGTTGTCATGTAGATAAACTGAAGTAACATAAAGAATTAAAATCTATTAACTTAAGAATTCATCTCAATTGAACAAACTTTGATTGGTCATAATGTTATCTGAAATTCCTCTCAGAAATTCATGTTTCATGAATTTTGGAATGAAGTTGTTAAGCAGGATTAAAAAGATTGATGTCACTGATGTCATTCAGAATGAAGAAATCAACAGACTTTCTTCTCAGAAGCCGCAATTATTTTGAAAAGGAAAAACAATATTTGTTAACCTCTGATGAACTAACTCTGAATAAGTTATCTCATCTTAGTAAGAACAAGATTGTCATTCAAACCCTTTCATGAAATTCATCTTAGTTTGATGATACTTGTATTTTTGGAAGATATGCATCTATTCAAGAAAATAAAGTCAGATGATGTAAAAAGACGTCAAATAGTTTCTCTCAGGCACATAACTTCTCAGAAGCTTATGTTTAAGCTAAGAAATTATTGAACTTCTGAAAACAAGTCTTCTAGAAGAGGGAGCTTGATAATAGATGGATGTTCTGATGATGAAGACTAGGGTAAGAATTTTGATTCTTCTCTACTGGTCAAGATCAACTTCAACATCAGAAGATATGTTCTCAATAAGGAAGCTGGAAAATTCATAAGATGACTAAAGCACTGTAGAATGCTCTCAGAAGTCATATGGATAATTCTTAACAGAAGAATGAAGAAACTATCAGATGAGAAGACTAGTTCTAGTGGTCAGATTAGAAATCAGTGTTCAGAAGGAACATATATTCTTCTGAACCAGAATGCAAAGAACTTCTGAAGATAGAAAAATAAAACAAAGCTAGTCATAAGCTTTTTTGAAAGAAAGTTGAAGTCAGAATCAGAATGAAAAGCTGTCAGATAAAGAATCAACAAGAAAATGCTCAAAATCTCAAAGGTAATGTTCTTTTTATCTATGACTTATTTTAGTAGAACTTATGAAAAAGATACTTCTACAAGTTATAAAATGTATTTAATTATAAGCTTGTTAGTCATATGCAAGTGCAATTCTGAAATTTGAACTTTCTGATGAGTGAAAGTCTCATAATTTGGAATGATTCTTTTTCCAAGAGAAAATCTTTTGATTTATTCTCTGGATAGTTAATAGTCATAACATTTAATGTTGTTCCTCCATATGAGATTGTGTGGATACAAATTGTGACACATGTCACAGTTGTTGATCATGCATAATCATGGATTAACATATTGGGTTTCATGTGTTATATTGAAAATAGATTTAAAACTCTTACGTATTCCCCTTAATGAGCATTCAATATGATAAGATGTTTTTGACACTGTTAATTTTCTTGAAAATAAGCCATTTTCTCCATACCATTTATTGTGTGTCAGTTATCTTTTTTCACTCATGAGCTCACATTCATTAGTATCCTTATTTGTGATTTGTTGATATTCTCTCCCAGTAGAGACTACTCATTCCTTTCATATTCTGAGTTAAGTTTGTCCCTTTCTCTACTCTAGGCACTCATAACTTATCTTGGAAATAACAAATTTTTCCATTTCAAATTTATCGAGTCTTTATTCTCATTTATTTCCTCCCACTCTCATTCTTCTATAAGTAGTCATAACCCTTCCTCCACACTTCCTCAGCCTTAGTCCAACCAATTATTTCCCTTATTTGTATCCTTATTATAACAATGTCTTCCAAAACTTTTCTCGGTAATGAGGACCTCTCAGAAGTCATCTCTGAAAAACAACCGAAACTCGCCAGACTTAAAAATGATGGATTAAATATTTTGAGGATTATGCAACATCAATTGTAGTATAGATATTATACCATTCTGAATGGACTCGTCTTTCCCAATCTAGTAAAAGAGTTTTGGAAGTATTCCAGAATTAGAGATAAAGGTAACACCATATGGTCAAATATATATGGGCTTCCCTTTGTGATCACACTCTCCTCTATAGTTGGATCCATAAATTATGTCCCCTCTGGAGTCACTGTTGAGGACTATCAGTTAAACCATAGTCTTGTGGAAAGGATTATCGTTCTTCATGATAACTCTTTTCTAATATATTAACCAACAAATGCCATCACACTCCTCCATGCTGCCAAAGTGTGGTTTCATTTTTCACTAACTAATCTTCATCCACGAGCAACCGCCAGAAGCAGTCAGTTACATGATGACTTAAATTTGATATATCTCTTGACGCATCATTTCAGGATTAAATTACCACAAACCATCTTCAATCACTTGAAACACTCTATTAAAATTTCAAGAATACATATCAAGTCATATATTCCTTATGGAAGGGTATTGTCCGAGTTGTTCACCAAAGAGGGTTTTATGGAGTTGGTAAGAAGGGTAGGACCTGAAAATGCACTAGTTGAGGAGAGATGCAATAAAGTGGACAAGGTTGAAGATTTTGGTGATTGATTCATGATGATAGTGTTTTGGTAGGTTTGGGTGATTCTTGTCTCGTTTGTCTTTGTCATGTTTGTCGATTAAATCTTGTTAAGTTTAATTTTTTTTATTTCTTTGTCCGGTGAGTCCTTATCAATCAATCAATGAAATATTTTCTTTCTTTATGAATGGCTTACTTATTTTTTAAAGAATTTTAAATCTCATATTTATCTTATCATCATGCTTAATATGCTTTAATGTTATAACCTTTTTGATGATGTCAAAAAAGGGGAGAAAGCTAAGATGATTTTGATAATATTTATTTTCAGAATTGAAACTCAAACACAAGCTAAACTGATATAAAATGAATTTATTGCTAACTATTGTTTGATGTTAAGGAACTTTTAAAAAGTTCACTAAGAGTTCTAAGGCAGGTTAAAATGATAAGAACTCTATTCAATCGAAGTTGTATATTTCGTGAACATATGTGTTCAAATCAGATAGACCCAATACTGTTCAAAAGTTGAGAACTTTTTTAAAGTTAAAGTTATCTGGATTTTGGTACCATAGTGTTCAGAATTTGTAAACTATCTGAAAATATGAAATTAAAAACATAAGAATCAGAAGCATAAATCTTTGTGAAAGCATTCGAGTTAACTTCTCAAATTCAAAGATGTTATTCATAAGATATTACCAAATCAAAAGTCGAAGACTATATAAAGAATCAAGGAAAATAAGTTCTGATACACAATCGATGTTATTCAGTTGCAATACGATTCTCATCCTTGTGTAACGACATTCCTTCAGTAGCTAGTTGCTCTCCAATGACTCTATTTTTGGTTATATAAGGAAACGTCCACGAGTTGTTATTAAAGTTGTTGGAAACAACCAATTTCAAAAAACATGTGAGTAACAACAATGAAGTCCATGTAAACATAAATGAAGATGTAACTCAAAGTTGATATTAGTTAATGGATTAATTGATATACAACGAACTTCTTATGCAGAAGTTGTTGATTCATAAATGTGCTTAATTGTATATGCTGCAAGAAACTCTTAAAGCTGCAGATGACAACAAGAAGATGATCATAGAAATTTAACTACAAATCCACAACTGAAGGTTGTGTTAAGAGGTGATCATTTAGATAAGAGAACAAGGGTTGCTATCCAGAATGTTCCTCTTATGTGAATCAAGATGAAAAAGTACTTATATGTGCTACATCAACGATCAATTAAACTTTCACAAGCTTAGAAGAAGAAAACATCAAGCAATTTAAGAGCTTGGGTTATTGTCCGCGAAGAAGCTACTTGAAGATGAAGAAGAAGACTCCACATTATTTTAGCTATGATAAAATGTAATATTCTTAGTGTGTGTAGGATGATCTTCTGATCAATGTTCTTAAATGTGTTTACTCATGCTTATGTAATAATCAAGCAATTGTAAACGTTACCCACTTATAAATAGAATGTTTGTAATCCCTAAAGAACCGGGTAAAGGTCAGAACCTTTAGGAGGCTCAAGACTTGGTGTCTTGGTGCTAGAAGTCGCATCAATTGGTTATGTTGTGCAGTTAGTCACGACAGGTAGCCGCGTAAGGAAGTCACATCGGTTGGTTGTGCAATATTGTAAGTCGTATGAGTTGTTTGTGTAGTTAGTCACGGCAGGTAGACGTGCAAAAAAGTTATATCAGTTGGTTATGCAATGTTGTAAGTCGCATTACTTGTTTGTGCAGTTAGTCACGGCAAGTAGCTGCGCAAGGAAGTCGCATCAGCTGGTTGTGCAATGTTGTAAGTGGGATCAGTTGGTTGTTCAGTTAGTCATGGGTAATATTGTGCCTTGTAATCAGTTTGGTTATAGTGGATTAAGTCCTTGGCTAAGGCAAATGACCTTGAGGGGTGGATTGAATTAGCTTGAATTTTTCAAATGAACCAAGATTTATCGTGTGTCTCTTTCTCTTGTTTATGCTTTACTTTATTTACTTATGCTTCTATCACAAACAATGATAAAAGCATAAAAAGTTAACAAGAGTGAAAACATCAATTCAAACCCCCATTTCTTGTGTTTTTCTCACACCTTCACAATCTGCATCATGTATGGATGTGAGATCCTGAAGAACCACCTGATGTACCCATCGACGTAGCTTTATTCATTCGGTGATAAGGTAGCCCGTGCCTCCTCCGGAACTAAGGGACTCTCATAATCAACAAACATCTCCTATATTTGTCTATGAAACAAAGCAGGAGGATAAGAGGCAGGACATGGGAAGCTTTGGTTTGTTTTCTTGCATTTTCCAGTTATTACTAAATTATGATAAATATAATTTTAGCATGATTATGATATGAAACAGAGTCAATTTACGTTAAAGTGAAGGCAACAACACAAATCATAATAGAGTTTGAAGATACTTACTTGTTGAAGAGGTGAGGATAAAAAAATGAAGCTTTTGTTTATACTCACATGATGCTCGATGAAATGCCTCACACAATCTTTTTGCTTCTTTTGATAACATTTTGCTTTATTTGTGATTGTTGTTTGTTATTAATGGTTTGGCTCAATTCGGTTTGTGAATTGACAGAGAATTGTTGTCGTAATCACTGTTTCTTGCTCACCATGCTTGAGGAAATAACTAAACCAATCTTCTTCTTTCCTTTTTGCTTCTTGTTTTCTTGCTACTTGAATACTGATTTTTTATTATGGATTTAGTATTGTGAGGTGTTGAATTATGGTTGAAAAGGTGAATGAAGATGATGATGGATTGAGGTTAAAGAAAGGTTGAAGATGAATGAGATTGTTGATGGAAGTGTGAAGCTTGGTTGAAGATACTTGAAGAATGATGATGATGGATTGAGGTTTGGTGAAGAATTTGAAGAATATTGAAATTTTTGATGATTTGGTGGAGATGAAGGTTTGTTCAAGGTTGAAGGTTATTGAAGAATGTTAAAGATTGATGAATTTTGGTAGAAATTAAGATTATGGAAGATAATGATTGATGAAGGTTTTAGTGATTTTTTTGGTGAATGATGATTAACCTCTCATGGTGGTGATGAGTGATGTTTAAGTAGTGATGAAAATGGAGAGAAATTTGGTTGGACTTGATTGAATTAGAACCCTAAGATAGTGATCACTGTGATGGGTTTAAGAGTGGTTAGGATTGAATTTTCAAATTGTGTTAATTTAGAGTGATTAAGATAATTATAGGTAGTTAAGATAGTTAGAAATGAAATGTAATTTTGTGTTTGTTTAAAATGATATTAAATTTCATTTGTTTAAATGTAGCTGAAATGTGATGCAAACTTAAATTTGAATTTTATTTGAAATATAATATGAAGTGTAAATTTAAATATAATGTAAACAACAAAGTTAATTAATTTCCACTCTACACAAATGCTAACAATTTCACCAATCTTAATTGTTCATAAATCTCTACTAACTATCATTATACTAGGGTTCAAAAGTTTCCAATAAAATCTTCCTCCAAGTCACATAATTATTTTTCACTCTTCATCGTCAATAACTCTAACCTCAACAGAAATATTATCATATTCAATAATATTATCATCTTCATAATCCATAGAATCTATATAAATAGAAATTTTATTATGTCACTTTCACCATTTGTCCATTTTGAAAGTGGAGTAGTTATTAGCTTTATGTACTTAACTAAATATTTTTTAGGCTAAATTATACCTAAGGTCCTTTAAGTTATTTAATTGTAACAATTTGATCCTTTATGTTTTTTTCGCTACAAACGGGTCCTTTAAGTTACTTAACGTCTTCAACGTCACCCTTGACCACATAATACGTTCCAAAAAAGGTGATGCAGCATCCTAAAGTGTCACTACTATCCCATCTCAAACTCCCACTAATGCAACATCCAAAAGTACCACTACTTTCTCATCTCAAACTCCCACCAATGCAGCCCCAAATGTTCAACACAGTCACAGAGTCCAAACTAGGAAATCAGCATTAACCAAAATAAAGGAGTACAAACACGATAATCCATCTCAGTTTCTCAGTTACTTCCCATGAGAAGGGCTAGACAGGGATCAAAAACAACGTTTGTGCCAAACACCTTTTTTAGAACGGATAACGTTTGTGCCAAACACCTTTTTTAGAACGGATTGTGTAGCCAAGGATAACGTTGAAAACGTTAGGTAACGTAAAGGACCCGTTTGTAGCGAAAATAACATAAAGAACCAAATTGTTACAATTAAATAACTTAAGGAACCTTGTGTATAATTTAGCCTATTTTTTATTTTATTTCTTTTGATTTATCATATTTTTCAGAAATATAAAAATAAAAAGTTGAAATTTTTAATAAAATCGCGTTAATTTCTAATAAAGTTTGAAGAAACATCAAATTTTTTGAAATATTTTTATTATTTGTAATTAACTGAATATCAACTAATTCATATCTGAAGTGTCACAATTGCTAAAAGATTCTAATTATACTATTAAATTTACTGAGCTCAAAAACATTTTTAAAATGGGAAGATATTTCAACTTGTTACATTGTAGACTAAGACATGCATTTTGAAGGTTTTGCAAATGTTTCCGAATATTAGTTCTAGTAGAAACAATTATCTGGTCTAGTAGAAACAATTATATGTGTACCAAATCTGATTGCATTCTGAAGTTTTTCAGATTTTTAAAAATTGTCATTGATTTATATTTTACCGACAAAAATAATGTTTTTATATAAGTTATCTTTTTAAATTTTTTGTAAAAAAAATCAATTATAATATAAAAATACATATGATATATTCTCCTATAAAAAAATAAAGTTTGTTTTTTCATAAATTTTGTGGATGGACAAAAATCTCCAAATTTTAAAATAATATTTTGTTTTTGTTAATAATTTTCTAATTTCATTACTTGAATTGAATTCAAAATTTGGAATCTAATTAACAGAAACTTATTATTATAGATTATAAATTTGGTCATTGTATTTTTTTCTTAGTAAAAGATACTTATTATTATAGATTATAAATTTGGTCATTGTATTTTTTTCTTAGTAAAAGATACTTATTATTATAGATTATAAATTTGGTCATTGTATTTTTTTCTTAGTAAAAGATACTTATTATTATAGATTATAAATTTGGTCATTGTAATTTTTTTTCTTGCCCCTCTAGTGAATAAAAGTAATATCGAAAATTCAATAATTATATAATAATAATAATAATAAAATTTTACTCATTTGAATTATAGAATCTAAATTTAATAATAATAATAATAATAATAATAATAATAATAATAATAATAATAATAATAATAAAACAAAAATAAATGAGGAGAAATAAAGATTTATGCGTTGTAACTGTCTTCAAAGTTTAGAGTTCAAAATTTAAATGATGGAATTCATTTCAAAGGTATTTTGTCCATTTAATGGACCTCAAGCGAAAATATTTCATTGCAGTGAACTAGAAAGAAAGAAGAAAAAAGTTCTAAAATTAACCTAGTGTGTCTCGTTTTAAAAAAAATGTTGTCTCGTTTATTAAAACAAAAAAGAGGAGTATTATATAGTAACTAAATATATTTTCCTCTTTCAAATTGAATGACCAATATGATAAAATGTATGAATTTTTAACTTTTGATATTATGCCGTTAGTATCAATGCATACTCTCTCTCCCCTTTTAAACTGAATGAACTACCTAATAAAACATTTCAAAATGTGTGAATTGATTTTTCTTAATTATATCTCTTAATTAATATTATTTATATCATTAATAATTTAATAACTTCTTAATCTCATAAATTTGGTAGAAGAGAATGGTACTATATTCTTGTCTAGCCTATTCAAACTCAGCAATGGAGCACACATCAAATTTTTCGTTATTGATAACGGATCACGGACATTAATCAACAATGACAGAAACACATATCTCTCCAATGAATTTTCTCTCTAATGATTCGACATAACTAAGATAAGTTTCCAAAACATTGTCTGGCTTAATGAAAATCTGCAACATCATAGCCGCATTCAATAACATTGGTCCTATCCTATAAAACACTGATTTTACATGTGTAAAAAAATGTCATTTACATGAAATGAAAGCATCCATAATCCCTAATGAAAATTGAACTCCCACTTATCAATGTATAGATGCGTCCGAAAGTGCATAGAAATATCAAAATAATATAAAATATTGTTAAATCTACATAAATCAATATCAATAGAAGCGGAGCTAGATAGAGATGAGGGATGCGTCCGAAAGTGCATAAAAATATCAAAATAATATAAAATATTATTGAATCTACATAAATCAATATCAACAGAAACGGAACTAGATAGAGATGAGGGAGTTCAATTGCATCCCATGACTTTCACAAATTCCACATAAAAATGTTCTTGAAGTCACCTCCTCAGTATTTTATTTTGTACCATTAATATCAGTTTTGCACCTCTAATTATATTGTAGACAAATATGAACCTCTATAATTGATTTATTGAACAAGTACAAGCAAGTCTACTTAGCTCATTTAACTTGTTGCTTTATTTTTCTTCAATTTTATATTAATTAATTAATTCTTATCATTATTTAGAATTACAAATTCTCAAAATACAAAATCCAGTAACAAACAAAGAATCAATCCTTTAGACTCAGAATGTTAAAATGTGGCACTTAACAACTAAAGTTGGCATGTTACTAATAGTTCTTAATTTCTTATGAAGTTATTTAACAAATACTATAATTTCAAGTTTTCATATATATTACTAATAGTCCGTAATTTTGAGTAATATCATTTAATAAATACATAATTAATCATTCTATTTTATCTGAAATGTTATTAGTCTTCCATATTTAAACATCAATTTCTTTAATAATTTAAAAAAAAATTAGTTTTTTGATCTCTAATTTCATATATTGTTATAATATTACTTTTGTCTAAATTTAGAAATGATGTTTTAGTTTCTCAATTTTAAAACTCAAGTGTTTTAATAGTTTTTAAAATTCAGATATTTTATTTCCTCTAGATTCTTACACAGTTGTAATATTAATTTTGGTCTATATTAAAACTTTTAAATCTAAAATCAAGCCCCGCACACTCACAGAGAGAGAGAGAGAAGAGAGAGAGAGAGATTTTTACTTCAGAAGTAAGTTTATAACACTTACTCCACATGAGAGAGAGAGAGAGAAATTCTTACTCTAGAAGTAAATTTATAACACTTACTCCACATCCTCACCCTTAAATCATTTTTAATCAATGGCTGAAAATAAGCCGTAATTTTTCTACAAATAATCAATAATTAAATATGGAGAGAGAAAAATTATGGCTTATTTTCAGCCATTGATTAAAAATGATTTAAGGGTGAGGATGTAGAGTAAGTTTTATAAACTTACTCCTGCAGTAAGACTATCCTCTCTCTCTCTCTCTCTCTCTCTCTCTCTCTCTCTCTCTCTCTCTCTCTCTCTCTCTCTCTCTCTCTCTCTCTCTCTCTCTCTCTCTCTCTCTCTCTCTCTCTCTCTCTCTCTCTCTCTCTCTCTCTATATATATATATATATATATATATATATATATATATATATATATATATATATATATATATATATATATATATATATATATATATATATATATATATATATATATATATATATATATATATATATATATATATATATATATATATATATATATATATATATATATATATATATATATATATATATATATATATCTTAATTAAAATTTTCGTTCTTGTAAGTTAGCGAGTTTTAGGTTTTCGTCCCTGTAACTTCTTCTTTTTTCATCCCTATATTTCACATTCGCGTTCGTTTTAGTCCCTAAAAGCAAAATCCGCAGAAAAATTCGAAGAAAAATCTGCGGATTTTGGTTTTAGGGACTAAACCGCAAGCAAAAAGTAAGATAAAGGGACGAAACCAAAAATAAATTTACAGGAACGAAAAACAAAAATTTGCTAACTTACAAGGACAAAAACACTATTTAAGCGTATATATATATATATATATATATATATATATATATATATATATATATATATATATATATATATATATATATATATATATATATATATATATATATATATATATATATATATATATTAGAACAAGATTTGATTCTATTTCTCTTTTATAGTTTTGATGATAACAATTTATAAGAACAAAATATAGCACTTAAGATTATCTTCTATGTGCTGGACAAAAGTTCTGATGATAAGACAAAAGGTAAAGTGATTCACATCTTCTACAGCGAATTAAGTGAAACGCATTACTCTAAGATCTGATATCAAATCAAATAAGAAGTTCTCATCAAGTAAAAAACTAAGCTGCGAATTTTCAAATATAATATGATGTGAATTCAACATATTCTGATTCTCCAAATCATGCTCATTTATGATAGAATCAAGAAATAACGGTTGGGAACAAGATCTCTTATTTTTGGAAAGGTCGTTATGATATTTATCATGCATCCAAAAATGGCACCACATGTTTCCAATAGATATTTTCATCATCAGTCTATAAAAAGGGATTGTTTGAAGAAATTGAAGCTCTTCCTCTCGCACGAATTCAATAAGATCAATTTATTTTATTCTTAATTTTGTAAAAACTATCATTGTGTGATAACTACTTTTTGAAGCATTTATGTTACAAACCTTGTAAAGAATATTTGTTTTTCCTTTAGTGACTAGTGTAGTCAGTAGACTCAATAAGACTTTGACCATGGGTCTTAGTGATTGTATTCAATGTTTTGAATAGTGGATTATGACCTTGTTGAGAGAGGCGAAATCACCTTGGCGGGTGGACTGGATGTAGTTTGATTTCAAACGAACCAGGATAAATCAAATTGTCATTTGCTTTCATTGTTTTTGAAAACCCAATTCCAACCCCACTTCCTTGTGTTTTTGCACCTTCAATTGGCATCAGAGCTCTAGATTTTGAGCAATACACTTAACCGTGTCAGTAAAAGATCTAGAAGATAAACACAATGGCAGATTCAGTCAACAACAACAATGATTACCAGAATGACAAGATCAATGGAAAACCTCATGTGTTCAATGGCGACAACTTTGACTACTGGAAGGATGTTTTTGAGAGTTTCTTTCTGGCTCTGGATAGAGATCTTTGGGATATGTTGACTGATGGATACACTCATCCTGTTGGAGCAGATGGTTAGAAGATTGAAAGAAAGAATATGACGGCTCAACAGAAGACAAAATTCAGAAACCATCACAAAGCCAGAACCATACTTCTGAGTCTTATTTCATATACAGAATATGAAAAGATTACAAACAGAGAATCAGCCAAACACATGTTTGAGTCTCTGAGGATGACACATGAAGGCAACACTCAAGTCAAGGAGACAAAAGCTCTGGCTCTTATTCAGAAGTATGAAGCATTCAAGATGGAAGAAGACGAAACGATTGAAAAGATGTTCTCAAGGTTTCAAATTTTGGTTACTGGACTAAAAGTTCTGGACAAGGGCTACTCAACAGCAGATCATGTGAAGAAGATCATCAGAAGCTTGCCAAAGGCGTGGAGACCCATGGTTACTGCCCTTAAGCTGTCAAAGAATCTGAATGAAATATCTCTTGAAGAACTGATCAGCTTATTGAGGAGTCATGAGATAGAAGTAGAAGAAGATGAACCCCAGAATAAAGGTAAGTCTATAGCTCTTAAATCTAACAAATCTGAATCTAAAGCTTTGCAGGCAGAAGAAAAAAGTTTTGGAGGCTCATCAGAAGAAGATGAACTATCACTTCTTTCTAGAAGAGTTCAACAACTCTAGAAGCATCGTTAGAAGAAGTTCAGGAATCCCAGAAGATCAAGCAATCACTCTGAATCATCCTCTTGCCACAAGAAGTCCATAAGCAAAGACGTAGTTTGCTATGAATGCAAGGAACCTGGACATTATAAGAGTGACTGTCCCAAACTTCAGAAAGAGAAGCCCAAAAAGAAGTTCAACAGAGAGAAAAAGAAAAGTCTCATGGCCACATGGGACGACTCGGAATCTTCTGAAGCTGAATCAAAGTCAGAAAATGAACATGTCAACATTGCATTAATGGCAAAGATACCAGAAGATGTCAACTTATTTGAATAAGAATCAGATTATGATATAGAAGAGACATTCTCTAAACTTTCTAGATCTCAATTAGAAGATAGCCTCTCAGAAATTCTTGAAAAGTATCAGAAACTCCAATTCAAATACAAAGACCTGAAACAAAGTCTAGTATCTGAATCGAAAGAGATCAAAAAACTGAAGTCAGAAAACTCTGAGCTAAAAGAAAATATTTTAGAATGCAAAATTTCATTTGAAAAACTTAAAGCTCAGAAGGAATCTGAATTAAAAGTTCTACTGAGTTATGATAGTATCATAAAACAATATGATTACAGTTTTAAAAAAATTCTATCTAAAAACATAGAAAGAAGCAAAATCGCCTCAATGATCTATGGAGTTAGCGGAAACGGTAGAAGAGGTATAGGTTATGTGAAAACCAAAGGAGAAGAACCACTAAAGTTTAAACAGATTGATGATATGATTATAAAAGTCAACACTCCTTTAAGTTCTCACTTCACCTATGATCATAATCATGATCTGAAATATACTAGTGAGTCATCCTGTTCTACAAGTTCTAATGAGAAACTCAAACTCAATCAAAAGTTTGTAAAGTCTAACAAAAAAGGACCCAGAAAAATATGGGTACCCAAAGATAAAATTGTGTATGTTGAGATGTCTTTAACAACCAGATTGAAACACCAATCTTGGTACCTGGACTCTGGATGCTCGCAATACATGACGGAAAGAAAACATATGTTCCAAAGTCTTGAGCTAAAAGTTAGAGGCTACGTAGGCTTCGGAGGCAATCAAAAAGGAAAAATCATTGGCTCTAGAACTATTGGTAACGGTACACTTCCCTCTATCTTTAATGTTTTGTTAGTAAAAGGATTAATGCATAACTTGCTATCCATAAGTCAATTAAGTGATAACGGTTATGATATAATCTTCAATCAAAAGTTGTGTAAAGCTATTAGTCAGAAAGATGGAACAATCATGTTTAGTGGAAAGAGAAAGAACAACATTTATAAAATAAAACTTTCTGAACTGAAAAGTCAGAATGTCAAATGCCTGATGTATGTGGATAACGAGCAATGGGTTTGGCACAGAAGATTGGGACATGTTAATATGAGAAGATTGTCTCAGATTAACAAACTCAATCTGGTCAGAGGACTTCCAAATTTGAAGTTCAACTCAGAAGCTCTGTGTGAAGCATGTCAAAAAGGAAAATTTTCTAAACCTATTTTTAAATCCAAAAATGGTGTTTCTTCCTTTAGACCATTAGAACTTATGCACATTGATTTGTTTGGACCAGTGAAAAATGCCTCAATCAATGGTATGAAGTATGGATTGATGATCGTAGATGACTATAGCAGATGGACATGGGTAAATTTTCTTAGACACAAGGATGAGTCAATTATTGTATTTTCTAACTTCTGTAAACAAGTCCAAATCGAAAAAGAGTTTAGAATTGTCAAAGTCAGAAGTGATCATGGTGGAAGGTTTGAAAACAAAAAATTGGAATTATTTTTTAATAAAAATGGCATCTCTCACAATTCCTCTTGCCCTATAACTCCACAACAGAATGGAGTTGTAGAACGTAAAAATAGAACATTGTTGTCGCTCCCGGGATTTTCATCCAAGTACAAACGCGAGAGTGGCGCGGAAAAGGTAGAGTCGCCAGCCAGACATTTTTATCCTAAATGAATGGGAAAGGTAATCTTGCACAAACCTAAGGAAGAAGGAAAGGACGAGGTCCTGTGAACCAAAGATCGGAGTTCGGGAGTCGGTTACGACCTGGGAAGGTATCAGCACCCCAAATCGTCCGCCGAACCCGACGGGATCCATGCTTGTTTGCTTTGTTTCAAAGGGTGTGAAAAATACGAATGCTGCTGAATAAAACTGCTAACTGGAACTGGAACTGAAGTGAGAAAAGGAATTAAAAGAGAACAAAAAGAAAGAATGGGGAAAATGTAGGGAAAATAAAGAATGTACTCGAACGGGCCCTACCCCGCTGCCTACGTAACTCATCGGGATAATGAGGATCAGAGTCGACGTAGTTCGCCTAACCAAGGCGGGAACTATTCGTTTGTGTTTTTTACAGCTGGAACTGCGTATGTCTATGCTCAGGTGTTGCAGGCTCATCTGGTACGAGTGCGTTTACCGTCTTGCATGCGAGACAAGTCGTCGCGAGTTCGCGTTGTGAGTGAATGAGATGAGAAGAGAAGTTCCCGCAGGATAGTCGCTTGTTATGTGTTTTTTTGTCTTTTATGAGAAGTGCTTTGAATTTGTTTGTTTTATGAAACAACCCCTTGATGAGACTTGTGCATCATGATAGACAAGCTTACACCACTCTAAGATGGAATGAGTGCAAGTGCTTCATGGAATAAGGTTATACACAAGGAATCCTTTCATTGATTTGTTAAGTGTTTTTGGATTTTGTTTGAAGATGAGAAAAGAATGACTCAAATTGCAAAAGGACAAAATCTAAAGGGACTAAGACACAACCCTAATTTATTTGTTTATTTACAAGTGAGATCCTATGGTTAATGAGGTTTCTAAACCTAATGGAGAATGGACTTAGAACTACTAGAATGCAACTTACTTCCTAAGGAAGATAAGTTGATTCTAAAGCCAAGGGGGAACCTATACAAGTGAAATATCAATCAATATAACAAAGCAACAAAAATTGAATATAAGAATAAAATTCCAAACAAAACATTTAAAGGCATAAACCTAAAATAGTCTAAATTTATTCTAAGTCTAATTAATATGAATCATAAGCCTAAGTTCTGAACTAAGGGCATTACCTAATATTTTCATTTTAAAAAATCAGAATCTAAACTATTCTAAATCCATATTAAATCCTAAGATTAAATCTAATTAAAACTATTTCTTATGAAACTTAATATCCTAGCCTAAACTAATGGAATTTTATATGTAATAAAGCCTAAAGATTAATACCCTAAAAATAGTAAATCTCTGGAAACATTATGAGATTAATTCTATAGGGTCCTAAAACTACCTATAATATTGTGTTAAAATATATCCTAAAAAATCAGAATTTTGCCATGCCTAAAAATCAATTAATTCTACCTAATGATTAACCATTATTTTCTAAGGCTTAAGCCACTAAAACATGAGATAAAATGCCCTAAAAAATCTACTAAAATTATGCTAAGTACTATTATGAGTCCTCTAACTATGGTAAAAAGAGTGGGTCAAAAAAGTAACTGGAAGACTAAAAAATAAAATCAACAAATTTATGTACAATTGAAGGAAATTCACTAAAAAACTACTTACATGAAAAAATCAGAATTAATTCAAAAACAATTAAAATTCAGAAAAATAAAATGGCAAACATTTCTGGATTGAATTAATAGCCTACTTGATTTTTTTGGGAATTTTTCTAAGAATTTTCCTATTTTTATTGAATTATTTTCTAAACTAATACTAAACTAAAAATAAATTCTAAAGAAATAAAGTGGGGGTGAATTAGTGATTTTTTCTAGTTCTTTTCTTCATTAGGCCTAAAAGGGGGAGTGTAGATAGCAATATTAAACCCAGAACACAGGAATTGCCTAGGGAGGGTGCAGGAAACAATGTTTTAGTTTATTTTTCTATGGGCCTTGAAATGAGGGGTGAGATTAGTAAAATGGATGAGGCCCAGTTCGCAGGGATTGAGGGGGTGTAGGAAATGGTTTTTTCAGTTATTTTTTCTCTAATGGCCTAACACGTGGGGTGGAGATAGCAAAGCAAGAAGGGCCTACCGGACGGTGACAAGTGTCACCGCCGGTATGGCTGAGAATCTCTAAAGTTACATGATCTTATCTTAATGGTTGGATTTGTGACGAATTCAAGAGATATTAATGGAGATTATGCTAAAATTAATTAATTTAATGGACATCAATTGGATTAAACGATGTTAATGAATATTAAGCATTTCTGTTTTTTGTGTTATTCAAAAGATTATCAGATTTATACATATCAAAGTACAAACCCTAGAACCAAAAACCTAATCCCTTCTTCTTCTTCCCATGTCGCCGCGGCACCCCACACCTTCTCCTTCCCCAACCTCTTCTTTCTCACAAACACCGTCCTCTTCCGTTTCCTTCCACCTCCTTCCATTTCGCCACCGTCAATTAACTTCAAAAAAACTCTTTAAATCCGGCATCCACTATTTCGAAACCCTCTCCAACTAACTACAACGAAGAAACAAAACAACTGAGCTCCACCACCGCCGAAGCCCTAAGCTCCTCTCTGCCTTTCTCATGCCGCCATTACACTCAAGAACATCTCCACCTCTCGCCGCGACTCTCAAACTCAAAGCCAAGACGAACAAGTTGAAGAACGGCGCTAACAATACGTCGAATCCGACACCACAAGAATATCCGAAAACGAGGTGAATGAAATGGTTTGTACCTTGATTGCCGAGGACGAAGGTGCTTTGAGTATTTTGCAAACGAGATAAAGCTTCTCTCGGTAAGATGTCTGAATCTGCTTCTTATCGCTCCTTTGCTCCTTGTTCGATTATGCTGTGTACGAACCTCTGGTTTGATATATTGATTGCAGCGTGGTTTCGGTTACTTGAGGAGTTGTTGATTGGTCTTGAAATCGCAGGGTGCAGAAGTCGAATTTGAAGATTGGAGTCTTGTTGAAGCAGTGCCGAAGAAGGTGACGGATGATGATTCGAGGATGAGGATTACGCAGGATGCAATTCAGAATCATAATCGAGCCATGGCGTTCAGAAAGGGCTGCAGAAGAACGAGTTGAGGTTATGGAGAGGCATTGTAGAAATTGTGAGAGGAGAGATGAAACTGAGATGGGAGAAGTTGTGTGTAGAAAAGATTGAAGAAGAAGAAGAATGGTTGAGGGAAGATTGGTGAAGAAGTAAAAATGGTTGAGAGATTGAGAGAGATTCGGATTTGGAGGCTTGGTTCAGGAAGGTTATGGAAGAAGAATGGTGTGTGATGTTCAACCCTGGTTTGAAGAAGATGATGTTGATTTATAGATGGAACTCAAAGATGGTTCTAGAATTTCCTCAAGCCAAATTCGGTTAGAATAAGTTTTTTTAGTTTGTTATTTTCTGTTATGGATTTGTTATGTTAGTTATGCAATTGGTTAGGGTTAGACCCTTTTGATTTTCTGTTTTTGAATTGATATTATGGTTATGATGGTCTGCAATTGAATTTTGGTTTTTCTTCCACGGTCTTGCAGGTTTAAAACGGATGTAGGAAATAAATCTTCATCTTCTAGAGCAAGAGGCGGGCAGACACTAGGAGGATTGTAAACACTGAGTACAAGCAGGTCCAGAGGTATCCCAAGATCAGGCTCAACACAAAGCTTGGATTTGTAAATTTGATCTTTATCTTTCTGTAGAACACTATTCCATGATTCCTTCAATTTCTTCTGCTGCCTATGTTTTTCTTCTTGCCTTTGCTTCTCAAACTCCCTCTGTGTACGATCCTTCTGAATTTTTGCATTGATGTTGAGTGCTGCAGGTAATCACAATGGTGATAAAGATACGATAATGACGTATATCATTGGTGCTGGAAATTTGTTAAAGATTTGACGAAGCTTGGCGTTCCTGGATATTCGTTGTGGTGATGGTATGCAGAAAATTGAGTCAGTTAGAGGATTTTCGGGCGAGAGTGACGAAGGTGGGACAGATTCTCGAAGTCTATTGAGAATAATAGCTTCGTATCTTTTTTTGTAGCACCGAGTTCTTCTCATTTCTGAATTTCTTTTGGTGTAACAGCTTCTGTTTTATGTAACTGTGTTTTTTTTCAATTTTGTAATTGACTTTATAACTGAATTTCTCCTCTATTTATAATTGAATTCTTTTACTTCTAGAGGAAATTTGTCAAGCTTTTCACCATTCATATCACTGTCCAGAGCAATAGAAAACTCAGCTGCTGAAAATGAGCTTGTTTTGAAAAACACATATGCCTTTTTCTTTATCTAAACCAGTTATGCAAACCACCTTGACTCAAAAAGAACATATGAATCAACATAATCATTAAATAGTGCATCAACAATACTGCACTCAGCTGGGTTTAGAATTCCATCCAAATTGGTTTTTTTTCGACAGTGTTCGGATGGCCATCTTGACTCAAAAAAACAAAAACAATTCTAATTGTTTTTTTGTAGAAAAATAGAACAGGAGCAAAAGAAATGAGCTAGGAGTAAGAGGAAATTAGGTTGGAAAAAATAGAAATTAGAATTAGAGTTGGCTTAATGATTTGGATACTAAAAAAAAGAAATTGACCTCTTAGTATTTTTGTAGAAATTTGTGATGATTCTAAAGCGAGATTGTCATTGAATTTAAATGGTGTAAGAGGGACAAGGGGAACATATGAGTTTGATATGGGCTTTGAAAATTGAATATGGTTTTGGACAACCAGACTTTAAAAAAGTGGTTCACAATGGATTATGGACAAAAATAAATGGAAAGGCGACTAAAAGAGACTGAAAATGAATTGACGAAAACATATAGAATAATGGAGATTAAAAACGAAAGTGGAATAGAATAATCGGGAATGGTTTGTAACAATGAGAACAAAGCAATGAAAGGATATGAAGTCTCGATTTTAGCCCAAAGCCTAATTTGAATTCTCTCCACAAGCCCATGAACACGACCCCTCCTGAACCACTGCATAATCTTTTCAGATAAATCACACCCCTTTCGAATCGTCTGAAACACGCTATGACCATTCAACTAGACGAATCACTGATAAACAGAAGACTCCAACCAAACTTCACACAAAACACTGCTCGACAGCCCGATGAATCTCAACACACGGCAACCTGAACTTTGAATATGCATCATTTAAGAAACAGTCCAGTGCCCCAAAATAATCTTGCAGTTGCAACAATCCTTTGATAGTTTGGCCCTAACTAGGTCCAACTCCCATCTGAATCGAAACACGACTGGACAAACGCATTTGAAGAGGGATCGTTGTCCAGTGAATATTCTCCATCAATCCCTGACAGATACAGATAAGGTACGAAACCCTAATTTCCCTGGGCCCTGATCACATGCCTTAGGAAATAATGAAATGCATGATTATGATGTTACGACCTAGTGAGAAATGCAGATGAATGCGAAACAATAAGCCAGTAAAGGGAATAAATAATGAGGGCAAATTGTGAGGTATTACAGCTGCCCCTATTCAATCATCTGTAGACTTGAATGAATAATTGCAACAACTTTTAGACGTTCAAGGTGTGGAGTGATTGAATACTCGAATAAAACCTGGAAAGTTGAACTCAGGATAACAGAAATGCCATCTGCCCTTTATTTATATTTTTTGTTTTGACCTCTGAATAGGTAACGGAGATAGAACCAGGTGGAATAGAATCAATGCAATCACTGCGACTACTGAGCGAATCAAAGCCACAACGAGGGTGCCTGTTGGCGAAACAATCAACAAAACAGAAACTCATCAGTGTGAATGCTGGGCAGGACCAAGTCACAAAGAAACACATGTGACTGCTGGGTAGGACCAAGTCACAAAAGATGCCTGTTGGCGGAACAGGGCTTTAACGAGATCAATATGACTGATGGGCAGGACCAAGCCATAAAGAAAACACGCGACTGCTGGGCAGGACCAAGCCACGGAAGATGCCTATTGGCGAAACAGGGCTTAACGAGACCATTAGTAGAATGGAACTCAATCAATATGACTGCTGGGCAGGACCAAGCCATAAAGAAAAACATGCGACTGTTGGGAAGGACCAAGCCGCGGAAGATGCATGTTGGCGGAACAAGGCTTAAATCAATATGACTGCTGGGCAGGACCAAGCCATAAAGAAACAATACGAGACTGCTGGGCAGGACCAAGCCACGGAAGATGTCTGTTGGCGGAACAGGGCTTAAATCAATATGACTGCTGGGCAGGACCAAGCCATAAAGAAACAATACGCGACTACTGGGCGGGACCAAGCCACGGAAAAACACGCGACTGCTGGGCAAGACCAAGCCACGGAAGATGCCTGTTGGCGGAACATGGCTTAAATCAATATGACTGCTGGGCAGGGTCAAGCCATAAAGAAACAATACGCGACTGCTGGGCAGGACCAAGCCACGGAAGATGCCTGTTGGCGGAACAGGGCTTAATGAGACCATTAGCGGAATGGAACTCAACAATATGACTGCTGGGCAGGACCAAGCCATAAAGTAAACATGCGACTGCTGGGCAGGACCAAGCCACGGAAGATGCCTGTTGGCGGAACATGGCTTAATGAGACCATTAGCAGGATGGAACTCAAATCAATATGACTGCTGGGCAGGACCAAGCCATAAAGAACACACGCGACTGCTGGGCAGGACCAAGCCACAGAAGAGAAAACAAGTACGCGACTGTTGGGCAGGACCAAGCCACGAAGGAAAAATAACATTGATTTTGGAGGACCAAGATATCTGGAAAATGGCATAAGTATCTTCTGCGGGGAATACTTCAGGTTGAAAATGATGTTATAGGTTGACTGTAACACCTCAAAACTGGCCCATGCTGGCATGCACATGTTGGATTTATGGCGTAATGCTCCATGATGATGGAAATGCTACGCTTTGAAGGATGCAAATGTAATGATGATTATGCATATGCAAATGCAAAGAGATCTCCTGACAAGGAGAATGCAAGTATCCCAGATGGCTTGACTGGAGAGGAACTGATGATCACTACACTGATCTTGACCCATCCTGATGAGGAGGAGACAACTCTGTGGGAAAGCTATCAATGATACATCGGCCCTGAACAGCCGCCATTTCCAAAAATAAATTGGACTTTGAGATTGGAGTGCCAAGACCCTGCTGGAGATGGACCATCCTTGAACTCTGGTGGGGAAGTGAGGACCTCCTGACTTGGCTGGGAATCAAAGGCATGATACTGCTGAGGAAGCAGCTACTGGGGAGGAAAGACATTCCTTAAACTGCTGAAAATTTCCCCTGTCTGAAGGGAAACTTCTGCTTGGGGATGACACCCACCTTATGCTACCTTGCTGGGAGAAATTTCCACTTCCACATTGCTGGGGATGATTGGAGACATCCTGGGAGACACCTGCTCATGTTCAACCATAAAGAAATGCTCATCATGGGAATTTGATTTTAGCTCTGTTAGCAACACCAGTACCTGTACCTGCATGAACACAATCGATAGTACCAGCAACATTGAGAGTTAGTTTGGGCTCTGCCTGCCCCAGGCCCGTAGTATGAATCATTATCTGGGTATCTCGACACCCTTTCAGAGTCGTATTAAATGTTTATGTCCTCCTGCACGAGTTAGAAAGCATTCATATGTTCACAACACAATGTAAATCACAATTTGCTAGACGTTTTCACAATCAATCAATGCTAGATGAAAAAAGCAAAAACAAGAAGCAAAATAGTCAAATTGACTGAAGTTGAATTTTATTGATTCGAAAAAGTGGCCATGAATAAGCAATACAAAGGAAGCAGTTCCCTGGAAAGAGGAAACAGCCAAAAAGGAAAACAAACTATCCTATTGGCAATGTGAGAAGTGGATCTCATCAAGTCTCAACCCGGTTATGACTCGTATATCTTTGAGACGCTCCGCTCGCTCTGCCTCTTAAGAAAAAAGTAGATGAACTGATCTTCAACCCTTAGGATAGCCTCAACTGTATGTAGGTTACGGATCTCGCAGATCGCAGTCGTTCGTGTTAATCCCTCTTTTGCGTGGATTTCCTTTTCAGGTTTTCGATCCACCGGGATACCCTTTTTTGCCTGAGTTGTCCGATGTGGCTTTTCAACTCAGAGGGTGTACATTTTTTTCAAGATTTCCCTAACTTTTTCCCGAGCCCTTTTATTATGTTTCTGGCTCGCCGGGATGCCCATTTTTGCCTAGATCTTTATTCTGTTTTTATCCAGCGGGTCCTTTTTACACGAAGTATTTTCTTACTGCGTCTGCGTTAACAGGGGATTGGAAGTCTTCTCCGTCCATGGTTGTCAGCATCAAGGCTCCACCTGAGAAAACCTTCTTAACCACGAATGGTCCTTCATAGTTGGGTGTCCACTTGCCCCTGTGATCGTTAAGAGGAGGAAGAATCCTTTTCAGCACTAAGTCACCTGGCATGTACCTCTGTGGTCGCACCTTCTTGTCAAAATCCTGCTTCATCCGTCGCTAATACAACTGTCCATGGCATACAACTGCTAGAAGTTTTTCTTCAATGAGGCTTAATTGATTATATCTGGATCGGAGCCACTCAGCTTCATCTAGCTTAATTTCCATCATCAACCTCAACGAGGGGATCTCCACTTCAATTGGTAGGACTGCCTCCATACCATACACCAGTGAGAACGGGGTTGCCCCTGTCGAAGTACGTACTGATGTTTTGTACCCATCAAACGCAAACGGTAGCATCTCATGCCAGTCTTTGTATGTCACAACCATCTTCTGCACAATCTTCTTGATGTTCTTATTGGCCGCCTCGACGACACCATTCATCTTCGGGCGATATGGAGAAGAGTTGTGATGTTCTATTTTGAAATCTCGACACAAGTCAGCCATCATCTTGTTGTTGAGATTAGAACCATTATTAGTAATGATCCTTTCAGGAACTCCGTACCGGCAGATGATATCTCATTTAATAAATCGGGCGACCACTTGTTTAGTGACATTGGTGTAAGATGTCGCTTCAACCCACTTCGTGAAATAATCAATAGCAACCAGGATGAAGCGATGACCATTAGAAGCTGTCGGCTCGATCTTGCCAATCATATCAATGCCCCACATAGCGAACGGCCATGGTGAAGACATGACACTCAACGGATTCGGAGGCACATGGACCTTGTCGGCATAAATTTGACACTTGTGGCATTTACGGGAGTACTTACAACAATCGAATTCCATGGTAATCCAATAGTATCCCGATCTCAACAATTTCTTGGCTATAGCATGTCCTCCGGCATGGGTACCGAAGGAGCCTTCGTGAACCTCCTGCATCAACAGGTCTGCTTCGTGTCTATCCACGCATTTGAGCAACACCATGTCAAAGTTTCGCTTGTACAGCACGCCATCTTGATTCAAGAAGAAACCTCCTGCTAGTCTTCTAAGGGTCTTTTTATCCTTACTAGATGGCCCAGCCGGGTATTCTTGAGCCTTCAGGAATTGCTTGATATCATGATACCAAGGTTTGTTATCTTCACCATCGTCGACTGCAAAGACATAAGCCGGTCTTTCAAGACGGGAGACCGTAATTCGAGGCACGAAATTCACTTGACAAACTTTAATCATGGACGACAAAGTTGCTAGAGCATCGGCGAATTGGTTTTCATCTCGAGGAATATAATTCAGCTTAACTTTGGTGAAGAAAGTTAACAGCCTCCTGACATAATCTCTGTAAGGAATCAAATGAGGTTGATGAACCAGCCATTTTCCATTGACTTGATTTACCACCAAAGCAGAATCTCCAAAGATCTCGAGGTTTCTGACTCGCAAGTCGATTGCCTCTTCGATCCCCATGATACAAGCTTCATACTCCGCCTCATTGTTAGTGCATTCGAAAGTCAACCAAGCAACTAAAGGTGTATGGACCCCTTCTAGCAAGATGATAACAACACCTATTCCACTTCCATTCATGTTCACAGCCCCGTCAAACATCAACTTCCATTTGGATTCAGGGTCTGGTCCCTCCTCCGGAAGTGGTTCTTCATAGTCTTTCGACTCGAGGAACATGATGTCCTCATCCGAAAACTCGAACCTCATGGGTTGATAATCATCGATTGGCTGCTGAGCCAAGTATTCTAATAACACACTTCCTTTGATTGCCTTTTGCGAAGTGTATTGTATATCATACTCTGTTAGTATCATCTGCCACCGGGCTACTCTTCCTGTCAGAGGTGGCTTTTCAAAGATGTATTTCACATGATCCATCTTGGAAATTAAGAGAGTAGTGTGAGTCAGCATGTACTGTCTTAGTCGGCGAACAGCCCATGCCAAAGCGCAGCAAGTTTTCTCGAGTAGTGAGTAACGCGTCTCACAATCGGTAAACTTTTGCTAAGGTAATAAATGGCGTTCTCTTTTCGACCAGACTCATCCTGCTGACCCAGCATGCATCCCATCGATCCTTCAAGCACAGTAAGATACATAATCAAAGGTCTCCCTGGCACTGGAGGCATAAGAATTGGAGGCTCTAACAGGTATTATTTGATTCGGTCAAAGGCTTGCTGGCAGTCTTCGTTCCATTTAATGGCCTGATTCTTCCTCAGAAGCTTAAAGATGGGCTCACATGTGGCCGTTAGGTGAGAAATAAACCGAGCAATGTAGTTTAGTCTCCTTAAGAAGCCACGCACTTGTTTTTCAGTCTTCGGCTCAGGCATCTCTTGGATAGCTTTCACTTTGGCTGGATCAACCTCAATTCCTCGCTCACTAACAATGAGGCCGAGTAGCTTGCCAGAACAGACCCCGAAGGTACACTTATTTGGATTCAACCTCAGTCTGAACTTCCGGAGTCTGTCAAACAACTTTGCTAGATTAACCAAGTGTTCTTCCTCTGTTTGGGATTTTGCTATCATATCATCAACATAAACCTCAATTTCATGATGGATCATGTCGTGAAATAGCGTCACCATCGCCCGCTGATAAGTGGCTCCTGCATTCTTCAAACCAAATGGCATGACCTTGTAACAGAAGGTGCCCCAAGGAGTGATGAAGGTTGTCTTTTCCATGTCATTGGGAGACATCTTAATTTGATTATATCCGGAAAATCCGTCCATGAAGGAGAACACGGAAAACTGAGCAGTATTATCGACGAGCACATCTATGTGAGGTAGAGGGAAATCATCTTTGGGGCTGGCCTTATTCAAATCCCTGTAGTCTACACACATCCTGACTTTACCGTCCTTCTTGGGAACTGGCACAATGTTGGCAACCCACAGAGGGTAACTGGTCACGGCCAAGAAGCCAGCATCAAACTGTTTTTGTACTTCTTCTTTTATTTTAATTGCCATATCTGGACGTGTGCGCCTCAACTTCTGCTTTACCGGAGGACAATCTTCTCTGAGAGGCAGCTTATGTACCACAATGTCAGTGTTTAAACCATGCATATCTTGGTAGGACCATGCGAAGACATCAACATACTCTCGAAGCATAGCAATCAAACGAGTCTTGACAGATTCTTCTAATGCAGCCCCGATCTTGACTTCCTTCTTGTCTTCTTCAGTACCTAGGTTTATTACTTCGACAGCTTCTTCGTGCGGCTGAATCATCTTCTCCTCTTGTTTAAGTAGTCTGGCCAATTCTTCAGGTAGTTCGCAATCCTCTTCACCTTCCTCATCGGCTTGATAAATTGGATTGTCGAAGTCATACTCAGCCATAACAGGGTCGTCATTGATAAGATCCGGTGACGAGCACCTGCATGAATGGTGATTCATGCAAGGCTTTAGCAACAACTTGAGAAAATGAGAAACATTGTCATTTTAAAACTTTTCTTTCTATTTGAAAAACAAAAGCAAAAAATGAAAGACAGAGAACAACATGAATGAATGTGAAACATCAGCTTTATTTATATTGTGTTAAGAACAAACGAACCCTTACAAAGAGCTACTATGCCCCGAGCAAGACATAGTGCTTGAATACAGAAACAAAAAATATTACTCTTCGAAAGAGGTGACCGAAATAAGCCTTTCTGATGTCCAATTGATAAGATGAGTCCCTGGAACGACAGGCCTGATCCATTCATCTAGGTCAAAGTCACTATCGACTGTGTCATCCTGTACAACACTGATGTTTCCGTAATCGACCACTCCCGCACTCGTGAAAGTGATTGGGCTTTGACAACCTTTAGCACTTGTTATAGACGATGACTTCCCAGGCTGATAACCAATTCCGAATATATCTTTCTTCTCTGGCACTTCTACTGGACTGCCCCAGCCTTCTCGTACCCCAGATTCTACCAATTCAAGCGCTTGCTTATAAGAGGCTATGGACACCCCCTTCTTCGGTTCTTTAGGAGAAACCGCCACTACAGATGCTTGTTCAGTCTTCAAGGGCTCAAAATCCTGACATGGAGTCTCAACTATTTCGCCATCCATCTCCACATATTTGAATGAAGCCAGATGACTAACGAAAATGTCTTCTTCCCCACTGACAGTTACAATTTTACCCACCCAGACGAACTTTAACTTCTGATGGAGTGTGGACGATACCGCTCCTGCTGAATGTATCCAAGGTCTCCCGAGTAAGCAACTGTATGCAGACTATATATCCATTACGTAGAACGTGGTATTGAAGATTTGTGGACATACTTTGATTGGTAACTCCACCTCCCCGAACACCGATCTCCTCGATCCATCAAATGCTCGAACTACTAGGTCGCTAGGCTTTAGAACTACTCCATCATAATCCAACTTCATCAGTGCTTTCTTAGGCAAGACATTCAACGACGATCCAGTATCTACCAGAGATATGCAATGCCCGATTATGAGCACGCCCTTCAGAGGTCAGATCTAAGTCTATGAAACCCAATCTGTGACTGGCATTGACGCTGTATACCACCGCTTCCAACTGATTTACTGAAATATCCTGAGGTACGTACGCCTTGTTTAGAATATTCAAGAGAGCCTTCCTCTGAGAATCAGAACACATGAGCAAGGACAAGATGGAAATCTTCGACGGGGTCTGCTATAGATGGTCCACAATCTTGTAGTCGCTCTTTTTGATAATCCTCAGAAATTCTTCAGCTTCTTTATCGAAAGTAAGGTCTGGGTCAGTTGCTGGTGCAAATAATTGACAACTACTGGTTGCTTCCTCTCGCTCTAGCCTGGGCTTCTGCGGTGTCTCTGGGTGGTATCATATTATTTCTTAGTGTTTTCGGCGCAAACAACCTTCCACTTCTAGTAAAGCCCCCTACTCCAACATTTTCTACTTGAGCTGGGGTTGTACTAGACGTGGCCAACTCTTACTTCTGGCCGTTACAGTATACTTCACCACCATAATTCCAAGGAATAGCTTTATCACTCTGATACATTACTGGTCCTGCTGTGGTGATGGTTATCGGTGCCGCACTGGCCCGTGAAGGAACTTGAGATGGATCGTAGAAGATAGTTATTGTGGAGACTTCGCTTTCTTTTACAACCTTGTCAAACTGCAACACTCCCTCATCAATCGTACTCTGGATCCCCGCTTTCAAACGTTCACACCCATTTGTAGCTTCAGCACATTCTGGATAATCTTCTTCACACCCAGGGAAGATACCTTTCTTTGACAAGCAAACTTTAACAACATTCAACAGAGTCTGCAGGTCGTTGACATCACATATCAAGTTCATATTCTCCCCTTCATCAACTTCCCCAGCCGTACCTCCGTAAGGAGGCATGGGTTCTGAATTACATTAGGAGTAGGAGCGAAGTTAATCGCTTTGGAATCTACTAGGTCTTGGACTACATACTTCAAGGCCTTGCAGTTTTCCATAGTATGTCCGGGAGCTCCGGAGTGAAATTCACATCTAGCGTTTGTATTGTACCCTTCAGGAAGTTTCCCCGGCCTCGAGGGTTGCAAAGTCCTGAGCTGAACCAATTGGAGTTGGAGGAGATTCTTCAGAAGTTGTGAATAAGACATAGGCGGAGTGTCAAGCTGCCTTTCTCTTGTCCTCTGAGAATAGTATGGACGGGGAGTTCTTTGTTGATACCCTTGCGAGCGTTGCGGCGGTGGTGGTTGGACTTGCTGTTGAACAGGTTAAGCTGAGATAGTGACAGGGGCCACTTGCTGATAAAATCCTCTGTTGATTCCTCCCATCTGCGTGTACACTACACCAGTCTCTCCTTCTCTTCTTTTCATGAAGGGTTTCTTAATACCGGAACTTGAAGCGCCTCCGTTCTGAATCTTCCCTTGCTTGAGCCAACTTTCTATCCTCTCGCCAGTCAAGATGATATCCGAAAATCCACTTGAAGAACATCCAGCTAGCCTTTCCATGAAATGCCCATGGAGGGTATCCAGGAACAGGTCTACCATTTCTCTCTCCAACAAAGGCGGTTGCACTCGAGAGCCCATTTCACGCCACCTCTGTGCATAATCTTTGAAACTCTCCGAGCTCCTCTGAGTTAGACTCTGAAGTTGGGTGCGACTGGGCGCCATGTCAATATTATACTGATACCGCTTGAGGAATGCTTCTCCCAATTCCTTCCAGTTTCTTACAGAACTTCTCTCTAGATTCATATACCATTCCAAGGACCCTTCGGAGAGACTATCCTTGAAGTAGTACATCCAGAGTTTTTCATCCCGAGTATGGGCAGCGATCTTCCGATAGAATGCCTGCAAGTGAGTCTTTGGGCAGGAACTACCGTTGTACTTGTCAAAAGTAGGTGGCCTGAATTTGTGAGGAATAACCACCCCGGGGACTAGGCCCATGTCAGACACATCTATCCCCAAAGTATCTCTACACTCGAGGGCTTTGACTTTCTCAGCAAGCACCAAAAAATCATTAAGATTTCCTTCTCCAGCGAACCCCATGTCATTGTTGAAATAAGGGAATTGATCCTCATGCCTGTCTTGTACTGGAACGAAAGTTGTCGTGCCTGGTTCTGGAATCTGAGGTCCACCTGGGCCATTGCTAGTGTTGGGAGGAGCCCCTTGCCCGTCAGAAGTGGTCACATGAGTATTAGTATGAGGAGGGTTGAGCCCTTGAAATGCATTCCTTAACTCTTGTTGTCCCTGAGCCATCCATTGCATCATGGTCATGAACTCTCCCATTCTGGTGCGAAACTCATTAAGCTCTATTTGCATAGCGTCCATGACTGTCCTCTGATTGCTGCGAGTTGTGTAGCGATGCGGGATATCTTGTCGGAGATGCCGAGTCTTGGCAGCTCTCACAATCTTTGCCTGTTTTCGGTCCTGGCATAAAGAGAACAATAATTGAGAAGAAGACCCAAGTGATGTTCAACTACAGTGACGGCCGTGGATAATTGGTGCTCATTACCCCGTGTCGGTGCAACAAATAACGAACAAGAGATTCAAAACAAGTCAATCATATAAACTGAAGTTTCAAATAACAAACTCCCCGAAGGGTGCCAATCAAAAGAACAACAAAGTACATCAAATAAAAGGATTCCCACAACAAGCATGTGGGTAATCCAAGTACAATAACATGAAACTAAACCCTAGGGAACTCTAAGTCTCGCAGCCTCCAGCTAAGACGCTTGACATTCTGAAAAAACTGAACGATATACGGATGATCAGGCTCCTGGATGAGTCTCTGGATGAGGAGGTCCCTTGTGTCGAAGGAAGCATGCAACTCTTCAATCTGCTGCAGGAAAGCCATGTCACTCTCTTTGCTCAGACCCGGCTCAGCCTTTGACTTCTTCACATCAGCTTTCAATTTCAAGTCTTCTATTTCTTTTTGAGCTTCCTTTATTGCTTGTTGACTTTCTGCTAGACGTTGGAGACGACCCTTCTCTTGATGATAAGCCTTCTGAAAGAGCTCTCTCTGTCCATCCAAAGAATCCTGAAGACACTTGATTTCCAGCTTATGCTTGACGTCCAGCTCTTTTTGCTTCCTCAAATTGTCTTCCCATTTTTCTTGCCATAAGGTAGAAGCTTCATTGGCTTCATTCAGGTCCTTCCTCTCTTTCCGGCGCTGGGCCGCCTTGTGAGTCTCAGCTAATCCCTTTTTCTTAAAGTAAAGCTCTCTATCTTGAAAATCTTGCTGCTTGAGCCTAACCATCTCTTCAGCTTTGTGAACTCTTTCCTCCAACTTTTGATTCTGCATCTTCATTTTCTGACATGAATTGTAAACTTCTTGATTCTCTAACCTGAGCTGTTGAACCAAAGCTTCCAACTTTTGATAATCTTGCAAAGGAACTGAAGTCGTGGGTGCTACCTCTTTAGGGTAGAGAGGTGTTTCCGTAGAAAATGGTAGCAAATGGGTCTTCACACGATCCTCCAACCAGCTGGCAAACGGATCATAAGTGTTAGGATCCACTCTTCCGAAGTGTTTCTTCCCTTTCATCACTCTAACTTCCCAAGCTTGGGATGCTAGTATGCTACTCTTGGAATTTCCTTTTGCTGGAAAGTATAAAGACTCATTTGGATCGTCAATCAAAGGTACATCTCTTAAAGAATAACCAAATTGTTTCCTGGACAAGATAGGATTGTAGCTGATCCCACATTTCCTTCCCATCAGAGGCACATTTGGAAAGCTACCACAACTGACTAACATTTCTTTGCCCACCAGATCTCAATTGCATCCCCAAGCAATGTCAGCTGAGGTTAAGCCCATTAATCTTTTGGACCAATTCCAAGATTGTTTCAAATCCTGAAAGGGTCCTGATTTAGGGAGTTGCCTTACAAACCATTCAGCAAATAGGGGAGCGCAACAATTTACATGTCCCTTCCTCTTTTCATTTCTTTGGTGAACTCCATAATAGAAGTCAGCTAGCAATGTAGGTACATGATTTCTTTTGACAAAGATGGTGATGGCCTCCATGCTAATTAGCCCTTTCTCTCCTGGAAATAAACCGGTTCCATATACCATCATGGCTAACAATGCTTTGAAGCCTGCCCACTTCTTTCCCAATGCCATGACATGTGCCTCTGTGATAATAAAATCCAAAGGGATCCCCTTACTTTGGCCAGCCTCTAATCCCATCTTGAATCTGAGCATACTCAAATGACAGGCAACAGTGATATCCTCATGAGAATGGGTCCTCTCTGAAACATAATAAGGCATACCCTCCTTAATAGGAATATTCAGCATACTAGAAATCTCCTCTAATGTAGGTGCCAAGATGTAATTAGGGAAAACAAAAACCCTCAGTTGTGGATCATAGAACTACAACAAAGAATGCAAGTTATCCCTCTGGTCAACTGTGGGCTTGCTCATATAATCCAGTATCTTGCCAAACTCTTTCCTGAAATCATCAAGGACTTTGTCACCCATCAAACTAATCAATCCCTGAATGCTCTCTGTCTCCGGTTGTGGGAAAGTATAATGAACATTTCTCTTTCTCGAAATTTCCATGTTGAAGCAGCAAATATGACCAGGACCTAGGAGGTAATGAACCCTGAGAATAAAAAGAACACAAAACGATTAATGATGTCATGATGTTATGCAAGGCAAGGCATGTGATCAGTGACGTGTCTGTGTAGTGAATCAGGTAATCAAGTGTCTGTGCAAGACCACAATATCATCACAAGTATCTCTGATCAGGAGTTCATGACTTCAGAATCCATAATTAACAGAACAAGATCATATCACTGAAGTATACGGGCATATGAGGGTATGTTGAAGTTTAGGGTTCCTGCAAACCTGTAAACCCCTCCCAATCTCACAGGTGTGCTACTTGGGTCAAACATCACGGACTCTCGAGGCCGAATAGCAATAATACGTTCACCATTTTCGAGAAATGGCTCATGACCAAATCAGGGAATCGGTTTGGCATTATGTACTACTCAGGGAGGTCTCAGCTGAGTCCGGAAAAACAAGCATCCCTCATAAGTCCTCAGCTTCAAGCACTGAATCGAGAATCAATAGTACATTTATCCCGAAGGGTATAATACTACCGTCATACGAACAGTTTGCTTTAACTGGATTCCTATGAGAGAACCAGGCCATCCTATGCGAGTTCCCTAGTGAGCCCTCGGATGTGAGTGGGTTTGCCAACAAATGTGGTCTGCCACTTTCATCACTGGAGAGGGATGTTTCCACAAAGGTTCTCAATGATCGGTCCCTTACTGCACATAACTATCAAGGTAGCGTATTAACCCAAAAAGATTCCGGTATTAATACATTCCCGAGAAGGTCGCAAGTCAAGGTGTAGAACTCACTACTACCAACATAGCAAGATGCCATGAAGCCAAAGTGGAACCACTCTATGTCCTAGGGTGCACTCGAGCCCCGGTTACGAGCTCATCTCACAGTAACCCTATCCCACAGAAAAAATGAAAACCAGCACAGCCAGACAGTCCAGTATAATATGATGCATGGAAAATAAATACTGAAATCGGTAAATAAATGCGGTAAAGTAAAGCTGTAAAGTAAACTGTAAATGAAAACAATAAAGCTAAACTAAAGCGCACAACATCAAACAGATAAACACCCAAAGCAACAAGACCAAACAGGCGCTAGGATTGACTCTACAAGGGAAACCAGAGATTCTGGGTTCGATCCCCAGCAGAGTCGCCAGCTGTCGCTCCCGGGATTTTCCTCCAAGTACAAACGCGAAAGTGGCGCGGAAAAGGTAGAGTCACCAGCCAGACATTTTTATCCCGTATGAATGGGAAAGGTAATGTTGCACAAACCTAAGGAAGAAGGAAAGGACGAGGTCCTGTGAACCAAAGATCGGGGTTCGGGAGTCGGTTACGACCTGGGAAGGTATCAGCACCCCAAATCGCCCGCCGTACCCGACGAGATCCACGCTTGTTTGCTTTGTTTCAAAGGGTGTGAAAAATACGAATGTTGCTGAATAAAACTGCTAACTGGAACTGAAGTGAGAAAAGGAATTAAAAGAGAACAAAAAGAAAGAATGGGGAAAATGTAGGGAAAATAAAGAATGTACTCGAACGGGCCCTACCCCGCTGCCTACGTACCTCATCGGGATAATGAGGATCAGAGTCGACGTAGTTCGCCTAACTAAGGCGGGAACTATTTGTTTGTGTTTTTTACAGCTGGAACTGCGTATGTCTATGCTCAGGTGTTACAGGCTCGTCTGGTACGAGTGTGTTTACCGTCTTGCATGTGAGACAAGTCGTCACGAGTTCGCGTTGTGAGTGAATGAGATGAGAAGAGAAGTTCCCGCAGGATAGTCGCTTGTTATTTGTTTTTTTTGTCTTTTTTGAGAAGTATTTTGAATTTTTTTGTTTTATGAAACAACCCCTTGATAAGAGTTGTGCATCATGATAGACAAGCTTACACCACTCCAAGATGGAATGAGTGCAAGTGCTTCATGGAATAAGGCTATACACAAGGAATCCTTTCATTGATTTGTTAAGTGTTTTTGGATTTTGTTTGAAGATGAGAAAAGAATGACTCAAATTGCAAAAGGACAAAATCTAAAGGGACTAAGACACAACCCTAATTTTATTTGTTTATTTACAAGTGAGATCCTATGGTTAATGAGGTTTCTAAACCTAATGGAGAAAGGACTTAGAACTACTAGAATGCAACTTACTTCCTAAGGAAGATAAGTTGATTCTAAAGCCAAGGGGGAACCTATACAAGTGAAATATCAATCAATATAACAAAGCAACAAAAATTGAATATAAGAATAAAATTCCAAACAAAACATTTAAAGGCATAAACCTAAAATAGTCTAAATTTATTCTAAGTCTAATTAATATGAATCCTAAGCCTAAGTTCTAAACTAAGGGCATTACCTAATATTTTCATTCTAAAAAATCAGAATCTAAACTAGTCTAAATCCATATTAAATCCTAAGATTAAATCTAATTAAAACTATTTCTTATGAAACTTAATATCCTAGCCTAAACTAATGGAATTTTATATGTAATAAAGCCTAAAGATTAATACCCTAAAAATAGTAAAAACTCTGGAAAAATTATGAGATTAATTCTATAGGGTCCTAAAACTACCTATAATAAAGTGTTAAAGGATATCCTAAAAAATCAGAATTTTGCTATGCCTAAAAATCAATTAATTCTACCTAATGATTAACCATTATTTTCTAAGGATTAAGCCACGAAAACATGAGATAAAATGCTCTAAAAAATCTACTAAAATTATGCTGAGTACTATTATGAGTCCTCTAACTATGGTAAAAAGAGTGGGTCAAAAAAGTTACTGGAAGACTAAAAAATAAAATCAACAAATTTATGTACAGTTGAAGGAAATTCACTAAAAAACTACTTACATGAAAAAATCAGAATTAATTCAAAAAAAATTAAAATTCAGAAAAATAAAATGGCAAACATTTCTAGTTTAAGGGCCTACCGGACGGTGACAAGTGTCACCGCTGGTATGGCTGAGAATCTCTAAAGTTACATGATCTTATCTTAATGGTTGGATTTGTGACGGATTCATGAGATATTAATGGAGATTATGCTAAAATTAATTAATTTAATGGACATCAATTGGATTAAATGATGTTAATGAATATTAAGCATTTTTTTTGTGTTATTCAAAAGATTATCAGATTTATACATATCAAAGTACAAACCCTAGAACCAAAAACCTAATCCCTTCTTCTTCTTCCCATGCCGTCGCGGCACCCCACACCTTCTCCTTCCCCAACCTCTTCTTTCTCACAAACACCGTCCTCTTCCGTTTCCTTCCACCTCCTTCCATTTCGCCACCGTCAATTAACTTCAAAAAAAACTCTTTAAATCCGCCATCCACTATTTCGAAACCCTCTCCAACTAACTACAACGAAGAAACAAAACAACGAGCTCCACCACCGCCGAAGCCCTGAGCTCCTCTCCGCCTTTCTCATGCCACCATTACACTCAACAAAATCTCCACCTCTCGCCGCGACTCTCAAACTCAAAGCCAAGACGACCAAGTTGAAGAACGGCGCTAACAATACGTCGAATCCGACACCACAAGAATATCCGAAAATGAGGTGAATGAAACGGTTCGTACCTTGATTGCCGAGGACGAAGGTGCTTTGAGTATTTTGCGAACAAGATAAAGCTTCTCTCGGTAAGATGTCTGAATCTGCTTCTTATCGCTCCTTTGCTCCTTGTTCGATTATGCTGTGTACGAACCTCTGGTTTGATATATTGATTGCAGCGTGGTTTCGGTTACTTGAGGAGTTGTTGATTGGTCTTGAAATCGCAGGGTGCGGAAGTCGAATTTGAAGATTGGAGTTTTGTTGAAGCAGTGCCGAAGAAGGTGATGAATGATGATTCGAGGATGAGGATTACGCAGGATGTAATTCAGAATCACAATCGAGCCATGGCTTTCAGAAAGGGCTGCAGAAGAACGAGTTGAGCTTATGGAGAGGCATTGTAGAAATTGTGAGAGGAGAGGTGAAACTGAGATGGGAGAAGTTGTGTGTAGAAAAGATTGAAGAAGAAGAAGAATGGTTGAGGGAAGATTGGTGAAGAAGTAAAAATGGTTGAGAGATTGAGAGAGATTCGGAATTGGAGGCTTGGTTCAGGAAGGTTATGGAAGAAGAATGGTGTGTGATGTTCCACCCTGGTTTGAAGAAGATGATGTTGATTTATAGATGCAACTCAAAGATGGTTCTAGAATTTCCTCAAGCCAAATTCAGTTAGAATCAGTTTTTTTAGTTTGTTATTTTCTGTTATGGATTTGTTATGTTAGTTATGCAATTGGTTAGGGTTAAACCCTTTTGATTTTCTGTTTTTGAATTGATATTAGGGTTATGATGGGCTGAAATTGAATTTTGGTTTTTCTTCCACGGTCTTGCAGGTTTAAAACGGATATAGGCAATAAATCTTCATCTTCTGGAGCAAGAGGCGGGCGGACACTAGGAGGATTGTAAACACTGAGTACAAGCAGGTCCAGAGGTATCCCAAGATCAGGCTCAACACAAAGCTTGGATTTGTACATTGATCTTTATCTTTCTGTAGAACACTATTCCATGATTCCTTCAATTTCTTCTGCTACCTATGTTTTTCTTCTTGCCTTTGCTTCTCAAACTCCCTCTGTGTACGATCCTTCTGAATTTTTGCATTGATGTTAAGTGCTGCAGGTAATCACAATGGTGATGAAGATACGATAATGACGTATATCATTAGTGCTGGAAATTTGTTGAAGATTTGACGAAGCTTGGCGTTCCTGGATATTCGTTGTGGTGATAGTATGCAGAAAATTGAGTCAGTTAGAGGATTTTCGGGCGAGAGTGACAAAGGTGGGACAGATTCTCGAAGTTTATTGAGAAGAATAGCTTCGTATCTTTTTTTGTAGCACCGAGTTCTTCTCATTTCTGAATTTCTTTTGGTCTAACAGCTTCTGTTTTATGTAACTGTGTTTTTTTTCAATTTTGTAATTGACTTTATAACTGAAATGCTCCTCTATTTATAATTGAATTCTTTTACTTCTAGAGGAAATTTTTCAAGCTTTTCACCATTCATATCACTGTCCAGAGCAATAGAAAATTCAGCTGCTGAAAATGAGCTTGTTTTGAAAAACACAGATGCCTTTTCTTTATCTAAACCAGTCATGCGAACCACCTTGACTCAAAAAGAACATATGAATCAACATAATCATTAAATAGTGCATCAACAATACTGCACTCAGCTGGGTTTAGAATTCCATCCAAATTGGTTTTTTTTCGACAGTGTTCGGATGGCCATCTTGACTCAAAAAAACGAAAACAATTCTAATTATTTTTTTTTGTAGAAAAATAGAACAGGAGCAAAAGAAATGAGCTAGGAGGAGGAGGAAATTAGGTTGGAAAAAATAGAAATTAGAATTAGAGTTGGCTTAATGATTTGGATACTAAAAAAAAGAAATTGACCTCTTAGTATTTTTGTAGAAATTTGTGATGATTCTAAAGCGAGATTGTCATTGAATATAAATGGTGTAAGAGGGACAAGGGAAACATATGAGTTTGATATGGGCTTTGAAAATTGAATATGGTTTTGGACAACCAGACTTTAAAAAAGTGGTTCACAATGAATTATGGACAAAAATAAATGGAAAGGCGACTAAAAGAGACTGAAAATGAATTGACGAAAACATATAGATTAATGGAGATTAAAAACGAAAGTGGAATGGAATAATAGGGAATGGTTTGTAACAAACAGAACAAAGCAATGAACGGATATGAAGTCTCGATTTTAGCCCAAAGCCTATTTTGAATTCTCTCCACAAGCCCATGAACACGACCCCTCCTGAACCACTGCATAATCTTTTCAGATAAATCACACCCCTTTCGAATTGTCTGAAACATGTTATGACCTTTCAACCAGACGAATCACTGATAAAAAGAAGACTCCAACCAAACTTCACACAAAACACTACTCGACAACCCGATGAATCTCAACATACGGCAGCCTGAACTTTGAATATGCATCGTTTAAGAAACAGTCCAATGGCCCAAACTAATCTTGCAGTTGCAACAATCCTTTGATAGTTTGGCCCTAACTAGGTCCAACTCCCATATGAATCGAAACACGACTAGACAAACACATTTGAAGTGGGATCGTTGTCCAATGAATATTCTCCATCAATCCCTGACAGATACAGATAAGGTACGAAACCCTAATTTCCCTGGGCCCTGATCACATGCCTTAGGAAACAATGAAATGCATGATTATGATGTTACGACCTAGTGAGAAATGCAGATGAATGCGAAACGATAAGCCAGTGAAAGGAATAAATAATGAGGGCAAATTTTGAGATATTACAATTGCAAGAGATGGCCAGAACCATGATCAGTGAGACTAACATGGCTAAACACTTTTGGGAAGAAGTAGTAAATACAACATGCTACATTCAGAATAGAATCTCTATAAGTCCTATTCTGGAGAAGACTCCATATGAACTGTGGAAGAACAGAAAGCCCAACATTTCTTATTTTTCATCCTTTTAGATGTACTTGCTTCATTATGAACACTAATGATCCTCTAAACAAGTTTGATTCTAAGGCACAAAAATGTTATATATTAGGATACTCTGAACGTTCAAAAGGATACAGAGTATACAATACAAAAACACGAATTGTGATAGAATCCATCTATGTCAGATTTGATGATAAGCTTGGTCCTGAAAAACCAAAGCAGAATGAATCTCTTGCAGATATAGAAGTTCAAATCACTGAAGAAAAAACGTATGAAGAACATCCATCCACAGAACAAGACACGACAACTACACCAACAACTTCTAAAGAACCCAATCAGAAGAGACAATCCAGAAGCACGTTGAATCACCTAGAAGATAAAATCTTGGGAAAGAAAGATGATCCAATCAGAACAAGATCCTCCTTCAGAAACTCTGAAGAATCCTTAATGGGACTTTTGTCACTGATTAAACCAACTTATGTTGACGAAACTCTTTCAGAAAATGATTGGATACTTGCTATGCAGGAAGAACTAAATCAATTCACCAGAAATGATGTATGGGATTTAGTTCCTAAACCAAAGGGATTCAACATCATTGGAACCAAATGGGTATTCAAAAACAAGCTCAATGAACAAGGTGAAGTTGTCATAAACAAAGCACGGCTGGTTGCACAAGGTTATAGTCAGCAAGAAGGAATAGACTATACAGAAAGCTTTGCACCAGTCGCAAGGTTAGAATCTATCAGACTTTTAATTTCTTTTGCTTTAAATCATGACATCACTCTTTATCAGATGGATGTCAAAAGTGCTTTTTTAAATTGTTATATTGATGAAGAAGTTTATATGTACCAACCTCCTAGTTTTGAAAACTCTAAATTTCCAAAACATGTTTACAAATTGAAAAAAATCTTTATATGGTCTGAAACAAGCTCCCAGAGCTTGGTGTCGCTCCCTGGATTTCCATCCTGGTACAAATGCGAAATTGGCGCGGAAAGAGGTAGAGTCGCCAGCCAGGCATTTTTATCCCGAAGGAACAGGAATGGTAATGCTGCACAAACCAGAAGAAAAGAAAAGGAAGGACACGGGTCCGGCGAACCAAAGAGACTGAGTTCGGGAGTCGGTTACGACCTAGGAAGGTATTAACACCCCAGATCGTCTGTCGTACCCGACGAGATCCACGCTTGCAAAGAAACTATTTCAAAGGGTGAAGAAATGAAACTGCTGCAAAAGGAGCTGAACTGGATAAAAGAAAAGAAAAAGGAACTGAAAAGGAAAAATGTAGGGAAAATAAAGATTGGGCTTGAACGGGCCCTACCCCGCTACCTACGTACCTCATTTGGACAATGAGGATCAGAGTCGTCGTAGTTCCCCTAAATAGGGGTGGAAAAGATTACTTGTGTATTAAGGCTTGAACTACCTATGTCAATGCTCAGGTGTTGCAGGCTCGGACGACGAGTGCGTTACCGTCTTGCAAAGTGACAAGTAGTAGCAAGTTCGCGGACGGAGCGAAGGAGATGAGAGAAGAATTCCCAAATGAGAGACGCTTATTGTTTGTTTGTGTTTTTTAGAAGCTTTTATTGGTGTGGCACAAGGAATTGAACCCAAGCTCTTTTTTATGGAATGTGTACTTGCTACTACATTCCAAGATGGAATAATAGAACAAGCACACTCAAGTAAGGAGAAGATCCCCAAAACTTGGTTCCAGAGATTAGGGCCTAAGCTCACTAACTCGTTGAATTTATTAAGTGTTTTTGTAATTTTTGTGAAGAAGTATTTTTTTATGATTTTCTTTGTGAAAGTAGTCTCATGATTAGACATGTACATCATGCTAGACAAGCTTGTACTATCCCAAGATGGGAAGACTACAAGTGCCCCATGGAATAATTCCATACACACAAGGCCACCTCAACCATTATTAAGTGTTTTTTAGGTTTTGGTTTTGAGATGAGAAGAGAAAGAAACAAAAAGGATCTTAAAGATAAAATCTAATGGGGAAAGTCTAATCCTAAAGTTATCATGCAAAGGTGGACCTAAGGTTAGTGTGGTTTGAAGTCTATCCTAATGAAGAAGAAGGAAAGAAGAAAGAAGAACTAGAATACAACTTACTCCTCTAAAGGAGATAAGTTGTTTCTAAAGGGGGAAAAGATGAGGAGAAGAAGATAGAAAGGATGGCCTGAGCACAACAAACACAAATAGGAAAACATTATGTAAATAAAAGAGATGAGAATTGGAGATGTGGGAATCTCATCCACATCTCTCACTTACCAAAGCCCCTGAAATGGTTAAAAGCATAAACAAGGAACATGCAAGTAAATAAGACCAAATGAAATACAAGTGGATAAAAGATCAAGCCAAAGCATCACAACCAGAATTGGAACCTCAATTACAAGTATCAATATCAAACACACAACACCAAAATGAGAAATGGATTAAACAGTTCAACATAAAGCATTACAGATTATCATGACAAAACAAACAAATATGAGATAACACAAAGCATACAAAGCAAACAAACATCACACATTTCAAGACCAGAACCCTAACATGTCAAGAATGTAACTAAGCATCACAAGAGATTAAGAATAGAAGCATACAAACTTAAACATTATCAACATGAGAAGCAAATAAGCATAAGAAGTGAGGTGAACATGTACATAAGTGAATGAACTTCAAAGGCAAGCAACCACAAAATTTCTCAAAGTACAAACATCAATCAAAGATCAGAGGGGTATCCTTATCCTAAAAGGGTTCTAAACAACCTAAGGAAGTTGGCACAAGTGCCCTCCTAACCTAAGGATTAAACATATGACCAAAAAGGATGCAAAAGGAGAGAAACAAAGAATAAAATTCAAATTAAATCAAGCATTCATCCAAAAATTCCACAAATTTGCACAAAGACTCTTCAAACAGCTAATATTAGTATGCCAAAAGAATAGGATCAAAATCAGAAGCTAAGTAGGTCAAATATGTGCCTAAACATGGATTAGGGTTATGAAACTTCATGCACAAGTTAGGGGTAAACAATACTCAAGCAAACTTCTAAAAATCAGAAGAAAAATCACCAACAAACTACACTTCAATGTGAATCCAGAGCAAAAGAATCAATTAGAAATTCAAAATAATGATCAAGATATAAATTCTACAAGACAGCATGTGTTTAAAATGAAATAAAAACAATTAATAAAAGCAACAATTAATTCCAGCGTTGAAAATGAAAATAAATGGAAAATAAAAATATCAAATATTAAAGAAAACTCAAAATATTACTTATGAATTTTTTTGGAATTTTTATGAATCTCTAGATATTTTAATTAATTAAAAAGCAACCTAAAATAAAACAAAAATAAAAATAAGAAACCAATGGGCCAGGGGTGAAATTAGTAAGAAACTCAATTTAAAATCTTTGGGCCTGAGAGAGGGAGGGGTTCGAATATCATCTTGAGCCCAATGAATCCAAAGCATGTACACATTATTATGGTGGAAATTCAAGAAAATCAGGAAAATAAACAAGCCACTGGATCCAACCAACGCATCAGATCAAGTCAAACCTTAAAACTAGGTCAAGCATCCAAGAGTTCAGTGCGTGTGTGCATGATAGCTGCAGTGGGGTGCGAAACATAATGCTTTATTCAGATTTAAAATATAAAACGAAATCATGTGAGGGAGATGTGGTGTTTTTAATGTGCTGGCATGATGTGGATCGTACAGATCAAATATCAACGACAGAAACATCATCTTCTACATTCCAACATTTCCAGAATCCGGTGACCGGAGCCCTAGCTCCGGCACCGGAAAACTCAAGCTCAAGAACAAAACATCATGAACAAAGCTATAAACCTCCAGATATGATCATCTAATCATCCTAAACGTGAATCAAACACTCAAATACACAAACACTCCATGAATTCATCAAATCGAAGCAATCAAAGTTTGACATCAAACTTTCAAATCCAGATTTCTCACTCAATAATCCACCAATTTCAAATCCAATTAGTGCAGTGTACTCAGCAAAGTTTACATATCACAATGCACACAAGAAAAACAAGTTCTAGATCTATGGATTTCAAGTCATACCTGAGGTTGAACCACTTCAAAATCAATAGAATAGAGCTTCAAATGATGTAGATTCGTGCACTTTGATCTCCTCTTGCAAAATAAATGCAAGAGGGAGCTTGAGAGAGCCTGAATCGAGGAGCTCGAAGGATCTTGCTCTTAATTGCAACTTCTTGTTTCTTCACGTTTAGCTCTGATTGATGAGAGAAATGGAGTCCTTGAAGCTTGTAGAAGAAGAATATGAAGAGAGATGAGAGAGATGTGTCTTGAGGAGAGATATTCAAAAGCTTTTGCTCTTGTGCATGAAACTTTGAATCTGAGAAATGAGAGAGTCTTAGCCTGCATTCAGAGCATGCTTGGCTTTTATATCATGTGTATACTACACTGATTAGGGTTTTGTGGTGAGTGGTAGCATGAGTTGTGTGATAGGGATTGTTTTGCAAAATTGCATGAAGAATGAGAATGAGAAAATTGCTCGTGCATTTGATTCCCCCTTACACATGCTAAGTTCTCATCCCAGCCCTTGATTCATGATGAAATGATCCTGCCCCTCAGATGTTAGTATCATGTTTTTCTTGTGATCATGCATTTTTGCATTTTGTGAAATATGTCACATTCCATGCACAATTTTTGAACTTTCTCTTGGGCCAAATGTGTTTCATTCCAAGCCTTATGATATTATGGTCTCACTTTTCCCATTGATCAGCTTAGAAATGACTTAAGTGAGTTTTTGCAAGTGATGGAAAATTGCATTTTAAGTAAAACCCTAAAAATAAGTGAACTTCCAATGGCCATAACTTTTGATCCATGAAGGCTATGAAAATGCACTTGTACTTTCTGAAAATGGGAGAACATACCCTACAACTTTCATGTTTATTGGAAATTCATTTGAGATCATTTTCATCATGAAAGAGGGCTTTGAAAATTAGGGCAAAAGTTGCCAAAAATGGAAAGTTTCAAAACAAGCCATATGCCAAAAATGGAAAGTTCTTCAAAACCCCTTGATTCTTGATCTTTGACTTTGCCAAACATCTTCTAAGGTCTTAAGGACATCCCTTGACTTGAAAAATTGGGTTGGACCCCTTGAATTCTCACAGTTGACTTTTAAAATGCACAGTTGACCAATTTCTTCTTATGCAAGCAACTGATGAATTAACTGCCTTCCACAAGGAATTTTCTCACCAAATTTCATCCATAGGAACCTCTTATTATATGAAAGACTTTGCCCAGATGAAATGGCCAAAGTCACAAAGAATTCCTGCTTGAAAGTGAAACCCTAATTTGGGAACCATTGAGTAGGAGCTTGCCCAAGCTTGGATTCTCTTATGATCTCCCAACCTTCTGGGCTCTTGTAAAGGATATTGAACTTGTGAATGTCATGTAGACTCTTCATGGGACTTAGAAAATTCCAATTGGCCTCTTGCTATAGCTTGTGATGCCTCAAATCCACCAATAGTTGATCATATGCCTAATGCTAAGACATGAGAATGTTATGCTTCATTTTTCCATGCAAAGATGCCAAGGACATGATATGCTTATGATGATTATGATATGATGATGATGCTTAAAAAGAAGAGGGAAAATTTGGGGTGTTACAGCTGCCCCTATTCAAGCAACTGTTAATCTGAAAAGGACGGTAGCACGGGCTATCGGCCGTTCAAGTTGAACTGTGGTTGAATACCAAGAAAACCTGAAATTCGCACTCTGCTGGAGAACGCAAGTAATGGGAAATAAACCCAACCAAATGACATTGGTGACTAAAGTGGGGAGAAAGCAAACGAGCTCCTTCCGAGTTGAACTGTTACGCCAGGTAAGGAAAACCTAGACAGACGAGTCTTCTTCGAACAAACCTGATACGCCAGGTGCTGGACATACGAGCCCTCATCAAGCAAACCTGTTATGCCAGGAACTGGACATACGAGCCCTCTTCATACACTTTACAAAAATATATGACCTGAGACAGACGAATCTCCTTCGGATAAACCTATTACGCCAGGACCGGTGATGCACTTAAGTCTGTGGGATAGACATGCATAATCAGGATAGAAGAACCCTCTTCATATATTCTCCGTAGATATATGGTCTAAAACAAACGAGCCTTATTCGAGCAAACCTGTTACGCCAGGTGCGACATTAGGATTTGACGAACCCTACTCACAAATCTTTCGTAGATAAGTGGTGTCTGAGACAGACGAACCTCCTTCGAATAACCTGTTACGCCAGGACCGGTAACCATTTTGACGTTTAATCCCACCGTCAGGACTTCAAACCTCCTTAACACAGACGAGTATTGGATGATCATCAAGAGAACATAGACGAGTGCCATAAGTCAATGATTCGAACGAATATCAGACGATGATCTAAGAAACGCGGTCGAGCACTTCAGGCGATGATACAGGCAAATATCAGCCACTGGTATAGACGAATACCAGAAACCCAACACAGACGAGCATTTGGAGTAACAATACAGACGAGTACCAGAAATCCAACACAGACGAGCATTTGGAGTGGCAATACAGACGAGTACCAGAGTCATTATCAAATCAACAAATATGACTATAAGTTAACATAGACGAGTATGAGGGATGATACAGACGAGTATCCAAATAATGCAAACGATTTTCAAACGGATAACAAACACAGACGAGCGTTGGGGACTGCAGACGAGCAACAAGAAACTATCAAACACAAACGAGTGTTGGGGAGTGCAGACGAGCAATAACAACTAACAACCATGGATGACTGCTGGGGAAAGCAAACGAGCAATAACAAAGTGTGAACATAGACGAGTGTTGAGGCGATGCTGAAGAGCAACTATCAAATATCAAACACATACGAGCGTTGGGAAATGCAGACAAGCTCGAAACGGATACCCAACACAGACAAGTGCCAGGAAATGGAGACGAGCACAATCAGATAGCGATCACAAACAAGTGTCGGGGAACTTGGTCAAGAGGCTTTGACAATGCCTAATTCTGATTGGGGATGAATAACTGTTTGTATCATCACACTGACCAAATATAAATTGGCGACTCCTCTGGGGAATATTTCAATGATGAAAGCGAAACCCCAAACTTGAACTCTGTGGGGATATCGGGTATTCAGCTGCCTGCTGGGCATACTTCATTTGTGGAAAGATAATCCTCTTGGGGAAAACCAACTCTTCAATTAGCCTTGGAGTTCTGCTGGGAATCCCACCTGCTCTAAACCAGCTGGGGAATTTTCTGCTTGGGAAAGTATGATATCATCCTGCAAAACCTGCAACAACAGAATACACATATGTGCCCCAGGGACTCTCATGGTATGATTTGTTCATCCATCATCACCCGACACTCAAAGATGGTTTTAAAAGTTTCCCTGCAATGTCATTTTTTAGATAAAACACCATGTTTCAAATGCAATGTTCTTTTTTGCCAAAAACTCAGGACATTTTTGCAAACAAAATAAACACAACACGGCTTTTTGACTGAATATTCATTTATTGAGAGGCCTCTGAATAGGAAAAGTTTTACATCAGGAAGCAACCACCTGGAAAGAGGTAGTTACCATAAAATTGAGAAAATAAACTATCCTAATGGCAATGTGCACGACATTCCAATGAGTTTCCTTCTTGCTATGACCCGCATGTCTTCAAAACTTTGTGTTCTTGCCTTTGCTTTCTAAAAAAATATGAGGGGACTGATTCCTATCCTTCTGATATTGTCAGGCTGTACGAAACAGTGATTTGGTTCAGATTACCCGGATCGCAGTTATTCGCTTATTCCCTTGTTTTGTGTGGATCGCCCTTTCGGGTTTTCAAACCACCGGGATACCCTTTTTTGCCTGAGCTGTCCGATGTGGCTTTTCAACTCAGCGATGTTCATTTTTTTATTTGTTTTCCCTAACTTTTTCCCGAGATTTTTATTCTGTTTTTAGCTCGTCGGGATGCCCTTTTCTTGCCTAGACTTTAATTCTGTTTTTGTGTTCAGCGGGTCTTTTTATGCGAAGTATTTTTTAACTACGTCCGAGTTAATAGGAGACTGGAAATCTTCTCCATCCATAATAGTGAGCATCAGTGCTCCACCTAAGAAAACTTTCTTCACTATGAATGGGCCTTCGTAGTTTGGGGTCCCCTTGCCCCTGTGATCTGAACCTGGAGGAACGATCCTCTTGAGCACAAGCTCGCCTACTTGATACTCTCGAGTACGTACTCGTTGATCGAATGCTCGCTTCATTCTCCTCTGATAAAGCTGACCATGACAGATAGCCGCTAATCTCTTTTCCTCAATTAGACATAACTGATTGTATCTAGCACATACCCACTCAGCCTCATCAAGCTTCACATCCATCATCACACGCAATGAAGGAATTTCTACCTCGACAGGCAAGACTGACTCCATGCCATATACCAACGAGAAAGGAGTTGCCCCGGTTGATGTCCTGACTGACGTTCGGTACCCATGCACCGCAAACGGTAACATCTCATGCCAATCCTTGTAAGTGACAACCATCTTTTGTACAATTTTCTTAATATTCTTATTAGCCGCCTCTACCGCGCCATTCATCTTTGGTCGGTAAAGCAAAGAATTATGATGTTGGATCTGGAAGTCCCGACACAATTCTGCCATCATCTTGTTATTTAAGTTGGAACCATTATCAGTAATGATTCGCTCGGGCACTCCGTATCTGCAAATAATGTCTCTTTTCAAAAATCTGGCTACCACTTGACGAGTGACATTGGCATAGGATGCTGCTTCAACCCACTTAGTGAAGTAATCAATCGCGACCAAGATGAAACAATGACCGTTTGAAGCAGTAGGCTCTATTTTCCCGATCATGTCAATGCCCCACATAGAAAAGGGCCAAGGAGATGACATGATGTTGAGCGGGCTGGGAGGAACATGCACCTTGTCCGCATAAATCTGACATTTGTGGCACTTACGGGCATACGAACAACAGTTTGCATCCATTGTTATCCAATAGTACCCCGATCTTAACAACTTCTTAGCCATAGCATGCCCTCCTGCATGAGTACCGAAAGATCCCTCGTGGACTTCCTGCATTAACAGGCTTGCTTCGTGTCTATCCACGCATCTGAGCAAGACCATGTCAAAGTTCCTCTTATACAAAACCCCATCTGTATTCAAGAAGAAACTAGTAGCAAGTTGTCTTAAGGTCTTCTTGTCGTTAGATGATGCCCCAGCTGGGTATTCTTGCTTTTCCATGAACAACTTGATATCAAAGTACCAAGGTTTCTCATCACACATTGCATCTACAGAGAAAGCATATGCTGGTGCGTCAAGCCTGGAAATGTCAATCCTGGGCACATAGTTCCAACACAAGACTTTGATGGACGAAGAAAGAGTAGCCAATGTATCGGCAAATTGATTCTCATCTCATGGTATGTACTGCAGCTTAAACGTTGTGAAGAACGTCAACAGTCTTCTGGCATAATCCCTATAAGGAATTAAATGCTCTTGATGTGTATACCACTTGCCGGTAATCTGATTGATAACGAGGGTTGAATCTCCGAATATATCGAGGGTCTTAATCCGAAGATTAATAGCCTCCTTTATTCCCATTATGCACGCCTCATATTCCGCTTCATTGTTGGTGCAACCAAAAGTAATTCTGGCAGCGAAGGGAAAGTGTACACCTTCAGGAGTGATAAGAACGGCACCAACTCCACATCCGTTGATATTGACTGCCCCATCAAACATCAGCTTCCATTTGGAATAAGGGTCCGGCCCCTCCTCCGGAAGTGGTTCCTCGCAATCTTTTTCTTTGAGGTACATGATGTCCTCATCAGGAAAATTAAATTTCATCGGCTGATAGTCATCTTCCAGTGGCTGCTGTGCAAGATAATCCGACAATACGCTTCCCTTGATGGCTTTCTGGGAAGTGTATTGTATATCATACTCTGTTAAAATCATTTGCCACCTTGCAACCCTTCCGGTTAACGCTGGTTTCTCGAAAATATACTTGACAGGGTCCATTTTTGATATTAGCAGTGTGGTATGGGTCAACATATACTGTCTCAGTCGGCGAGCAGCCCATACCAAAGTGCAACAAGTTTTCTCGAGAAGTGAGTAACGGGATTCACAGTCGGTAAACTTTTTTCTAAGGTAGTAAATAGCATACTCTTTTCGACCAAACTCGTCATGTTGGCCTAGAACACACCCCATTGACCCCTCTAGCACAGTCAAGTACATGATAAGTGGCCGTTCTGGAACCGGAGGCATTAGAATCGGAGGTGTCTGCAAATATTCTTTTATCTTTTCAAATGCTCTTTGACAGTCTTCATTCCACCTAACTGTTTGTTCTTTTCTCAATAATTTGAATATTGGCTCACACGTGGCAGTTAGATGAGATATGAACCGTGAAATGTAGTTCAATCTCCCTAAAAACCTGCGCACTTCTTTTTCTGTTTTTGGTGCAGGCATATCTTGTATTGCTTTTACTTTTGCAGTATCCACCTCAATTCCTTTCTGGCTAACAATAAAACCCAGCAATTTTCTGGACCGCACTCCGAAAGTGCACTTGTTTGGATTCAACCTCAGCTTATACTTTATCAATCTGTCAAACAGCCTTTTGAGATTGACCAAATGCTCTTCTTCATCCCGGGACTTGGCAATCATATCGTCCACATAGCATTTAATTTCCTTGTGCATCATGTCGTGGAACAATGTGACCATAGCCCACTGATACGTTGCCCCGACGTTCTTCAACCCAAAGGGCATAACCTTGTAACAGAATGTACCCCACGGGGTAATACACGTTGTTTTCTCCATGTCTTCCGGTGCCATTTTGATCTGATTATACCCAGAGAATCCATCCATGAAGGAAAATACCGATAATTGAGGGGTGTTATCTACCAGCACATCAATCTGTGGCAATGAAAAGTCATCCTTTGGACTCGCTCTGTTCAGATCCCGATAATCAACGCACATCCGAACTTTGCCGTCTTTCTTTGGTACAGGCACAATATTAGCTACCCAAGGTGGGTAACTAGTTACGGCAAGGAATCCGGCATCCCACTGCTTTTGGACTCCCTCCTTGATCTTCATCGCCATATCAGGATGAGTTCTTCTCAGCTTCTGTTTCACTGGAGGATAGTCTTCTCTTAATGGCAGCTTGTGCACAACAATATCAGTATCTAGCCCTGGCATATCTTGATACGACTAGGCGAAGATATCTACATATTCACGTAGCATACCAATCAACTCCTTCTTTACCTTGGCCTGCAGACTGGCCCCAATCTTTATCTCTCTCTCTTTACATCTTCGGTCCCGATGTTGATGATCTCTATCTCTTCCTGATGAGGCTGAATGACCCTTTCCTCTTGTTTCAACAACCTGACCAATTCTTCCGGGAGTTCACAGTCTTCCTCAACCCCTTCATCAGCTTGGTAGATAGGATTGTCGAAGTCATGCGTGGTCATAGCAGGAACGTTATCACTAGAATCCGAATGATCGACACTGCACAGATGATGTGCTTATTTCAGAATCTGTTATTTTCAAAAGAGACGCAAACACACAAACATAAGAAAAGGAAAAACATTGCCATTTTATTTTTTTTGTGAAAAATTTTAAAACGAAAGAAAGAGAACAAAATTTGCTTGAAAAATGTCCTTTATTTCATGGAAAAAGTAAATGCATTAAAAGCATGGTGGCCCTACAAATGGATCTGTGCACCTTGGGCAGAGTACAGGATTGACATGCAGCATGATAAAAAAGAAACAAGTAAATTACTTTGATTGTCAGGTAACTTGAACGAAATCCTCGACAGACCAGTTCCGGAGCTCCTCCCCATGTGCACATGGGTGAATCCAGCTATCCCAGTCGCAGTCACTATCCCCCTCTTCACTGGTTGCACAGATGTTGTTGCAATCGAGCATTCTGGCACTTGTGAAAGTTATGGCCTTACCATCCTGAGTCCAGTTGGACCCACCAGGATGGTAACCAAGACCGAACTTGTCATCCTTCTTTTCCAACTCTAGCAACTTGCCTCAGCCCTGGGCGCTTCCGGATTGGACCACTTCTTTGGCTTGCTTGTAGGAGTAGATAGAACTCCCTTCCTTCTCGTTGTTCCGATCTGCCGGAGCCAAAGCACTAACATTGACTGCTTCAAAAGCTTGACACAGCGTTTCATGAATTTCCCCGTCCATTTCCACGTACTTGAAAGTGGATAGATGACTCACAAAAATATATTCTTCTCCACATAAAGTGATCACTTGGCCATCTGCCACATACTTCAGCTTTTGATGCAACGTGGATGTCACTGCGCCTGCAACATGGATCCAGGGACGTCCTAGCAAGCAACTGTAAGCAGGTTGAATATCCATAACATAGAAAGTAATCTTGAATACCTGAGACCCAATCTTCACAGGTAGCTCCACCTCTCCGAACACAAATCTTTGTGACCCATCAAAGGCTTTTACAATCAAATCACTGGGTCGCAAAACAATGCCATCAATATTCAACTTCATCAAGGCCTTCTTAGGGAGCACATTGAGAGAAGAGCCTGTATCAACCAGGACAAGTGACAGGACATCACCTTTACACTCCATGGTGATGTGCAAGGCCTTGTTGTGATTGTGGCCTTCAGAAGTAAGATCTCTATCCATGAAACCCAGCCCATGACTGGCGTTCACACTGCCTACTACAGCCTCCAATTGGTTAACCGTTATCTCCTGTGGTACATATGCCATCTGCAAGACTTTCAATAAAGATGGAACAATCCTGTTTAGTGGAAAGAGAAAGAACAACATTTATAAAATAAAACTTTCTGAACTGAAAAGTCAGAATGTAAAATGCCTGATGTATGTGGATAATGAGCAATGGGTTTGGCACAGAAGATTGGGATATGTTAATATGAGAAGATTGTCTCAGATTAACAAACTCAATCTGGTCAGAGGACTTCCAAATTTGAAGTTCAACTCAGAAGCTCTGTGTGAAGCATGTCAAAAAGGCAAATTTTCTAAACCTGCTTTTTAAATCCAAAAATGTTGTTTCTTCCTGTAGACCATTAGAACTTCTGCACATTGATTTGTTTGGACCAGTGAAAAATTCCTCAATCAATGGTACGAAGTATGGATTGATGATCGTAGATGACTATAGCAGATGGACATGGGTAAAGTTTCTTAGACACAAGGATGAGTCAATTGTTGTATTTTCTAACTTCTGGAAACAAGTCCAAATCGAAAAAGAGTTTAGAATTGTCAAAGTCAGAAGTGATCATGGTGGAGAGTTTGAAAACAAAAAAATGGAATTATTTTTTAATGAAAATGGCATCTCTCACAATTTCTCTTGCCCTATAACTCCACAACAGAATGGAGTTGTAGAACGTAAGAATAGAACATTGCAAGAGATGGCCAGAACCATGATCAGTGAGACTGACATGGCTAAACACTTTTGGGCAGAAGTAGTAAATACAACATGGTACATTCAGAATAGAATCTCTATAAGACCTATTCTGGAGAAGACTCCTTATGAACTGTAGAAGAACAGAAAGCCCAACATTTCTTATTTTCATCCTTTTAGATGTACTTGCTTCATTATGAACACTAATGATCCTCTGAACAAGTTTGATTCTAAGGCACAAAAATGTTATATATTAGGATACTCTGAACGTTCAAAAGGATACAGAGTATACAATACAGAAACACAAATTGTGATAGAATCCATCTATGTCAGATTTGATGATAAGCTTGGTCCTGAAAAACCAAAGCAGAATGAATCTCTTGCATATATAGAAGTTCAAATCACTGAAGAAAAAACGTATGAAGAACATCCATCCACAGAACAAGACACGACAACTACACCAACATCTTCTAAAGAACCCAATCAGAAGAGACAATCCAGAAGCACGTTGAATCACCTAGAAGATAAAATCTTGGGAAAGAAAGATGATCCAATCAGAACAAGATCCTCCTTCAGAAACTCTGAAGAATCCTTAATGGGACTTTTGTCACTGATTAAACCAACTTATGTTGACGAAACTCTTTCAGAAAATGATTGGATACTTGCTATGCAGGAAGAACTAAATCAATTCACCAAAAATGATGTATGGGATTTAGTTCCTAAACCAAATGGATTCAACATCATTGGAACCAAATGGGTATTCAGAAACAAGCTCAATGAACAAGGTGAAGTTGTCAGAAACAAAGCACGGCTGGTTGCACAAGGTTATAGTCAGCAAGAAGGAATAGACTATACAGAAAGCATTGCACTAGTCGCAAGGTTAGAATCTATCAGACTTTTAATTTCTTTTACTGTAAATCATGACATCACTCTTTATCAGATGGATGTCAAAAGTGCTTTTTTATATGGTTATATTGATGAAGAAGTTTATCAGTGATTTGGTTCAGATTACCCGGATCGTAGTTATTCGTTTATTCCCTTGTTTTGCGTGGATCGCCCTTTCGGGTTTTCAAACCACCGGGATACCCTTTTTTGCCTGAGCTGTCCGATGTGGCTTTTCAACTCAGCGGGTGTTCATTTTTTTATTTGTTTTCCCTAACTTTTGCCCGAGCTTTTTATTTTGTTTTTAGCTCGCAGGGATGCCCTTTTCTTGCCTGGACTTTAATTCTGTTTTTGTGTCCAGCGGGTCTTTTTATGCGAAGCATATTTTAACTGCGTCCGAGTTAACAGGAGACTGGAAATCTTCTCCATCCATAGTAGTGAGCATCAGTGCTCCACCTGAGAAAACTTTCTTCACTATGAATGGGCCTTCGTAGTTTGGGGTCCCCTTGCCCCTGTGATCTGAACCTGGAGGAACGATCCTCTTGAGCACAAGCTCGCCTACTTGATACTCCCGAGTACGTACTCGTTGATCGAATGCTCGCTTCATTCTCCTCTGATAAAGCTGACCATGACAGATAGCCGCTAATCTCTTTTCCTTAATTAGACATAACTGATTGTATCGAGCACGTACCCACTCAGCCTCATCAAGCTTCACATCCATCATCACACGCAATGAAGGAATTTCTACCTTGACAGGCAAGACTGCCTCCATGCCATATACCAATGAGAAAGGAGTTCCCCGGTTGATGTCCTGACTGACGTTCGGTACCCATGCAGCGCAAACGGTAACATCTCATGCCAATCCTTGTAAGTGACAACCATCTTTTGTACAATCTTCTTAATATTCTTGTTAGACGCCTCTACCGCGCCATTCATCTTTGGTTGGTAAGGCGAAGAATTATGATGCTGGATCTGGAAGTCCCGACACAATTCTGCCATCATCTTGTTATTTAAGTTGGAACCATTATCAGTAATGATACACTTTTTACACTTTCACTTTCACCTTCACTCTCTTGTTTCTATTTTCACTGCATTCACTACATTCTTGCTCAAAACCCTAATCTTGGTAATCAGTGGTTTCCTCCCCTCAAAATGTTCAACAAGGTCCTTCTCAACAAGCTCCAGTTAATCAAACCTCAGAAGAACACCATACCTCACCAGTCAGAACACTTCTCACTCCTATAGAGAAACTTGAAGCTCTTTGTGAGTTATTTGTTGATTTTGAAAGTTTGAAGGATAATGGGTTTGATTTAACGCCAAAGTCGCAACTCAAGGCTGGGAAAAGTACTTTGACCGTCTGATGGTTCCAACTTTTCCTAAGTTGGTAAAGGAATTTTGGATCTTTGCTACTGCTACCCACACTCAAGTAACTTCTTACGTTCTGGGTAAGAAGATTGTCATCATGGAAGATCATATTGCCAGACTGATACAATATGATGGAACTTGAATCAATGCAGCGAAATGGATAAACTTTCTGATACTTCCATCACCTTTCAAGAAATTTTCACAACTGGACAACCCTCTAACAAAATCAAATATTTGAAGGGTCATCTGAGAATTTGAGCCAAGATCATAATGGGTTGCATCAGCCACAAGAAATCCACCAACTCCTCAGATTATATTAAGTGGATCAGCAATTTCTGCTATACTTCATCTCCTCCAAAAAGATGGTCAATCTTGCACACTCCTTGTTCAACCATCTGAAGAATAGTGTGAAAGAAACTAGAGAAGGAGAGAAGACTAAAAGAGATTAGATTCCACTGGGCAGGCTTATTTTAGACATTCTGACTACAAATAAGCATGTAGATCATCTAGCTGAAGCTCAGCTGATTGAAATTCTGGAAACAAATGTTGGAAAGCCCCTGAATGCATAGAATATGAAGAAGATGAAGTTCATAGAGACCATCAAGAAGAATCCCGTTTTGTACTCTAGAGAAGTTATCACAACCAGGAAGATTCCTCTGAAGGATTTTCCTCTGTTCTCTGCTAATACTCCACCAGAAGTTGTTGTCAGATACTTAGAATCTTGCAAGCTTGATGGAGTTGATCCTCTTTTCAATCCTGAAGAACTTAGAAGACCGGCTCCATAAGTTGCTACCAAGAAGAACAAGAAAAGGAAATCTTCTGAAGGAACTTCTCAGAAGACACCAAAGATGGCAAGAAAGAAAGGTATTTCCTCTTCCCCATCTGATTTATTTCTGTTATAGAATCTGTAACAATAACAACATCTGAAAACCCTTCTGATACCATACCTTTTGTCACTCCTATAAATCCTGAAATCCCTGTCTCTAATATTCCTCAACAAGAACTTCCTCAACCCTCTGAGAATACCCCTCTACCACAATACACTCAACCAGAAACTACCATACAATCTGAAACAATTCCATTCCAAACTTCTCAACCTGAAAACCCTTCTTCATCTCCAAAACCCTATGACCCACACTCACCACAAACTCTAGATGACTTTGATATGCTTATTGATCCAACACCTCCTTTTGATCTAAACACCTCAACCTTTGTTGAAACCCACCCAGAACTTCAACAAGTTCTCTCTAACATTGATGTTTTTCCCTCTTTTGTTGCTGCCTCTCAAGCTGAAACTTCTAATCCACCTCCACCACCTTCTACTGAACAAATTCCTGGAATCAACTGCCCCCTAAACTCTGACTATCCAAGACTTTTTTTTGACTTATCCCCCATTCATGAAGAATCCCTATCTTCTTATGACTCAACACCCCCTAAAACTCCCATTTTCATTACCATTCCAAATAGTCCCTCTCCAACCAATGAACCTGGAGACCCACTTAGAACATTTATTGATGTAGAAGCCCTATAAAAACTTTCATTTGTCTCAAACAAAATTGTTATACCCAAACCAAAACCCAAACCAACCAAAACAGATGTTGGTACATTGTTGTTGGCTTTCGAAGCAGAAATGAAATGTAGACTGGAAGATCTAAACACCGCTTGTGCAGAAAATCTTGACCCTACTGCTTATGACTTTCTCTGGACAACATTTAGAAAGTGGTTTAATTCTGAAACCAAGACGCTAAAAGATATCTGCTATGATATTGCTCAGCAGAATTTTTGTGACAGTCTGAAAGAAATTGTCACAAACTTAGAGAAGAAGAAAACCCATCTTCTGGATGATAAACTTTGGAAAGAACCAGAACCAAAGGAGTCAACTTCTGCACTTCAGCTGGTTATCTTTCCTTCAGCTGGAGATAATGGAAAAAAATTTGTTGAAGAACCTTCTGCTGAAGAACCCTTTGAAGAAGCTTTTACTCAAGCTGTTGCAACTGCTGAAGAAATTCCTCCAACATCTTTGTTTCTGAAGACTCTAGATGAACTGAAGAAAGAGAATGAGTCTGTTAAGCAGAGGTTGGATAAGCAAGATGAGACAAATTTTGAACTCAAGACAATGATTAAGAAACAAGTTGAATCAACTTCTCAAATCAATTCTCTTCTGGAAGCATTGGTCACCAAGATTAATCCCCAACATTGATCATTTTAATTGTTGTTTTTGTTGCTTATTTTCTTGTTGTTCTGTTTGCATCTTATGTTTTAAATTTTCTTTAATCAATGAAGATCTTCTATTTTGATTGTGTTTACTTCAATATTTTTTTATTATCCGCTTTTTGAATTATTACAAAAAGGGGGAGAACGTAAACTATTTTGTTCCATAACAGTTTACCAAGGCTAAACCTCAAACATCCTAATATTCTGATAAAATTGTCTAAATTTCTTAAGAACAATATAAGAAATTAACTTAGGGGGAGCGTGATCTACAAGAACTTCTCATAAGAAATTTCTGAAGAAACATCTCATAATTATTAAGGGAGTTTCTCTAACTTCTGTTTCATTTTGTTCTTAATCAAAATAGTGTTTTGTCATCATCAAAAAGGGGGGAGATTGTTAGAACAAGATTTGGTTCTACTTCTCTTTTATATTTTTGACGATAACAATTTATAAGAACAAAATATAGTACTTAAAATTATCTTCTATGTGCAGGATAGAAGTTCTGATGATAAGAAAAAAGCTAAAGTGATTCACATCTTTTACAACGAATTAAGTGAAGCGCATTACTCTAAGAAGATTTGATATCAAATCAAATAAGAAGTTCTCATCAAGTAAAGAACCAAGCTGCGAATTTTCAAATATACTCTGATGCGAATTCAACATCTTCTGATTCTCCAAATCATGCTCATTTATGAGAGAATCAAGAAATAACGGTTGGGAAAAAGATCTCTTATTTTTGGAAAGGTCTTTATGATATTTATCATGCATCCAAAAATGGCACCACGTGTTTCCAACAGATCTTTTCATCATCAGTCTATAAAAAGGGATTATTTGAAGAAATTGAAGCTCTTCCTCTCGCGCGAATTCAATACGATCAATTTCTTTTCTATTCTTAATTTTCTAAGAACTATCACTGTGTGATAACTACTTTTTGAAGCATTTCTGTTACAAACCTTGTAAAGAATATTTGTTTTTCCTTGAGTGACTAGTGTAGTCAGTAGACTCAAGAAGACTTTGACTATAGGTATTAGTGATTATATTCAAAGTTTTGAATAGTGGATTAAGACCTTGTTGAGAGAGACGACATCACCTTGGTTAGTGGACTGGATGTAGTTTGAGTTCAAACGAACCAGGATATATCAAAGTGTCATTTGCTTTCATTGTTTTTGAAAACCCAATTCCAACCCTCTTCCTTGTGTTTTTGCACCTTCAATATATATAAAATCTCAAACAGTCTGCACCCTCTGACCAAGGGTTTTGGCTCTGCCACTGAATGTCAACCTACTGTAATCTATCGTTGCTTTGTAAAGTTAAAGCTAATGATATTTGATAAAAGGGAAACTAAGACTAGAACTAAAATAAAACTAAGAAAATATAATAGAAAAGAGATACCGAAATGTGATTCTGTGTACCTCAGGCACTCCGTAATTGGTTGGCGTTAATTTACGTATGTTCCTTAGAAAATATTGGCTTAAAGAATCCACCTCACACTCTCGTGGTATTGACTAAAGCCATATATCCTAACCACATGAGTTTTCTCTCGCTCTCCCGTTTTAAATAGAAAACGTATTTTGAAAATCAATTAGATCTTAATCGATACCTAAAGTACTCTCATTGTATTTATAATCAATGCCCGTTCCCACTATCTTGTTCGACCACAACGCTCTCGCAGTGTCGGCTCTAACCATTACTTGCTTCTCACTCTCGTGACGAAATAGTGTTAAATAACCTTTCACTCTCGCGACAAATCTATTTAAATTAAACTTGGAAGTGTAACACCCTAATTTTTGCCCTAAGTTTTCTTCGCATTTTTATCTGCATCTTGCATACAAACAAGATCGCACTGGTTGCTCGGTTCCTCTCGAGTTAGGTTTATGCCTCACAGGGGATCACCGTTGTCTTTAATTACTTTATTTGTTTATGTTTACTAACTATTAATCAAAATCCAAATATATTTTGTTTTCTTTCACTAACTTTTTTTCAGGAAGAGGAACCATGTGAAAATGCCAAAAATAGCAGTCCTGCAGCTCGAATGAAATTTCACCGATAAAAATCGAAGTTGATCCGCAAATAATTCAAAATTTATCTGATCAAGGATTTCCCAAGTTAATTGATTCATTCAAGGAATTCCATGGTTCGTGTGTTTATTTACATGCCTTCTTTGGCGTATAAAAAGAATCGGGCCACAACAACCAAGCAGTCGCATTTGAACAAAATATTCAAATTTTAGCTTGGTTAACCGATTAACCAAATGCATTAACTGGTTAACCAGTGCGAAATTTGAATATTTTATTCAAATTCAGCACCCTTAGATCATTGATATAATTGGAATATTCTAGATCCATTGGTCTCTGATTTTTCTAATTCACTTTGATCATTTCCTACCATAAACCCTCACTAATCACCACTCTTTTCCATTTCCCACCAAATTTGTAATTACCAAACCTAATTTTAATTACCAAAGCAAGCTCCATTCCACCAAATTCTCATACCTAAAGTCTTTAAATAGGACCATAATTTCATTCATTTTCCAAGCTTTGAAGAGCCAACAAATCCCTTGCAAAATACTCCCCCAAAACCCAAAAAATTCACTAAAGCACTTTTTATTTCTTTTGAAGTTATCAAGAATTCACATTGAGTTCTTGACTAACTTAAGCTAAACCTTCATCCTATTCTTCTTTTTGTTCATCCATTGTAGTAGATCTAGCTTGATTTGGTCCAATTTGAAGAAGTGATTTTGGTAATCCACTCACTCCATAAACCCATATTCATCATCAACATTCAAGATGTAGATCTTTGGTGCCTTTATTTCTAGATCCTTTGGATCTTAGTTTGTTGTTTGATTTCATGGATTCCACTGTATTTTGGTTTTAAAATTTGTGCAAATTCAGATCATGATCACCAAATGTTTGAAAAGGGTTTTGAAAATGGATCATGTTGAATTTATGCAATTTTTCTGCTACTGGTTCAGTGTTAACCAGTTAATCATTTACAGTGTAAATTGGTTAACTGGTTAACCAATTTTAAGTTGTGCATGATTTGAAAATTTGCTTGCGTTAACCGGTTAACCAATTTGGTTAACCGGTTAATACAAGTCAGAACTGACTTTTTGGCTTGTTTTAAACCCCTTTTTTATTCATTTTTCTTCTTCTTCTTCCTCCTTTTTATTTTTACCTTGGGAAGAACTTTTGGGAATGATTTCTCCTTAATTTTAATGAACTTTGGGTGTTGATTAGAGTAGTTAATGTTCATTAATTCAAAACTACCTTTAAGTGAATTATTCAATTCATTTAAGGTACTTTGCGTTAGTGATACATTTTCATGCTTAAATCCACCGAGATGAGTGATTGAACTTAAGGTTGGAAGAATACCATGAGTGCATCTCAATTTGGTATTCATCTTTAGTTTTGTGCGGTATTGCATCCGAATGGCGATTTACATATCATTTATCTCGCATGCATTAGCACTAACATTGTGCACCTTAATTTGTGGTGGCCGACCTCATTTGTAGGGTAATTACTTCGTAAATTAATCGGTGATTGCTTAACATGGACCTAAATGTGTCCCGACTTCGGAATAAAAATCTAATTGATTACTTGCACTTTCGTGGACCGGATTTCTTGTTGATGGTGTAATCCCAAAGTGGTTAATCATATTGCATTAAGAATCGAGACTTATGAATGTTTGATGCGTAGGTGTTTTGGGTCTCCCAATCGCCTTTCAAATTTCATTGAATTCGGTTCGGTTTGCCTTGATTAATCTCTATAGTGTAAGATCCTAAGCGGATCCGGTTGTCTTTCGGTTTTGGTTGCTCTTTGGTTGTGGTTGATTAAGTTCACCATACCATTATTATGTAAATATTATTATACTATTACTACTAATAATATTTTAGATTCTTGCGCTTTAATTGTTTTTGCTACTAACATTTAATTTCTTGCACTTTTATTGTTTGTTTTATTTTATTTTTCTTTATTATACTTTATTCATCCATATCATGTTTAATATTTACTCTTATTTTGTTGTTGATTTTCCATTTGTCCATTTGGACACAAAAACATTAATAAATTATTAAACTTCTAAAAAACTTATGACTTTAATTTGTGGACTATTAGTTACTATCCTTGGTTTTGGAATGAAGATTTGGACTTAGATTCTTAGGACACATTTCCTTTGCCTTGACCTCCATAAAGTTGGAACTTTCCTTTATTTGGCCATTTGCTAGCTTATAAGGATAGAACTCTTATGCTCATAATTTGAAGTATCATCAAGTTTGGTTAGATCTTTCTTCCCTTATCTCCTTATTTTCTTTTTTTAGGATAGTCCCTTCATCTCCCCCTTCTTTAATTTTCAAAATTTTCTCTCTTTTTCAAATGGTTCCTTCTTTTTAAATCATCACCTCTTTAATAAACAAAACCTTGACTTTTGTCAAGTGGCTTTTACTCTTTTTCTTTTCTTTAAAAACTAATGAATCTAACCATATTGACCTTAATTCAAAAAATAAAATAAAAAATCAAACTCATTCAAGTTGTTTTGTGCCTTTGTGCACTTTTATTTATTTTCTTTAAAAGAGTGTCGATTATGAGTCATTATTCTTTAGTCGGGTGCTAGTATTTCAATATCCATGGTTGTAGTTTGATGTAATTGAGTCTCTTGTCATTTGTGGGGGTTTAGTGACATACTCGTTGATTTTATCCGAGTTGGCGCCCTCCCCATAATGATGTATGAGTCCGTGCCTTCATTCTCATGGTAGTTTGTTTGGCCATCCACTTGAAGATGAAAAATTCTCTTCACTTAATAAAATCAATGACAACCAACCTTTTTCATTATTTGTACCACGAACTACGGGGTATGATCTCGCATTGCACTTTGTGGATACGTAGGCATGAGGTGGTAAACCTCTTCAAACACAAAAATATTAAAAAATAATAATTCTTTTCTCATCCCTCCACTCTCATTTAACAAACCTCTTTCAAACCAAAAGCAATAAATTTTTTAAAGGGCTCCCGTGGAGTACCACAGACATTTTGGGTGCGTAAAACCTTCTCATTGTGTAACCTATCCCCTTACATGTTTCTTTGTTGTGTTTCTTTAGCTTTTTGCTTTTAGATTCATTACGATTTATTCGCTATTTTTTCCTTTTCCTCTTGGAATAAAATAAAAGCGCGGTGGTGACTCTATTTACTTTTAGTTAAGTTAACTAATAACTTACACTCATGATTTTACATCTACAGGAAGCAAAGACCAAAACATAATTTATAATAAGTTAATGCTAATTTCATTACCAAGGTCCATCGGAATGACAGTCCTCACATACTGGACTCTAAACTATTTAGCCGAACATGGAATTAAATGAAAACGACATAAACATGATAAATATAATAAGGGGCAGCATGCTTAAACAATTATGAAATGCAATAACAGTAATAATAAAGAGATAAAATAAAGAACCTATAAGTATGGGAAAGTAAATGGAGACTTGAATTAAACAAAACTTGAAATAACCTCAATAAAATGATGCCAAGATTGTTGATCCAAGCAGTTACACAAATTATAGGCCTAAAAACTAATCATGGAGTAATTCCTCGATGTGAGAAAATACCCCTTTTACAATTGTAATTTTCTACCTAAAACTATGAAAAACGCTTTCGCGCACAAAATTGGATCCTCCGAAACTAAATCTCAGGTCCGGTTTATCTTCTTGAAAAACTGATGGAAAATGTTCGCCCAATAATGTAGGAATTCATGGAGAAAATCAGGGAAAATGGTCTCATGGAGAAAAGTCCGGAAGATTGAGCGGAAGGAGAAAAGGGCTTCATGTGGCAGGTGTGAGGTGGCAGACGCAACAAAAGATGTGGCAGACACCACTCCCATATGGCAAGCGCCACATATTTGTTATTTCTTAGTGGAAGGCGCCACTCAAGGTATGTGGTGGGTGCCACATTCAAATGGTGTGGCAGGCGCCTCCCTCTTGAATTGTGATAGGCCCCACCTTATTTTCTTTTTCAAATTTATATTATTTTCTTCACACTTCTTATTTTCTCCATTATTTCTTCATTTCATTTCTTTTTTCTTTCCTTTTTCAATTAAAATCCATTTCTATCAAGCACCTGAAAAAGACAATAAATACCGGCACAATAAAACATAAATCAAGGAAAATAAATAAAACGAAACTAAATTGTATGCAAAACAGGTCTAAAAATATGATACTTTTACGTGTTATCAACACCCCCACACTTAAACCTTTGCTTGTCCTCAAGCAAACCATGACTCGTAAGGAAAATAATGCATACGGATACTCATCCTAGGCTACCAACTCTACTTTGGTTACGTTTGTGTTGATAGGTACTTGCTCATATACTATGGAATCGTAACAACACAATTACGCTTTTGCGGTCATCAACCTCCCTCCTATACATAACAATTTGAATCATGTCATTATACATAATCCTAACTCACTCATCCTTCTTTCATCCCTTTTCATTTTTCCACAATCACATTAAGCTTATTATCCTTTCACACTCATGCTAGGATGGCCTGTTAGTGACTATGATCTCATTATCATCATTTTTTTCCTTTTCACATATCAATAAAATAAAGAAGTTTACACCGTTAGGCTAAATGATCGGGTTAGGATCACCTAACTTAGAAGGAGCATTTCTTTTCATTCATTTTTTTTCTTTCTTAAGTTACCTTTTAAGCCTAAGATCATACACTTATTTGCATTGACTTCTTACTTAGTGTGTGCATAGGATGGTGTTGACTGCTAAATAAACTAATTAGGGACTAATAAAGGGGTGAGAACTTAAGGCTACGGCATAATAAGTACTCAAATTTATTTCCATAATTGGGAGGCTCACGGTGTTAGAACGATACCGATCTTGCAGAATTTTCCCAAGTCTCACAATTCAACCTCAATTTTGTCTGTAACCTAAGATTTTCAAAAGAAACACTGTTTTAAACTCAAAAAATTAAAAATATTTGGTGTGGCTCAAGGGAATGGTGAAATCGATAAACAACATAAAATCACACATAAAGACTCGACAACACATGCACAAACGCACAAAACATTAAAACAAAAAAATTAAAATCATGCTAGAAAATAGTAAGTCTAACTAGATGTCGCTCCCGGGATTTTCATCCAAGTACAAACGCGAAAGTGGCGCGGAAAAGGTAGAGTCTCCATCCAGGCTTTTATATCCCGAACGAATGGGAAAGGAAACGCTGCACAAACCTGAGAGAGAAAGAAAGGACAAGGTCTTGGGAACCAAAGATCTGGGTTCGGGAGTCGGTTGAGACTGAGGAAGGTATTAGCACCCCAGACCGTCCGCCGTACCCGACGAGATCCACGCTTGTCTGTCTATTTCAAAGGGTGAGAAATAAGATGCTTCTGAGTGAAAGAACTGCTAACTAGAATTGAAAATGAGGAAGGGGACTGAAAAAGAGATCGAAAAGAAAAGGGGAAATGTAGGGAAAATAAAGAATATGCTCGAACGGGCCCTACCCCGCTGCCTACGTATCTCATCAGTAAAATGAGGATCAGAGTCGACGTAGTTCGTCTAACTAAGGCGGGAACTAATCATTTGTGTTTTTTAGGGCTGAACTGCGTATGTCTATGCTCAGGCGTTGCAGGCTTGTCTGGTACGAGTGTGTTACCATCTTGCAAATGAGACAAGTCGTCGTAAGTTCGCGTTGAGAGTGAATGAGATGACAAGCGAATTCCCGCAGGAAAAGACGAGTGTTGTTTGTTTACTATCTTTTAGAGAAGTGTTTTTTGTTTATTGTTTGCGAACGTTCTCTCACTAAGACTTGTTCATCCTGGTAGATGCCTTACACCTCGCCCCGAAATAGGATGTGTATAAGTAACCCACGACAGATTCTCATGGCATACGAGAAAGCTCGGCTTTAATTAGGTGTTTTTTAGCTTTTCTTTGAGATGAGAAAGAAAGAAAAGCGAACCAAAGGGAAAAGTCTAAGGGAAAGACTAAATATCCTAGTGTTGTCATGCATGGATGAACCTAGGTTAATGCGGTTTTCTAATCCTAACGAGAAAAAGGAAAGAAAGAGGGAATTAGAGATCAACTTACTTCCTAAGGAAGCTAAGTTGATTCTAAGGGGATTAGCATGAAGTTGTGAAGGTAAGCAAAAGAATGCTAAAAACACACACACACTTTGAAAGCATAAAGAACGTAAAAGAGATTAAGGTTTAGAGACTTACCTCCACCTCCCTACAAAACAAAGGTTAATATGATAATCATAATAGAAGAAATGAGCAAACAATTATCAAACACATCCTAAGATATATAGGACCTAAACTAGACTCGATCCTAAGTCTAAGGGACCTAAAAATGTGCAAAGCAAAAATCCAGCAGCCTATTACAGCTCACCAATGTGCAAATAGCAATGAAATACAAGGCATAATACAAGCAGCTTTCTACATCTATCAATCAGCATGCCAAACAGGTGTAAAAAGTGTGAAAATACAACAATCAACATACATTTTATAGCTACTGCCTCAAAATACAGCTATGGAATGCAAGACTGATTTGAATTTTTTTATTCTATGCACACAATGAATGAAAAAAATGCACAAACATCATAGAACATGATCAAATGCAACATCAACATGAAAGATTAACATGGATTATGAACATGTGAACATTTACAATGACTTGCTTGTTAGAGAGTGCACAAAAAGAACAAATATGCAATAAGTATGCATTTTCTAGTCTTGAACAAATATGCACAAAAGTATGGATTAGGAGCATATACCAACAAAGATCAACAAAAATGAACATGTAACTTGATTCCAAAATCAGAATTGATATCAAAGAATTGTGATCAAATATGCAAACAAAATGCAAGAATGTGCATACTTGTGATCGTGTGAAATGCAACATGCAAATATGCAATGCGATTATGCGTTCAAATTAACAAAACATGCATGGATCATGAAAGTGAAGCAAAATTAGAACCTAAACAAATATAGGCATGCTTGCAAAAGAGTTTGAACATGGCAACAAACATACATAAATCACTTTATTCAGTATTTCACAATTAACACAAAAATATGCAAAAGTAATGAATACGCATGCCGAAATGACTCAAAACTATGGAATTATACACCTAAAATGATCCTAACAATTCTCTAAAATCATGATCTATCGCTACATGAACAATAAAGAAACAATGTAATGCAAACATTCAATGAAATAAAGGATTTTTCAAAGTCAGAACAGCGTTAACTGGTTAACGGTAAAGGTTAACTGGTTAACGGCCTTAAAACAGCACTTCCAGTGGCAAAATACAATGTGTTAATCGGTTAACCCCAGGGGTTAACCGGTTAACATTGAACAGAACGCAAAAATTTAGCAAGAAATAAGCACTTTTAGCCATAAACCTACTACTACTAGCTCCCAAGGCATCCATGAACATGTTAGCACGAATTTTCTACTTAACTAAGGTCTTATAACACCTATTAGCACCTAGATTAAGCTACAATTCTAGCTATGAATGATCAAAATAAGAAAAACATAATCAAACCATAAACAAATCTTAGAACGATCAAAATGCAATCACACAATCGTATAACCAAAGAATGCCATACGGCGAGATGAAGAGAATAAATTAAATGTGAAACGATTTCGAATCACCAACCTACAAAGCGGATGATTGCTTTGGTGCATGTTGCTATGTCAATCGAAACGCGAATGAAGAAGAAAATCGGAGATTCCTTTGATCCATGAATGCAAAATAAATGCGATTTTATTTTGATGATCACTTGCACAATCACTTCCAAAAAGCTAAAATCGCTCTGACACTTCTTTAATAAGCTCCAAAATTGATGATTGATGAAGGTTTAGCTTCAAGTTCTTCCAGTTTCAATGAAAAACTTGAAGAACTTCTATGGAGAAACTTTGGTGAGAAGGTGAAAAATGGAGGGAAAGTTGAGGGAAAATGAGAGAGATGAAGTGAAAATTTGGAAAATGAAGATGAAAAATGAAGTTCCACCCTTTTTTTGGAGTGAAGAAATCTTTTTATAGTGGTTAGGTTTGGATGAGGGTTAGGTTATGGTTTAGGCTTGGATCCTAAGCTAAGGATAGGAGTTAGTTAAAGTTGGTTAGGGCTTAGGGAATATTTCTTGGAATATTCCTTGGAAGAGTGTGGAAGGGTCTAGAATGTGGTAGAAATTTCAAGGATAAATGGAGTGCGAAAGTGGAGTGAAAAGAAGTGAAGGAAATGAAAATATAAACGTATAGGGAAATGAAAACCAACCAATTTTTGAAGTTTTGTTCAAAATTCGCCCCTGTTAACCGGTTAACTATATGCGTTAACTGGTTAACGGAAGAAAAACTTGGATTATTCTTCCTTTTCCATGGGTTAACTTGGAAATTCCTTGGATTATTCTTGTGATATTATTTCTTCTCTTGAGCTCCAATGATTGACAAGCCTTGCTCGATCACATGCAAATGATCAAGATTTATTTATTTTATTTTATTTTTTTGAATTATTTTGAATGCAATGCGATGCTTGGATGATCATGCAAAATAAAGAAGCATAAACCACTTGAGGTTAGCAATAAATTAAGAGGGAAACTTATAGGGTATTATAGCTGCCCCTATTCAATCATCTGTGGACCTGAATGGATGATAGCAATGGCTTTCAGACTTTCAAGGTATGGAGTGATTGAATAACCGAATAAACCGGAAAACTTGTACTCTGTGGGAGATGATAGGTATTTGGGAAGAGTGCCATTCTTGGATGATAACTTACAAAAGATCCTCAGATCTAACACGAAACCATCCTCGAATGGAGACGCAAAGGTACACCAACCTCAGTCGATAACCCGAAACACAAAGACTGGCCTTAGACAGACTCTGCAAAGAGGAAATATATTGACCTCAATCAAAAATTTCAAAATGGTCTATCATCCTCGAATGATAGCCAACAACAAGACCAACCTCAGAAGGACTTGAAGAAGAGAATGCCATCTGTAAACACCCCAAATTTGCCCTCACTTTTTCTCACACCATGGCTTGTGATCTTTCATATTACATTTGCATAAACACCTCATTACATCTCATTGCATAACCGATTGATACTCTTCTGTATCATCATCCTTAAACACATGTCAGCGTTTGTTTCTATCGATAATCGTCTGTATCGTGGTCCTAAGGATTCTCGTCCGCATCTTTAGTCTATACATACTGTCAAACACTTATACCTTTTTATTTCAAAGCATAAGCACTCGTCCGTGTTTACCATTCCCCAGTAGGTCACCAACAAAATAATCTCTTTCTATCCGACATTCGTCCTATGTCGTGATGTTTTTGGCAGCCGTCCCCTGCCAAGTGATCGTCTTTCACCTCTCGATGATCGTCCCTCATCATTTTATCTTATGGTCGTCCCCATCATTGATCCTCTTATCCGGCATTCGTCCTATGTTGCGATATATTTTTAGCAGTCGTCCCCTGCTAGGTGATCGTCCTTCACCTTATGATGATCGTACCTCATCATGCTTATCCGATGGCCGTCCCCATCATTGATCTTTGTTATCTGACATTCGTCCTATGTCGAGATAATCCCCAAGAGCAGTTGTACCCTGCTAGGTGATCGTCCTTCACCTCTTGATGATCGTCCTTCATCATGCTTATCTGATGGACTTCCCCATCGTCAACCTTTTCTATCTGGAATTCGTCCTATGTCGTGATATTTTCAGCAGCCGTCCCCTGCTAGGTGATCGTCCTTCACCTTTTGATGATCGTCCCTCATCATTATTTCATTTATTCTTTTACCCGATGGCCATCCCCGTCGCGGTTTTTTTACCCTTTAACCTGATGGCCGTCCCCATCAGTGCTTTCCTCATTTCTCTAATCCCCAGAAAGTTTTACTTCTTTTACCCGATGGCCGTCCTTGTCGTGGATTCTTTTTATTTCCAGCATGATGGTTGTCCCTGTCATTGCTTTACTTACCGTTTTTTATCCCCAGCAGTCGTCCTCTGCTCAATGGTCGTCCTCCATCGCTTTCATTTGATAATCATACTATATTAACTGTTACAATTTATATCCCTTTTCTTATTCTACCAAGAGAGTGCAAATTTCGGACTGTCTTTGGTATTCAACCACGAGTTATCTTGTTTGTCTTTTAAGCCAGGCGCTTACACCCTGCACAGCTAACTCATGCTTGAATAGGGGCAGCTGTAAACATCCCAAATTTTCCCTCACTTTTTCTCACACCATGGCTTGTGATCTTTCATATTGCATTTGCATAAACATCTCATTACATCTGCATCTAGGGTTTATGATCTGAGCAATCCAAGAAGTGATTTGAGCCATCCCAATGGTCTTGAAGCATGCCAAGAGGGTCCATGAGTGTTCCATGATCATCTTATGCTCCCCAAAGTTCATAAAAGTCAATATATCTCAGAGGATTGCACAGAGGTCACGGGTGGCTAGGGTTTCCTGCACAGATGTCCTAAAATTAGGGTTTTGGGTTTGAGGCCTTTAACCTCAAATTCTTTGGTCATTCTTTATTATAATGGTCTCAATATGTTATAAGGAGCATGTGTACCAAATTTGATGAAGAAATTCATTATGAAAGTCATTTGATCAGCTGGTAACTTGTTGTGCAAGAAAAGTCAGAATCAGGGCATCTGAGGCCCCCAACAATGGAACCAAAGGATCATTTCCATCAAATTAAGGTTCTATGATCTTTATTTAATCTTACAAGTGGTTATAATTTCACAAGATTGAAGAATTTCAAGCCATTTGCAAACTTGCTATTTTTTGACATGACTTGTAATGGAACCTTTCCATTTTGGGAAAGATTTTCAACCTCCTCTTTCTTGATAAAAAATGCATCAAATGAAAAATCCTTAAACATGAAAGTTGTTGATTGGATCTTCCCATTTTCAAAAAGTACAAGAACTCCTCTTGATTCATCCTAGAACTCAAGATATGATCTTTCAAAGTTGGGAAAAATCTTGTAATTTTCAAGTATGTGCCAAAGAGGGATTTTTGCAAAATCAAGTTTCAAGGCTTCTAATGACCTTTAATTGACCTCTAAGCTTCATTGCATGATAATGCAACACATTTGGATCAGAATCATGCCTTGGATCACAAGTTTCTATAGGCGATCTTCACAAAATTTCCAAAGGGGCCAAAATGCAAAACACATGCTATCTCTTACATCAAGCCATCCAGATCATCACAAACCATCCCATGGCTCTCCTTGAAGTTGGTTGAGGCAAGACACCCCTGGAAACAAGCTCTGACTCGTGCCATGCCTCATAGTACACAACATTGATGTTTTTGAAACTTGGCCCATACCAATCACACTATGCCACCACCCACTTTCTGATCAATCCCATTGGCTTATATTAACCCTAAGGACCTCATTTCATAAGACACACAAGCCTGAATCAAGCAAGAAGCTCAGAATCACAAAAATCCCCAAAGCTTTCATTCCTTCGAATCTCTCAACACAACCATCAGAACTCAAAAAATTCCTTCACCAGTCATCTCCACATATTCTATAGAACACAAACCAACCATCAAAATGGCTTGAAACACTCCCAAACAAAAATACGATTTCTGAGTTATCAGAACCAAACATCACAAACCAGCCATCAGAAACTTGTTCTAAGCCTTTCAGAAGCACAAGGGGGATCATTGGAGTGGTTTTGCACAAGAGAGAAGGTCAGAAAGCTCAGATTGAGAAAGCTTCAACTCAGGTAACCATCAAGAACAAATTTTCCAGAACTTGTGTTTTAAGTTATAAATTTATTTTATGTGATGTACTGATCATGGTGATATGTTTACTTTTGAAAATGGTTAAGTTTTAAGCATTTCATAGCCTTCTGAAAGTTTTGTACAATTTTCCGTTTTACTTCGATTCATGAATTTGATGAAATATAAATGGAATTTGTTGTTGGATTCTTGTTCTTTGATGTCTAATGAATGATTCTGGAGATTTTGGTGTGTTATCATGGCCTAGGGAGTGAGATAGGATGAGTGAGCTTCCGGAGAAGATGACCGGAGGTCTTCTCCGGACACCTGAGAGTCATTAAAACCCTAATCCATAATTAATTCCTCAGTTTAAATTTAGGCCGTTAGATTGTGTTTCCCGCGTGTGTGGAGGGCCAGGATCAGTTCATTTAAACCCTAATCCTTATTAATTAGACTAATTAGGTTTAATTAAATAATTTTTCCAGATTAAATCCTAGCCTCAGGATAGCGCGTGCAGTCTTCCTAGGTTTAAATCTCAACCTTCAGATTAGATTACTTCCCATTTTATTTGATTTTTATTTCATTTCTTTCCACATTTATTTTAAAATAGCAAAAACAATTTTAAAAAAATCTCATTTTCTACATTTTTACTTTAAATATTTTTCTTAACTCAAAAACATTTTTTATATTAATTTTTGCATTTAAAAAGTATTTTTAAAACATTTAAATGTTTTATTTAATTAATTAATTGATTTTAATTGATTAAAAATACATTTAGGTTTCTAAAAATCACCAAAACATTCATGAGGCATTCTTATACATTTAGAAACATTTTCAAACTCACCATACAAATTTCATTTTAGGATTGATCACATTTTCACAATTATCTTTGAATTAGGGTTCTTAAAAATCACATTTTCTAACCCTAACTTGAAAAAAATCACTTCTGGTCAACCATGATGAGTTTGAACTTTATTCTTTTTGCATTATTTCACATATTGCATATAGTATCTATGTTATTTATTTCATAATTTTGCATTGCATTTTCAATTTGATTTGCATTTTTCCCTTAGAAGTATCCAAAAACCCTAGTTAACTTAGGAAATCCATAACTTTCACTAGGTATAGCTTCTGACCTTCTCCTTAGGTGAGTGATCTTGTATATGTTGAGGGTTTGTTTGAGTTCAATTTCAAATTTTTATCATGATATATGCTTCTTTTTTGGTCGTATGCATCTCATGTTTCCTTAAAACCCTAATTTCTCACGTTCATTTGCATTCATCTTTGCATAGCTCAATCATATGAACTTTCCATGACATTTCATTCATTTGTATGACATATTAGACAGCTTAAGACATGCTTTAACATTTCTTGATCATCTCTTCATTCATTTGCTATGTTTTGCATTCATTACATTTCATTAACATCCATGTGTTTTCATGCTTCTAAACATGCTTCCATTGAATCTCATCCTTGTATGAACATTCATAAGCATTATGTATGACTTTGCATCATCTCATAACACATTTTCCTAGCACATACACTTCTGGTTTTGGTCTTTGCATCTTTTTCATCTCATTTCCTTTGGCTTTATGTCTTATGCATTCATACTAACATTTCAGGGGCTTATGGTAAGTTGTTTGGGATGTGGATTTGCCTTCACATCCCACCTCTTCTCATCTCTTCATTTGCATAATCTTGCTTGTCTTTGAAGTGAACTTGCTTCACTTATGCTCTTTCCTTCTTACTTTTTTTCCTTTAGGTTACTTAACTTCTCCAGGAAGTAAGTAACCTATTCTCCTTTCTCTTCTCTTTTCATCTGCTTCTTCTTCCTTGGTGGCCATTTGAAGAGTTCCTGGAGACCTTTCTTTAAGCCTCACAAACCATAGGATATACAAGCATGATAATCTTTAGGGTTGTATATATTCCTCCCTAGATTTTTACCTTTAAGTCTCCTTGAGTCTCTCTTCTCATCTCATAATTAGTGGCTAAACACTTAAAGTTTTAGGACTTTGAATTAGGGTTATGCTTGCATCCTTATCTTAGGATGGAGTGCATAACTTTAATCCTTAGTGTTAAACCTTTAATTTGTTTACACTTCTTAATCAAAACACTTAATAATGATCAAGACATAAGCTTTTAACTTGGGCCTTACATTAGGGTTCTATCTCTTCCTTTTGGTTAAGAGGGACTAACCCTAGTGTTTAATGGACAAGTCCCCCTCAAGTTGTCTTACAAACTTCAAATCAATTTCTTAATCCCATCCTTTAATTAAAATCCACCTTAATAAAGGCTTGTTATATAATGAATTTAGTCTCTAAACATGGATTCAGTTGAGGAGTCTTTCTCAGCTTAAGTGTCCTCATCTATCATTCTTCTCTTAGGATGGTATAATGAGTTCACTAATCCTTGATTAGAGATTAAACTCATTACTTAACACTAAAAAAACCCATAAACATTTAATAATCACAAGTAGGTTAATGATCTTAATCCTATATCATCATGGTAATTAAGTTGAGATGCTTATCTCACACTTAAGTAGGCTCATTATCCCTAATCAGGGAGGATATAATGAGTTTACAAACCCTTGATTTAGGATTAAGCTCATTATCTTATGCAAAACACCAAAAATAATAAAAAACTAAAAACACAAAAACAAACAATAATCGTCTCCTCCGGGATTCTTTTCTCACCACACTCATTCTATAAACGAGAACTCGCTTCTTCCGCCTAATGCAAGATAGTTAGCACTCGAGCCAGACGAGTCATACACTTGAGCATAGACAAGAAAGCAGTTCAAAGTCAAAAGCATTCCAGTCTCTTTGAGTCGAACTACGGTGTTCTGACTTCCTCATTGCACGAGAGGATACGTAGGCATAACTTAACAGTTATCGGACAAAAGTCTCTTTGTCTTCCCCCTCTTTCAGCTTTCTTTTCTAAGCCTCATTCTTGAGCATTTCACTCTCTCTTTTGCACTGACACACTGTATCTTTTTTCCTTAGCTTTTATACACAGTCAGCACGTACACTACTCCTTTTAAACACAATCAAGTATGCGTGGAACCCGTTGAGTACGACGGACGATCTGGGTGCTAATACCTTCCTAGGTTGTAACCAACCCCCTTTCTTAGTTTCTTTGGTTCTCAATCGTCTTATCAATTCCCTTCTAGGTTTATGCATCATTACCTTTCCTTCGGGATAAAAATGCCTAGCTGGCGACTCTATTCAACCTCAACCTCCAACATCACCGACAGTTCGCGTCTGCACCGGGACGTAAGTCTTTTGGGAGCGACACCATCCTCGCTCGAATGACAACTCACAATATGAAACCATCCTCGAATGGAAACACAATGGTATAGCAGCCTCAGTCAATAACCAGAAACACAAAGAATGACCTTAGATAGACTTTGCAAAAGAGACATACTGACCTCAATCAATAAGCTCAAAATGGTCTATTATCCTCGAATAATAGCCAACAAAAATACCAACCTCAGAAGGACTTGAAGAAGAGAATTCCATCCTAGAATGACAACTCAGAATATGAAACCATCCTCGAATGGAAACGCAATGGTATATCGTCCTCAGTCGATCACCAGAAACACAAAGAATGACCTCAGACAGACTTTGCGAAAGAGACATACTGACCTCAATCAATAGGCTCAAAATGGTCTATCATCCTCGAATGATAGCCAACAACAAGACCAACCTCAGAAGGACTTGGAGAAGAGAATGCCATCCTCGAATGACAACTCACAATATGAAACCATCCTCGATTGGAAACACAATGGTATATCGGCCTCAGTCGATAACCAGAAACACAAAGAATGACCTCAGACAGACTTTGCGAAAGAGACATACTGACCTCAATCAATAGGCTCAAAATGGTCTATCATCCTCGAATGATAGCAAACAGCAAGACCAACCTCAGAAGAACTTGGAAGGATAATGCCATCCTCGAATGACAACTCACAATATGAAACCATCCTTAAATGGAAATGCAATGGTATACCGGCCTCAGTCGATAACCAAAAACATAAAGAATGACCTCAGACAGAATTTGCGAAAGAGACATATTGACCTCAATCAATAAGATCAAAATGGTCTATCATCCTCGAATGATATCCAATAACAAGACCAACCTCATAAGGACTTGAAGAAGAGAATTCCATCCTCGAATGATAACTCACGATACGAAACTATCCTCGAATGGAAGCGCAATGGTATACCGGCCTCAGTTGATAACCAGAAACACAAAGAATGACCTCAGATATACTTTGTGAAAGAGACATATTGGCCTCGATCAATAGGCTCAAAATGGTCTATCATCCTCGAATGATAGCCACAACAACAAGACCAACCTCGGAAGGACTTGAAGAATAGAATGCCATCCTCGAATGACAACTCACAATACGAAACCATTGTACTTAAACGAAATTGATTGGGGATAAAAAACTAGACTTGATGGAAATAAAACCACATCGGGGGAATGAACTTGGCATTATGTGGAGAGTGCTTCGGTCTGATTGCAGAAATACTATTTTGGGCTTTTGTGCAAGGTACCAAAAATGGCTTATGCTTCGCATGCATATGTTTGAATTTTTCCATGGCGTAATGCTCCAAAACGATGGAAATGCTACAATTTTTTAGGATGCAAATGTAATGATGATTACTAAATTAAAATGCAAAGGGATCTCCTGATAAGGAGATAACAGACATCCTTAACGACTTCGCTGGGGAAGAAACACTTGCTGCATTGATCTCATGAATCCTTGTAGGAAAATCAACTCTGCAGGGGATAGTGTTAATGATACACTAGCCCTGAATCACCGCCATTGCCAAAAATAAATTGGACTTTGAGATTGGAGAGCCAAGACCCTTTAGGGGATGTACTTGATTTAGGCGGTCCACTACCCGTTGAACTCCGCTGATGAAGAGATTCACTCCAGACTCGGCTGGGGAGACAAATGCGTTGATCCTCTACTAAGGAAGAAATATGATGGGGGATTCCCTTAGGTGCACCTTTCTGCTTGGGGAAGAGATATGTTGGGGACTCCTTAAATACACCTCCTTCCTCTTGGGGAAGAGGTGCCAATGAGGTCTCAACCCTATTTGGAGAATCTATTGGGGAAAATGGCGAACACTGATGGGCAGGGAAGAGAACTCTCGGGCTCTTCTATATCTTCACCTCTGCTAGGGAATGATGAATTCTCCCGTACTACTAGATATGAGAAGACCCTGGTGGGGAATATTTCCTTGTTGAAGGAGGGCTCTCTGCTTGGGGAGAACATCCATAGCTTTCCATTGTTATGCTGGGAAAGATTTCCATTTCCAACTCTACTGGGGATGATAGAGAACTTCGTTGGGGATATTTCCTGCTAGAAACAAGAGTTTTGACCGCCTCTTGCTGAGAGCGAGAAATAGGACGTGTCTCATGCCATTCATGAGAGCCTTGAGGGTGTCCCATGTTGGGGTAAGAGATACCACTCTCTAGCTTTAGAGGTACCAAACCGCTTCTTGCTGCATTGCTGGAGAAGAGACGATCTAATGAGACATGCTGAGGCGTCTTGTTCAACGATCAGCTGAGGAAAGGCTTCCTGAAGTTTTGTATTGACAATGACTTTGCTCGCAATAAATGTACCTGCATATTAATTGTAACACCCCAAATCTACCCGGCGGAAAATCATAAATCAAAGTTTCAAAATTCAACAACAAAACAGGATGCTACATTTTTCAACTTTAACAAGTTCATTTAATTTCATGAACATCGATACATAACACTTTCAAATAGGATGAAACTATAATGTCAACTCTTATTCAATTCCTTGAAATAAAACAACTTTTACAAATAGGCAGCGGATCCACAATTATTCAACTTTGCATCAGTTAACAACTTGTCCAACCTAACAACTTAGTAATAACATATGGTTCATTGAAACAACTTAAAACAATAACTAAATATAACAATAAAACCATTAAGTGTTCATCCCCCCCGAGTGTTACGTATCATAGCGATGACACCGACTTGATTACGAAAGTAAGCAACTCTAGACTGGAATACCTGCACGTTACCAATCAAGGTAACATTCAACAACAGAAAGGGGTGAGATATCGAACCATATAAACAAGAGTATGATAATTAATATGCTATATATAATCCTATAATTTTCATACTATCCCACAACAACATCTTACCAATCACCCAAACCATCAACATGTTTTATCAAATTAATTATTATATCAATATAACAAATTTCCAACTATAACATTAACATATACACCTTCATCAACTTCGACGAACATATACAACATATTCAACTTCTTCAATATCAGCATAATTGACATTACGAACATAAACATATAAACAACTCATGCAACATAATCATATAATCAACTTATCCAACATAATCATATAATCAACTTATCCAACATAATCATATAATCAACTATTCTAGCATGAACCACTTACTCAACATAATCAACTTAAACCACATAATCCACTTAAATCTACATAAACAACTTATTCAACTTGAGCAACGTACACAACTTTATCAACGTAAGCAACAAGAATAACTTTATCAACTTGGCAACACAATCAACACAAACAACATAATTAATGCGACATAGAATGCGACTCGACTATGCATATGCATGTGGTACCATTGGAGTAAAAATCCCCATCATTTTTACTAATCCCCAGAGGATCTTATAGCTTTACATGATGGCCGTCCCCATCATAATCTCTTATATCCCCAGCATGTCGGTCGTCCCCGTCATTGCTTTATTTCCCGCATTTTCCCCAGCTAGTCGGCCGTCCCCGTCTTTGCTTTATCTCCCGCATCTTTCCCAGCATGTCGGCCGTCCCCGTCATTGCTTTATTTCCCGCATTTTTCCCAGCATGTCGGCCGTCCCCGTCATTGCTCTTTCCCCAGCAGTCGTCCTCTGCTCGACGGACGTCCTCCGTCGCCCACGCTTTATAATATACTTTATTTCCTTTTACAATCTATATCCCTTTTCTTCTTCATTCTGTGAGTGCAAATTTTGGACTGTCTTTGGTATTCAACCGCAAGTTATCTTGTTTGCCTGATAAGTCGTTGCTTACATCCTGCACAGCTAACTCATGTTTGAATAGGGGCAGCTGTAAACACCCCAAATTTGCCCTCACCCATTCACACCATGGCTTGTGGTCTCTTCATATGCATAAGTTCAATCATAGCATCTCATATTGCATATTTGCTTCACTGCATTGTTTCTAAGTCATCTGCATCTAGGGTTTGTGATCTGAGCAATCCAGGAGCCACTTGAGCCACTCCAAAGGTCATCAATCACTTTAAAGGGGTCCATGTATGTTCAAACATCATATTATATCCTCTTAAAGTCAAGAAAGTCAAAGAATCACAAGAACTGAGAATGGCATGGAAGCAGAGCCAGGTTTGACTGCACATATGACCTAGAATTAGGGTTTTGGTTTCAAAGGCCATAACTCCAATTTTTTTGGTCATTCTTGTTTCTATTGGTCTCTATCTGTTATGAGGAGCATGCATATCAGTTTTCATGAAGAAATTCCATGGGGAAGTCATCTGATCAAGAGTTGACTTTTTGAGCAAGTCAATGCAAAATCAGGGCATCTAAGGCCCCCAATGACCCAACCAAAGGGTGTTCATCATCATTTTGATTATGTATGATCTTTATTTGATCATAGAAGATGTTAGAAGTTCACAAATTTGAAGAATTTCAAGCCATTTGCAAAGTTGACTTTTTGGGAAAGTTGACTTATAATGAAAATTGCCATTTTGGGAAACTTTTTCAACCCTTGCTTTTTGATTCAAAAATATTTCAAATGGGAAAACTTTGGTCATGAAAGTTGTAGAGTGGATCATTCCCTTTTCAAAAACTACAAGAACTCATTCTAATTCATTTTGGATCAAAAGTTATGGCTTGTCAAAGTTGGGAAAAATCACATAATTTCAAGTTTTCCACCAAAGAGGCAAAGTTGAAAAATCACTTGCCAAGGCAAATTGTGCTATCAAATGGACTTCTAAACTTCATACAAACATGAACCAATGTCCAAAGATCATAATTCACCAAGAGTTTGCTCATTTTTATGACTTGTGGGGCAAGAAACTTCAAAAGGGCCAAAGATGAACCAAGTTGCAAAACCTCACTCAAACCCTAATCCACTTGCTTGCTGACTTCAGAATTGATCCTAGGGCTCTCCACACTTCTTGCTGCGCAGGACACCCCATTTGTCCTTGGCTAGCTATGAGCCTATACCTCTCTTACATAAAGTTTGACATTTTGGCCAAAGACCCATACCAATCACAATAGGGCACACCAACTCCACAGGCCTATCCATGAGTGATAAGTGGACCAAAGGCAAGCCATAGCACATAACCATTCATGCTGAAACACACTCCAAGCCCTAGTTCCAAGTTTATGCTTCATTTGCAAAACCATTCGAAATTGACTCCATAAGCTTCAAACACACAAACAAACTTCACCATTGATCTCAACATGACTCACTGATCACAAACCAACCATTAAAACAACCTGAAAGTCACTGAAATCAAAACACGATCATCACTCCTTCTTGAACAGAACTTCTGCAATCTCCCAAATCAGCCATCAACAAAAGCTTTGAAGCATTCCATTGAGCTCAGGGGGACCAGAGGAGGCAGTTTGCAGAAGAGAAAGGCTCAGAAAGCTCCAGTTCGAAGAACTTCAGTTCAGGTATCCATCAAGAACAAATTTTCCAGAACTTCATTTACTTGTTCTAAATTGGTTCTACATGTTATCCTGATCATCATGATGTGTTTAAAAATGAAAATGGTGGAATATTGAGTATGTATGAGTTGTCTGAAACTTTCTGCCCTAAATTTGTTTTGCTTCGATTTGCATGATTGATGAATGAAAAATGGTTTTTGTTTGGGGGTTTTGATTCAGTAATGTGTGGGGTTTGATTCTGGGCAGATAGATGTTGTTTTAGATGCTTAGAGAGAGAGATAAGGAAATGGCTCGTCGGAGAAGACGACCGGAACCACTGTTCCGGCCGTCTGAAAGTCATTAGCCCTAATTTTGTCATTAAATGAAGTTTAAATATGGAGCGTAGATTAGGCTGACTTAGTCAATCCCCCGCGCGTTTCAATGGCCCAGATTCCTCACTTAGCCCTAATCTCATTTATTTAAATTTAATTAATTAAGATTAGTCAGTTTGAATGACAACCACTGGATCACGCGCGCAGTCAACTCCCGCGCGTCCAGTTTGAATGCCAGCCCTCAGATCTGATTACTTCTCATTTTATTCTATTTTATTTCATTTAATTTCATTTCTTTTGTACATTTATTTAAAAATAGTAAAAATCATTGAAAAATTCTGAAAATTTTTATCAAACCTTTTACTAATTTTCAGAAACCAAAAATATTTTTATTTTTATTTTTTGCATTGGAAAATATTTTTAAATCATTTAAAAGTTTATTTTTAATTGATTAATGAGAATTAATTAATTAAAAATACTTTTGGGTATTTAAAAATCACAAAAAAATTCATGTAACATTTAAAATCATTTAGAAACATTGTCCAACTCTCAAACCAAATTTATTTTTTGATCTTGATGCCTTTTGACAATTTTCAATGGATTTAATTTCATTTCAAGGCATTGTTTTGATTCAAACTTCAAAAATCCATTTCTGCCTAACCATTGAGAGTTGGACAATGATTCTTTTTGCATTGCATCTTGCATAACATGTAGTTTATAGGATTAAATTGGCATGAATTGATCTTGCCTTTTCAATTTGTTTTGCATTTTCCTTGATGAGGTGCCTTAAAACCCTAGAAATCTTAGAAAATTCATAACCATCACTAGGATAAGAGTTGGGTCCCCTCCCTTGGGCAGTGAGTTTGTATAGGTTTAGGGTTCCTTTGAATGCATTTTCAAATTTTTATCATGATGTTTGCTTCTGGTTTTGGTTTTTGTTTGTGTATTGATCATAAACCCTAATTCATGCTTTCCTTTGCATCCATCTTCCATTTGCTTGCATACCATGACTTGCTATGACATCTTGTGCACCCATTTGATTCATAATACATCTTAGGATATATTAGAATCATGTTTTATCATTGCATCTTTCATTTGCCATGTTTTGCATTCATATCATTTCATAAACTTTCATGAACATCCATGGTTCAATACATGCTTCATCTGCATTCTCATGCTTGTATGATCACTCTCATCTCTTGTCATATGTTTGCATCATCTCTTAGCATCATTAACATCATACTCATGCTTCTGACTTTTTCTTGCATCATGCCATTTCATCTCATTTGCATTGCATTTCATTTCTTTACTAACTTTTCAGGTGGTAAGTTGTTTTGAGAAGTGAATTTGCCTTCACTTCTCACAATCTATTTTCATCTCTCTTATGCATCATTGCTGCATTTTTGTATGTGTTTGGATTGAGCTTGCTCATTCTTGTTCATCTTATCTTTCTTTCTTCAAGCAACTTGACTTCTTAAGTGAAGCAAGTTGTTTTGCTTCTCTTTGCTCCTTTCATCTGCTTCCCTCCTTGGTGGTTCTTTGAAGATCTTTCTCTTAAACCTCACAAACCCTAGGAATGACCAAGCATGATAACAATTAGGGTTGATTATTCCCCCACTTAGCTTTTACCTTTGTGTCTCTTTGAGTCTTCTCTTCTCATCTCTTAATCAAGGACTAAACCTTAAAGGTTTTAAGGCTTTGTAATTAAGCTTATGCCTGCATCCTTCTATTAGGATGGAGTGTATAACTTTAATCCTAAGTGTTAAACCCTTAATGTGTTTAACTCATTTAATCAATCCATCTAATAATCACCAAGACATCAAGCTTGTAACTTGGGCCTTGCATTAGGGCTCTAATTCTTCCTTAAATGGTTAAGAAGGACTAACCCTAGTGTTAAGGGACAAGTCCCCCTCAAGTTGTCTTACAAACCATAAAAATCATTTCTTCATCTTATCACTAATTAAAATCCATCTAATAAAAGCTTTGTTTTGTCATGAGGTTAATCCCTAATCATGGATTAAGTTGAGGAGCTTTCCTCAGTTTAAACATTCTCATCTATTATCCTTCTATTAGGATGGTGTAATGAGTCTATTTAATCCCTGATTATGGCTTAATCTCATTACTCAACACTAAACAAAAACAACAAAAACATCTAACTAATCACAAGTAGGTTAATGATCTTAATCCTACACCATGGTGATTAAGTGTGAGATACTGACTTCACACTTAAGGTATTCTCATTACCCCTAATCAGAGGGAGGATGTGATGAGTTTACTAACCCTTGGTTTAGGCTTAAGCTCATTAACTTATGACAAATCTCCAAAAGCAATAAAAGACTGAAAATACAAAAACAAACAATAATCGTCTCCTCCGGGATTCTTTTCTCATCTCCTTCACTCATAAACGAGAACTTGCTTCTTCCGTCTAATGCAAGACAGTTTGCACCTGAGCCAGACAGGTCATACACTTGAGCATATCCAAGCAAGCAGTTCACAAGTCAATTTATCTTTCAGTCTCTTTGGGTCGAACTACGGTGTTCTGACTTCCTCATTGCACGAGAGGATACGTAGGCATAACTTAACAGTTATCGAACAAAAGTCTCTATATATTCCCCCTTTCTTCCCAGTCTCATTCTTTAGCCTCATTATCATGAGCATTGCACTCTGTCCTTACACTGACACTTCACTTATACATTTCACTTCTCTTACACGGACACCTGTACATCTTTTTCCATCTCTTTTTCTACACAAATTGCACTGACACTACCCCTTTAAAACACAAATCTTTTAAGCGTGGATCCCGTCGAGTACGGCGGACAATCTGGGTGCTAATACCTTCCCAGGTTGTAACCAACCCCTTTTCTCAGTCTCTCTGATTCGCAACCGCCTTATCCATATCTTTCTAGGTCTATGTAGCATTACCTTTCCTCCGGGATAAAAATGCCTAGCTGGCGACTCTTTTCTTTTCTTGTGAGTTCACTCCTGTGTGTTCTCACATCCTCTTTTCGCCGACCGTTCGCATCTGTACCCCTCTTGGCCCCGGTTGTCATTTGGTGGGAGCGACAGCTTGGCGACTCTGCTGGGGACCCTTATATTGTAACCAGGGCTTCTGGTTCTTTTTGTGGGTTCCTCCTAGCGCTTGTTTGATTTGTGTTTACTGGGGTGTTATGTGCCAATTGTGTGTATATAGTTGTTTCATTTATTGCTTTATGTACAGTTATTTATTGCTTTCTTTACAGCTTTATATACATCATACTGTCATTGTATCTGGCTGGATCTGTTTTCCGTCTTGGTGGGTGGGGTTCTACTGAGAGTTTGAGGTCCTATACCTGGGACCTGAGTGACACCTAGGCTAGAGTGGTTCATGTTCTTTCCCATTCCATTTCGGTCTGGTGCGGGAATATGAAACACGGTTCAGATATGGGTTTCTTCTTGAGAACTCTGTGCTACGGATTTCCTGTAGTGCTAGGGCTATCTGGGAAGCATGCTAAGTCTGGATGACCTTTATTATGACCTTCAGAAACTGAGGTGAATTAGAGGAGGATATTTTATGGTTATTGTAAACACTGTACCTCCGGGTTAGAAGTGTTTACACTTCTCATAACTGATCCAAGTCTGAGGATCCTTGTTTTAGAACATCACCTGTGAGGGGGTTGGGCTGTTTACAGGTTTGCAGGAACCCTTGGCCACATCATACCCTGATACTTGTTGTATTTAAGAATGCTTCACTTTGGACAGTTCTTGTGATTTAACCCTGGACATGTGACTCTTTATTTGAGTCCCCCACCTAGGTTACTGGACTTCTGAACCTCCATCTGGATTTCTTGAGCATACATGGACTTATATCAAGACAGTAATCAGATCCAGCTTGATCACAACCCTTGCATATCATTTGCATACATCATCATTGCATCATTTAATATTTGCTTATTTGTTTTTTCAGGGTATCCACATTATATTTTTGCTTGGTTTTGACCCCTTCATCTGCATAGACCCCTGTTCACCAGTTATCTGCTTCAGCTCTCTTCATCAGTTGCCTGCTTCAGTTACCTCCATCATCATCCTCAGCCTATCAGTGGCTCATCTCCAGTATCAGTCTTCATCATCAACATCTGTTTTCAGCTCTTCATCAACAATCATGGCACCCAAGAAGAGCAACATTTCATATCATTTCTTTGAGCCTGTGCTGGCTGGCATCAGGCAGGTCCAGGCACTTATCACTCCAGACCATATCCCATTATTCAGAGAACATTATGGAATCATCCTTGATATGGTTATGGACTTGGACCCTTATCAGAGGAGTTTGATTCACACTTGCCTACAGTTCTATGATCCTCCTTTGAGATGCTTCACTTTTCAGGATTTCCAATTGGGGCCTCTGTTGGAGGAGTTTTCATCACTGATTGGAGTACCTGTCAGGGGTGGTATCCCCTTCAACCCAAAAATGGCTTCTCCTAGCAATGAAGAAGTGGCAAAGGCACTGTATTTGGAACCTATTCTAATTGAGCAGAACATGACTACAAAGGCTAGAATTCCTGGCCTACACTTGGATTTTCTCACTTCTCAGGCCATCCTGAAGGCCTCCTTGGGAGAATGGAAGGCAGTTTGTGCATTGTTAGCCCTCGGTATATATGGGGTTATACTTTTTGCAGATGAGCCCAAGTTTATCAGCAAGAATGCTATTCATCTCTTCCTTTTGAGGAACCCAGTACCCACCTTGTTGGGAGATTTCTACTATTCTGTTCACCAAAGGAATGAGAAGCAGAAAGGGATATTGGTGAGATGTTGTGCTCCTCTATTTCATACCTGGCTGCTCAAACACTTACCCAAGACTGATGCTTTTCTAAATCCTCACCAACAAAAGAATTGGGCTAGAAGACTCATTGCTTTGACTTCAGATGACATCAGATGGTGCACCCAGAGCACCAAAGGCAGGGACATAATTACTAGTTGTGGGCAGTTCCCCAATGTACCTCTGATAGGAGTGAAGGGTTGCATCAACTACAACCCTTTTCTATTCAAAAGACAGTTGGGCTATGCTCTGGTTCACCCTCCTAAAGTGCAAGACTTGGATGAAACCCTGTATTGTGAGATAAAACCTAATCTAGCTGTTGTCAGACAAGCATCCTGGGCTTGGGACAACATCCAGACCAAGGGGATGGCCATTCTTGGGAGATGCAACAATGTGGCTTCAGCTTAGTACTATGAGTGGTCTCATGCTAGGGCTCAGATTTCTGGGATGCCTTTCACTATTGAGGATGCACCTGGACCATCCACAGTACCACCTCCAGCCACTGTTAGCCTGGAGGAATTTGAGAAGCTGAAGGAAAGAAATGAAAATCTGACTCAAGCTCTGCAGAAGACCCTCTGGGAGAGGAGTGATGGTCGTCTAGACATTGAGAGGTTGGAAAAGCTAAAGGTGGAGCACCTAGCCAGGATTGAGAAATCAGAGGACTACATCAAGAAATCAAGAGCTGGAGAGCAGATTTTGGAGAATGCCTGTAAAGAGGCCCAGTTTCAGAAGGCTAGAACTGATCTTTATCTGAAAGAAAGTCAAGCTAGGTGGGTCAGGATCACTGAAGCTCGCACTCAAGAAGATAAGAGAACTCAAGACAGAATTGAGCAGTTGGAGGAAAATGAAAAGAAGCAACAGGAGGCTCTGCTAGCAGCCCAGAAGGAAATCTCAGAACTGAAGCTTAGGGCTGGTGTGAAGAGGTCAAAGGACCAGGACAAGCACAAGAAGCTGACCACTGATATTGCCACCAGGAACCTTCTTATCAGAAGCATTACAGAGCATTCGGCTAGTCCTGTAACTGAGGCACTTTTGAAGGAAGTTAAGGAGGATGAGTTTGGTTTAGATGTTTGACTTATTTGCTTGTTGTTATTTCCATTTGATGTACTTTTCATTTTATGTTGTATTTTGACCCCTCAGGGGCATGTGTTGTAAAAAACAAATTGTGTATTCATTCACCTTTTATAATATATTTGTTAGTTTGTTTTATTAAGTTTTCTTCCTCTCGAGCAACATCAAAGCATCTTCCTCAGGGTCTGGAAAGGTCAAAACCAAGTGCCAAGCCGGATACCTTGGAAACAAATAAGCATACTGCATTGCATGCTAACTTTGTTTTGTTTTATAGGTTTTTGTTTTGTTTGTTACTAATTCTGTTGTGATTCAGGAATTATTGCTCGCCGTCGGGTGTTCCCTCTCAACCGTCCACACAGATATCCTACTCGCAACAATCTTCCCTGTATCCAGATGGACCAAGTACAGCAAGAGCTGACAGAGGTCAGAACCCAGATGGTTAACGAAAGGCTGGAGATGAGAAACCAAATGACCCAGTTCATGGAAGTAATGAATGGCTTGGCTCAAAGCCAAGAAAGATTAAGGGCATTGGTAGAAAGACAGACCCCAGAAGAACCTCCCCTGGGAACTGGAGGAACAAGTAACAATGAGAGGGGTCAGCCTCATATTAACCCACCCGTATGTGGGCCTCATCTGCATCCGGAAGTCAATATCCCGGTTAATGTGCAAGGAAATACAACTGCGGGCAGAATCTTACAAGAAGACCCCCAAGAGGATCAATTCACTGTGATGGGAGCTGGGGATGAAGCCTATGATAGGAGGCTTGATGAAATTGCTGAGAAATTGAGATCCCTGGAGTCTCAAAACTCCTTGGGTTTTGATGTCATGGATATGGGCTTAGTGGACGGGGTAAGGATACCTCACAAATTTAAACCCCCGTGCTTCGAGAAGTACAACGGAACTTCCTGTCCACGAACTCATTTGCAGTCCTTTCTGGGGAGGCTTAAGGCATACACCATGGATGAAAAACTGTGGATGTTTTATTTCGAAGATAGTTTGACTAGGGCATCAAGGGAGTGGTACTCTCACTTGACCAGAGCTACTATCAGATGCTGGAAAGACCTAGCTGAAGCTTTCATCAGGCAGTACCAATACAATCTAGACATGGCTCCTAACAGAACCCTTCTGATGGGAATGTCTCAATCCTCCAGAGAAAGCTTCAGGGAATATGCCCAGAGGTGGAGACAGCTTGTTGCTGCTGTCCAACCACCCATGTCGGAAAGAGAAATGGCCGACATGTTTATGAATACCCTGCAAGGGACATATATTGACAGGCTAGCTGCCTTTTCTTCCACCAGCTTCGCTGACGTAGTCATAGCTGGAGAAAGAATTGAAAGCCTTCTGAAGATGGGTAAAATTTCTGATAACGGTGCAAGCTCGTCAAGTAATCCCAGGAAGCCTTTTGTGGGACCAAGAAGAAACGGTGAGACAAATGTTGTTCATGCCAACAGGGGCAGACCTCAGTATGTTCATAGGTCAGTGGCAGCTGTCACCATCCCAGCTCCGATTCCTCAGCAACCAGCATATCAACAACCACAACAACCACATTATCAGCAGCAAGTTCAGTATCCGCCACAAAGAAACTACAACAACAACAACAACAACAGCAATCAATAGCAAAGACCCTTTCAACAAAGACCATCGCAGGCAAATAGGGTGATTGACCCTATCCCTATGCCTTATGCCGCTCTATTGCCACAACTCCTGAAACTCAACCTGGTTGAATTAAGGACGTTGGCACCACCAGATCCCTCTAGTCTTCCAAGAAATTACGATGTCAACGCCCGGTGTGCTTTTCACTCCAATGCACCTGGCCACAGTATAGAGAAATGCAGGGCTTTACAAATGAAGGTACAAGATCTGGTGGATTCTAAAGCCCTCAACTTTGCACCCCCGCCAAATGTCAACAAGAATCCCATGCCCAATCATGGAGGACCAAGAATTAATGCTATTGAGGAAGATAAGCCATCTTTCTTAATCACCAGTGTTGGGAAGATTCGGACTTCTCTGGTAGAAATTAAAGCTCAGCTTCTAGAATGCCAGATGTTCCCCGGGTGTGAGCTCGGTTGTGGTTATTGCAACATTTCGGTCAACGGGTGTGATAATTTGAGAAGCGGCATAGATGGTCTTATCAAAAGTGGCATACTTCAGATTACAACATCAGTACCTGCAAATCCAGCAATCCCTCTGACAACGATTCCTGACTCTTCTACAACTGCAACAACAATCATTCCAACAAATTCATCAATATCATCAACAATGGCTTCATCTATCACTTCAACAAATCAGATATCAACAACCATTTCTTCTGCAACATCAGCACCCATTTATTCAGTAGGATCTTCTACAACGCCAACAGAAATTAATGAAGATATCTTAGCAGTCACCATCTACTATGATCCATCATATGTTCCTCCAAACAACAACTTTCAACAACAAGCAGTGGCATCTCCTGCCAGGTCACCAGTCACCATCTACTACGATCCGCACACGATTTCAATACCATCCTCTGCAGCAGTCAGTCCAGTTACCATCACGGTGCCTGGACCCGTCCCATATGAAAGCAGTAATGCCATACCTTGGCATTATGGCTCTGACCTCTACTGCAACGGGGAGAAAATCATTCTGGATTCTTCAACCTCTTCTCCACAGATTGATAATGTCGGGGGAGGCGGAGGCTTCACCAGAAGCGGACGCCTTTTTGCCTCACAATTGCAAAGACCTAATGCCGAAGCAGAAGCTGCCACCAAAGCAAAGGGGAAGAGTGTGGTAGTTGAAGAGCCAATTATCAAAGAAACTCAGAAGACATCTTTTGAGCAAGATGTAGACGAGTTTATGAGGATTATAAAGAGAAGTGATTACAAAGTGGTGGATCAGCTTCACCAAACTCCCTAAAAGATCTCCATATTATCCCTGCTGATGTGTTCTGAAGCTCACAGGAATGCATTACTGAAAGTCTTGCATGCAGCATACGTGCCAGAAGAGATCACTGTTAATCAGCTAGAAACCGTGTAAGCAAATGTCAATACCAGTCATGGACTGGGCTTTACCAATGCTGACTTAACAACTGAGGGACGTAACCACAACAAGGCTTTACACATCACTCTAGAATGCAAGGGTGCTGTACTATCTCATGTACTGGTGGATACTGGGTCATCACTCAATGTCCTACCAAAGAAAGCCTTGGTGAAGTTGGAGTACGATGGCTTGGCATTACGTCCAAGTAATTTAGTGGTAAGAGCATTTGATGGCTCTAAAAGATCAGTGCTAGAGGAGATTGATCTGCCTGTGATGATTGGCCCGCAGACTTTTAAGATTACCTTCTATGTGATGGACATTCAGCCGGCCTACAGTTGTTTGTTGGGTAGACCTTGGATCCATGCCGCTGGCGCAGTTACGTCTACCCTTCACCAAAAGTTGAAATTCGAGTGGGAAGGCCAAATCATCACCATCTGTGGTGAAGAGGACATCTTTGTTAGCCATCTGGATACATACAAGTACATTGAGATGGATGGAGAAATCCATGAAACTATGAGCCAGGGGTTTGAGGCCTTGAACATAAATGAAGCATCTGCTGTACTGGGAACCTCCATGACGTCTTATCAGCAAGCCAGGAAGGTTGTTGAAGAGGGGACTGCCCAAGGCTGGGGCAAGTTGCTGCCCGTGGAGAAGAAGGAGGACAGATTTGGGTTGGGTTACAAACCAACTCAACAAGATCAATCAGAGGCTTCCAAGAAGCCCAACTTTGTCAGCGGGGGGATGCTCACCCCAGATGCAGTAAACAACTTGGAAGATGAGTCGGAAGATGAGCGCAACCTGGAGAGCTGGATACGTCCAAGGATCCCGGGGAGCCGTATCTCAAACTGGTCTTCCTAGGAAATTATAAGGGTTACTCCTGCAAAGTAATTATTATTTCCTGTATATTTTAAGCATGCATCAAGTCTTGCATATTGCCCAAGATGACAAGACTCATTTTGTAATCGGGCCATCTTTGTAATTTTTATGCAAACAGATCAATCAATGAATATCGGACATCTTTTGCAAATGAGTCTTTTTCTTTTTCGCTCACTGTTTTTTCCATTTTTCTTTTTGTACAAAAATAAAATGGCAATGTTTTCAAAATGATAACTTTAATTCACTTTTTCTAAACAAAGATTAAAATCAATCACTAAAATGAACAATCTAAACCCTTGCAGAGAGTGCCTTTCAGACTGCACCGACAACAGCACAGCTATGGCTTTGTATGACTTTGACAATCCAATCAATCAAGCTGATGAAGGGGTTGAAGAAGATTACGAGCTTCCTGAAGAGCTAGCCAGGTTGTTAAGGAAAGAGGAGAAGGTTATCACTCCTCATCAGGAGGAGGTCGAAACAATTAATCTTGGTATGGATGAAGATGTGAAAGAGGTTAAGTTTGGGGCCTGCTTACAAGACTCAGTAAAGGAACAACTGATTGACCTGCTTCGTGAATATGTGGATGTGTTTGCTTGGTCTTATCAAGATATGCCAGGGTTGGACACCGATATTGTTATGCACAAGCTGCCTTTAAGAGAAGATTGCCCGCCAGTTAAACAGAAGCTACGCCGTACTCGCCCAGACATGGCAATGAAGATCAAGGAAGAGGTACAAAAGCAATGGGACGCCGGGTTCCTTGCTGTGACTAGCTATCCGCCGTGGGTTGCTAATATTGTACCTGTGCCTAAGAAAGACGGCAAAGTGAGAATGTGTGTTGACTACCGGGATCTGAACAGAGCCAGCCCGAAAGATGACTTCCCTTTACCTCACATTGATGTATTGGTTGATAATACGGCTCAGTTCTCGGTATTCTCCTTCATGGATGGATTTTCAGGATACAATCAGATTAAAATGTCACCTGAAGACATGGAGAAGACAACTTTCATCACACCCTGGGGCACGTTCTGTTACAAGGTGATACCATTCGGACTGAAGAATGCTGGTGCAACCTATCAACGGGCTATGGTAACACTATTCCACGATATGATCCATAAAGAAATCGAATGTTATGTGGATGACATGATTGCCAAGTCCCTCACAGAAGAATACCACCTGGTAAATCTGTTAAAGTTATTCAAGCGTCTGAGGAAGTACCAACTGAAATTGAACCCCAACAAGTGCACATTCGGGGTGCGATCCGGTAAGTTGCTGGGATTCATTGTAAGTGAGAAGGGGATTGAAGTTGACCCTGATAAAGTCAAAGCCATTCAAGAAATGCCTGCACCAAAATCAGAGAAAGAAGTTCGGGGGTTTCTAGGTAGATTGAACTACATTTCACGGTTCATATCTCACCTTACAGCAACCTGTGAACCTTTGTTCAAGCTGTTAAGAAAAGAACAAACGGTCAGGTGGAACGAAGACTGCCAGAAGGCTTTTGACAAGATCAAGGAGTACTTACAAGAGCCTCCAATCCTTATGCCTCCAGTGGAAGGAAGACCTCTAATTATGTACTTGACAGTATTAGAAGAGTCAATGGGGTGTGTGTTGGGCCAGCATGACGAGTCTGGTCGAAAAGAGTATGCAATATACTACCTGAGCAAAAAGTTTACCGACTGTGAACAACGTTATTCACTGCTCGAGAAAACTTGTTGTGCTTTAGCGTGGGCTGCTCGCCGACTGAGACAGTATATGTTGACCCACACTACTTTATTGATATCAAAGATGGACCCAGTTAAGTACATTTTTGAGAAGCCAGCACTTACCGGACGGGTTGCAAGATGGCAAATGATCCTCACAGAATATGACATCCAGTAAACGTCTCAGAAAGCCATCAAGGGCAGTGTATTGTCTGATTATCTTGCTGAGCAACCCATTGAGGATTACCAGCCTATGAGATTTGACTTCCCTGATGAAGACATCATGTTCATAAGAGCAAAAGATCATGAAGAGCCTGTTCACACTGAAGGGCCTGACCCAGAAGATGAATGGACTATGATGTTTGATGGGGCTGTTAACATGAATGGTCGTGGTGTTGGTGCAGTACTCATTACACCTAAGGGAGTTCACATGCCTTTCTCGGCAAAACTCACCTTTAACTGCACTAACAACGAAGCTGAATACGAAGCTTGTATTATGGGTCTTGAGGAAGCCATTGACCTCAGGATCAAAACTTTGACTGTATTCGGAGATTCAGCTCTGGTAATTAATCAAACCAACGGCAAATGGTACACCCACCAGGATCATCTGATACCTTACAGGGATTATACAAGAAGGTTGTTGACTTTCTTCACAACGGTCGAGCTTGAGTATATCCCTCGGGACGAGAATCAGTTTGCAGATGCTCTTGCCACCATTTCATCCATGATCAAAGTTCAAGCTTCCAACTTTGTACCTCGGATTTCAGTGTCCAGACTTGACAGACCAGCATATGTGTTCTCAGCAGATGCCGTCAAAGGTGATAAGCCTTGGTTCCATGACATTAAGTGCCTCTTGGAGGATCAAATATACCCACCTGGGGCATCTTCCAATGACAAAAAGACATTAAGAAGGCTTGCTGGTAGTTTCTTCCCGAATACTGATGGTTCCCTCTACAAGAGAAACTTTGATATGGTACTCTTCAGGTGCGTTGATAGAATAGAAGCAGACTTGTTGATGCACGAGGTGCACGAAGGATCCTTCGGTACCCATGCAGGAGGGCATGCCATGGCTAAAAAGTTGCTAAGATCAGGCTATTACTGGATCACCATGGATGCCGACTGTTGTGCTTATGCCAGGAAGTGCCATAAATGCCAGATTTATGCGGATAAGGTGCATGTGCCTCCCAATCCTTTGAATGTGATGTCTTCACCTTGGCCTTTTGCCATGTGGGGCATTGATATGATTGGCAAGACTGAACCGACTACTTCAAACGGCCACAGATTCATCCTGGTTGCCATTGACTATTTCACCAAGTGGGTTGAAGCAACTTCATATGCAAATGTTACAAGGCAAGTGGTAGCCCGATTTCTGAAGAGGGATATCATCTGTCGATACAGAGTTCCCGAGCGAATCATTACTGATAATGGTTCCAATTTAAACAACAAAATGATGGCAGAACTATGCCGGGACTTCAAGATCCAACACCATAACTCTTCTCCTTACAGGCCAAAGATGAATGGCGCTGTTGAGGCAGCAAATAAGAATATCAAGAAGATTGTGCAGAAGATGGTAGTTACTTACAAAGACTGGCATGAAATGCTACCATTTGCCTTGCATGGGTACCGTACGTCAATCAGAACATCTACTGGGGCAACACCGTATCAGCTTGTTTATGGTATGGAGGCAGTCCTGCCTGTTGAAGTTGAATTACCCTCCCTACGGGTATTAATGGATGTTAAGCTGAACGAAGCAGAGTGGGTCCGGTCCCGATATGAACAACTGAGTCTGATTGAAGAAAAAAGATTAGCTGCAATCTGTCATGGGCAGCTGTATCATAAAAGAATGAAGAAAGTCTTCGATCAGAAAGTCAGGCTCCGAGAGTACCAAGTAGGAGATCTTGTGCTGAAAAGACTCCTCCCTCCTCATACAGACCACAGGGGCAAGTGGACTCCGAACTATGAAGGACCATTCGTAGTAAAGAAAGTTTTCTCTGGTGGAGCACTCATGCTCAGTACTATGGATGGCGAAGACTTCCCGTCCCCTGTGAATTCAGATGCAGTTAAAAAATACTTCGCATGAAAATGACCTGCTGGACATAAAAACAGAATGTAAGTCCAGGCAAAAATAGGGCATCCCGGCGAGTCAAAAACAGAATAAAAGACTCGGGCAAAAGTAAGGGAAAATAAATAAAAAAATGTACACCCGCTGAGTTGAAAAGCCACATTGGACAATTCAGGCAAAAATGGGTATCCCGATGGATTGAAAACCTGAAAGGGCGATCCATGCAAAACAAAGGAATAAGCGAACAACTGCATTCTGGTTTCGTCTGTATCACTTACAGCTTGGTGAGCCCCGAAAGGTTCAAGCGCCGGTCAGAATCAGCCTTCTTCAGAAAGCAAGACGAGAAGAATGTCAAAAGTCATACGAGTCATAGCGAAAGGGAAGCTCCTTGAAGAAAGTCAACATTGCCAATATCTTTTGTTTCTCAATTTATAACAATCTCCTCATTTTAGGGGATTTGTTTCTTTGACTGTATCTCGCCAATTCAGGGCATATGAATCAATAAAATCAGATTTTCAGTCATGTTTTGTCTCGTACATTTTATTTTCATTTGCAAAGAATGTCCGATGTCTTTAAGATACTGATTGCATAAATACAGACGCTTCTCTTCTGAAAAGTACGTGCTTGCAGGAAATATACTTACTCCCGGGGTGTCTAAACTCCTATGGAGGAATCCAGTAAGGGATACCTCGGGGTTACTTGTGCATTTCTTTGTCTTTTCAGGATTCGCAGGCATTCAAAACACGACATGGGGCATGAAAGCTTCATCCCAGCCAGCTGGCAAATCATTATCCACTCAGTCTTAGCACTGTAGGTGCTTTCTCCCCAGCCGAGTTGCCATTTACTTCCTCCTCAGCCGGGTTCAAAAGCCGGGAAACCATCTCCCCACAGAGCTTCGGCCTCCATCCAGAAGAGCAATGCTCGGAGAACTCACAACAGAGTGAAGAAAGCTTCTACAAACCCCAGTTGGGTCCCTCATTACCAAAGAGAGGTCTATCAGTGACCTATATCACCAAGCAGAATCCCATATGTCAGATATACCAATGATCTCATCCCCAGCTGGGATGTTCACTTCAAGCAGATCAGTCAGAGATCTCCTCAGCAATAGGATCCGAATCCCGGATCGGTATCTTTGCATAATCATAGCATTCGCATCATATTCTCCCCACAGAGCGTAGCATTCCGTCTAATACGGAGCATTACGGCAAAAATCACACATATTGCATAATCATAAGCCATGTACTGAATCAAACATTTGTGAATACTGACAATCCATCAAGATATATACAGAAAACTCCCCAAAATTCCCCACCAGAAAGCTAAAGTATTTGCCTTACACTCACAAATACACACTCCTTTTGGCACTCGTCCGTGTCACGATTCCCCAGTAAAATTGCCCGAGCCTTCTTTACAAAGCAGACACTTATATATTACAGATACTTCTTGACACCCGTCCGTGTCATATCCCCAGCAAAAGAGCCAAAGCGTCCTCTTTGCACTCACAGATACATCTTTATACAAATTCCCTGACACCCGTCCGTGTCGATTTCCCCAGCACAGTTACCTAAACACTTTGTGAATCATACACTTGTTTATATTACACTTTTCTTCCTTTGACACTCGTCTGTGTCACTCTCCCCAGCAGGTTAAACATTCTCCTGTAGACCATTCATACTTATACAGATACTCGTCCGTATCTTGCATATATCACTCAAATCCCTCAGATTCGACACTCGTCCGTGTTCTTTGTTAACCCGTTGATACTCGTCTGTATCATCATCTTAGAACATGCGTCAAGCGTTTGTTTCTACCTGATACTCGTCCGTATCATAGTCTTAAGGATGCTCGTCCGCATCTTTAATCCATACACGTGTCAAACGCTTATGCCTTCTTGGATTTAGACACTCGTTTGTGTCTACTATTCCCCAAAAGAATCCCCTCAGAATCAACACTCGTCCGTGTTCCTTGTTAACCAGTTGGTACTCGTCCGTATCATCATCTCTGAACACGTGTCAGTATTTGTTTCTACCCGATACTCGTCCGTATCGTAGTCTTAGGGATGCTCGTCCGCATCTTTAATCTATACACAACGTCAAAATACTTATACCTTTTATTTCTTGGATGTAAACACTCGTCCGTGTTTACTATTCCCCAGTAGGTCGCCTGCAAAGCTACCTTTTTCTATCTGACATTCGTCCTATGTCATGATAAACCTTGAGAGCAGCCGTCCCCTGCTAGGTGATCGTCCTTCACCTCTTGATGATCGTCCTTCATCACGCTCGTCCGATGGCCGTCCCCATCCTCAACCTTTTATCCGGCATTCGTCCTATGCCGTGATTTTTGGCAGCCGTATCCTGCTAGGTGATCGTCCTTCACCTTTTTGATGATCGTCCTTCATCATTTTATCCGATGGTCATCCCCATCGTTGATCTTGTTATCTGACATTCGTCCTATGTCAGGATAAACCTTGAGAGCAGCCGTCCCCTGTTAGGCGATCGTCCTTCACCTCTTGATGATCGTTCTTCATCATGCTCATCCGATGGCCGTCCCCATCGTCGACCTTTTATCCGGCATTCGTCCTATGTCGCGATATTTTCGGCAGGCGTACCCTGCCAGGTGATCGTCCTTCACCTTAGATGACCGTCCCTCATCTTATCCCCAAGAGCAGCCGTCCCCTGCTAGGTGATCATCCTTCACCTTTGATGACCGTCCCTCATCATTATTTCATTTATTCTTTAACCCGATGGCCGTCCCCGTCGTGGTCCCTTTTCCTTTTCCTGATGATCGTCCTTCATCAGTTTAGCCCGATGGTCGTCCCCATCGTTGTTTACACTACTTTATGAACCTGATGGCCGTCCCCATCATTTTTACTAATCCCCAGAGGATCTTATAGCTTTACATGATGGCCGTCCCCATCATAATCTCTTATATCCCCAGCATGTCGGCCGTTCCCGTCATTGCTTTATTTCCCGCATTTTCCCCAGCTAGTCGGCCGTCCCCGTCTTTGCTTTATCTCCCGCATCTTTCCCAGCATGTCGGCCGTCCCCGTCATTGCTTTATTTCCCGCATTTTTCCCAGCATGTCGGTCGTCCCCGTCATTGCTCTTTCCCCAGCAGTCGTCCTCTGCTCGACGGACGTCCTCCGTCGCCTACGCTTTATAATATACTTTATTTCCTTTTACAATCTATATCCCTTTTCTTCTTCATTCTGTGAGTGCAAATTTTGGACTGTCTTTGGTATTCAACCACAAGTTATCTTGTTTGCCTGATAAGCCGTTGCTTACATCCTGCACAGCTAACTCATGTTTGAATAGGGGCAGCTGTAAACACCCCAAATTTGCCCTCACCCATTCACACCATGGCTTGTGGTCTCTTCATATGAATAAGTTCAATCATAGCATCTCATATTGCATATTTACTTCACTGCATTGTTTCTAAGTCATCTGCATCTAGGGTTTGTGATCTGAGCAATCCATGAGCCACTTGAGCCACTCCAAAGGTCATCAATAACTTTAAAAGGGTCCATGTATGTTCAAACATCATATTATATCCTCTCAAAGTCAAGAAAGTCAAAGAATCACAAGAACTGAGAATGGCATGGAAGCAGAGCCAGGTTTGACTGCACAAATGACCTAGAATTAGGGTTTTGGTTTCAAAGGCCATAACTCCAATTTTTTTTGGTAATTCTTGTTTCTATTGGTCTCTATCTGTTATGAGGAGCATGCATATCAATTTTCATGAAGAAATTCCATGGGGAAGTCATCTGATCAAGAGTTGACTTTTTGAGCAAGTCAATGCAAAATCAGGGCATCTGAGGCCCCCAATGACCCAACCAAAGGGTGTTCATCATCATTTTGATTATGTATGATCTTTATTTGATCATATAAGATGTTAGAAGTTCACAAATTTGAAGAATTTCAAGCCATTTGCAAAGTTGACTTTTTGGGAAAGTTGACTTATAATGAAAATTGCCATTTTGGGAAACTTTTTCAACCCTTGCTTTTTGATTCAAAAATGTTTCAAATGGGAAAACTTTGGTCATGAAAGTTGTAGAATGGATCATTCCCTTTTCAAAAACTACAAGAACTCATTCTAATTCATTTTGGATCAAAAGTTATGGCTTGTCAAAGTTGGGAAAAATCACATAATTTCAAGTTTTCCACCAAAGAGGCAAAGTTGCAAAATCACTTGCCAAGGCAAATTGTGCTATCAAATGGACTTCTAAACTTCATACAAACATGAACCAATGTCCAAAGATAAGAATTTACCAAGAGTTTGCTCATTTTTGTGACTTGTGGGGCAAGAAACTTCAAAAGGGCCAAAGATGAACCAAGTTGCAAAACCTCACTCAAACCCTAATCCACTTGCTTGCTGACTTCAGAATTGATCCTAGGGCTCTCCACACTTCTTGCTGCGCAGGACACCCCATTTGTCCTTGGCTAGCTATGAGCCCATACCTCTCTTACACAAAGTTTGACATTTTGGCCAAAGACCCATACCAATCACAATAGGGCACACCAACTCCACAGGCCTATCCATGAGTGATAAGTGGACCAAAGGCAAGCCATAGCACATAACCATTCATGCTGAAACACACTCCAAGCCCTAGTTCCAAGTTTATGCTTCATTTGCAAAACCATTCGAAACTGACTCCATAAGCTTCAAACACACAAACAAACTTCACCATTGATCTCAACATGACTCACTGATCACAAACCAACCATTAAAACAGCCTGAAAGTCACTGAAATCAAAACACGATCATCACTCCTTCTTGAACAGAACTTCTGCAATCTCCCAAATCAGCCATCAATAAAAGCTTTGAAGCATTCCATTGAGCTCAGGGGGACCAGAGGAGGCAGTTTGTAGAAGAGAAAGGCTCAGAAAGCTCCAGTTCGAAGAACTTCAGTTCAGGTATCCATCAAGAACAAATTTTCCAGAACTTCACTTACTTGTTCTAAATTGGTTCTACATGTTATCCTGATCATCATGATGTGTTTAAAAATGAAAATGGTGGAATATTGAGTATGTATGAGTTGTCTGAAACTTTCTGCCCTAAATTTGTTTTGCTTCGATTTGCATGATTGATGAATGAAAAATGGTTTTTGTTTGGGGGTTTTGATTCAGTAATGTGTGGGGTTTGATTCTGGGCAGAGAGATGTTGTTTTAGATGCTTAGAGAGAGAGATAAGGAAATGGCTCGTCGGAGAAGACGATCGGAACCACTGCTTCGGCCGTCTGAAAGTCATTAGCCCTAATTTTGTCATTAAATGAAGTTTGAATATGGAGCGTAGATTAGGCTGACTTAGTCAATCCCCCGCGCGTTTCAATGGCCCAGATTCCTCACTTAGCCCTAATCTCATTTATTTAAATTTAATTAATTAAGATTAGTCAGTTTGAATGACAACCACTGGATCACGCGCGCAGTCAACTCCCGCGCGTCCAGTTTGAATGCCAGCCCTCAGATCTGATTACTTCTCATTTTATTCTATTTATTTCATTTAATTTCATTTCTTTTGTACATTTATTTAAAAATAGTAAAAATCATTGAAAAATTCTGAAAAATTTTTATCAAACCTTTTACTAATTTTCAGAAACCAAAAATATTTTTATTTTTATTTTTTGCATTGGAAAATATTTTTAAATCATTTAAAAGTTTATTTTTAATTGATTAATGAGAATTAATTAATTAAAAATACTTTTGGGTATTTAAAAATCACAAAAAAATTCATGTAACATTTAAAATCATTTAGAAACTTTGTCCAACTCTCAAACCAAATTTCTTTTTTGATCTTGATGCCTTTTGACAATTTTCAATGGATTTAATTTCATTTCAAGGCATTGTTTTGATTCAAACTTCAAAAATCCATTTCTGCCTAACCATTGAGAGTTGCACAATGATTCTTTTTGCATTGCATCTTGCATAACATGTAGTTTATAGGATTAAATTGTCATGAATTGATCTTTCCTTTTCAATTTGTTTTGCATTTTCCTTGATGAGGTGCCTTAAAACCCTAGAAATCTTAGAAAATTCATAACCATCACTAGGATAAGAGTTGGGTCCCCTCCTTTGGGCAGTGAGTTTGTATAGGTTTAGGGTTCCTTTGAATGCATTTTCAAATTTTTATCATGATGTTTGCTTCTGGTTTTGGTTTTTGTTTGTGTATTGATCATAAACCCTAATTCATGCTTTCCTTTGCATCCATCTTCCATTTGCTTGCATACCATGACTTGCTATGACATCTTGTGCACCCATTTGATTCATAATACATCTTAGGACATATTAGAATCATGTTTGATCATTGCATCTTTCATTTGCCATGTTTTGCATTCATATCATTTCATAAACTTTTCATGAACATCCATGGTTCAATACATGCTTCATCTGCATTCTCATGCTTGTATGATCACTCTCATATCTTGTCATATGTTTGCATCATCTCTTAGCATCATTAACATCATACTCATGCTTCTGACTTTGTCTTGCATCATGCCATTTCATCTCATTTGCATTGCATTTCATTTCTTTACTAACTTTTCAGGTGGTAAGTTGTTTTGAGAAGTGAATTTGCCTTCACTTCTCACAATCTCTTTTCATCTCTCTTATGCATCATTGCTGCATTTTTGTATGTGTTTGGATTGAGATTGCTCATTATTGTTCATCTTATCTTTCTTTCTTCAAGCAACTTGACTTCTTAAGTGAAGCAAGTTGTTTTGCTTCTCTTTGCTCCTTTCATCTGCTTCCCTCCTTGGTGGTTCTTTGAAGATCTTTCTCTTAAACCTCACAAACCCTAGGAATGACCAAGCATGATAACAATTAGGGTTGATTAGTCCCCCACTTAGCTTTTACCTTTGTGTCTCTTTGAGTCTTCTCTTCTCATCTCTTAATCAAGGACTAAACCTTAAAGGTTTTAAGGCTTTGTAATTAAGCTTATGCATGCATCCTTCTATTAGGATGGAGTGTATAACTTTAATCCTAAGTGTTAAACCCTTAATGTGTTTAACTCCTTTAATCAATCCATCTAATAATCACCAAGACATCAAGCTTGTAACTTGGGCCTTGCATTAGGGCTCTAATTCTTCCTTAAATGGTTAAGAAGGACTAACCCTAGTGTTAATGGACAAGTCCCCCTCAAGTTGTCTTACAAACCATAAAAATAATTTCTTCATCTTATCACTAATTAAAATACATCTAATAAAGGCTTTGTTTTTTCATTAGGTTAATCCCTAATCATGAATTAAGTTAAGGAGCTTTCCTCAGTTTAAACATTCTCATCTATTATCCTTCTATTAGGATGGTGTAATGAGTCTGTTTAATCCCTGATTATGGCTTAATCTCATTACTCAACACTAAACAAAAACAACAAAAACATCTAACTAATCACAAGTAGGTTAATGATCTTAATCCTACACCATGGTGATTAAGTGTGAGATACTGACTTCACACTTAAGGTATTCTCATTACCCCTAATCAGAGGGAGGATGTGATGAGTTTACTAACCCTTGGTTTAGGCTTAAGCTCATTAACTTATGACAAATCTCCAAAAGCAATAAAAGACTGAAAATACAAAAACAAACAATAATCGTCTCCTCCGGGATTCTTTTCTCATCTCCTTCACTCATAAACGAGAACTTGCTTCTTCCGTCTAATGCAAGACAGTTTGCACCTGAGCCAGACAGGTCATACACTTGAGCATAGACAAGAAAGCAGTTCACAAGTCAATTTATCTTTTAGTCTCTTTGGGTCGAACTACGGTGTTCTGACTTCCTCATTGCACGAGAGGATACGTAGGCATAACTTAACAGTTATCGAACAAAAGTCTCTGTATATTCCCCCTTTCTTCCCAGTCTCATTCTTTAGCCTCATTATCATGAGCATTGCACTCTGTCCTTACACTGACACTTCACTTATACATTTCACTTCTCTTACACGGACACTTGTACATCCTTTTCCAGCTCTTTTTCTACACAAATTGCACTGACACTACCCCTTTAAAACACAAATCTTTTAAGCGTGGATCCCGTCGAGTACGGCGGACAATCTGGGTGCTAATACCTTCCCAGGTTGTAACCAACCCCCTTTCTCAGTCTCTCTGGTTCGCAACCGCCTTATCCATATCTTTCTAGGTCTATGCAGCATTACCTTTCCTCCGGGATAAAAATGCCTAGCTGGCGACTCTTTTCTTTTCTTGTGAGTTCACTCCTGTGTGTTCTTACATCCTCTTTTCGCCGACCGTTTGCGTCTGTACCCCTCTTGGCCCCGGTTGTCATTTGGTGGGAGCGACACATGGCCTGCGCCATGTCCCACTCATATTATGCCACACCCACAATTATACTACCGGTCTTGTTAATCGTCTCAAATCAGCATACTTCAAAAATAGTTTTCAACATGATACTTCCAGCAATCAACAACATCATCAATACTGGTTATAATCGACAACGTTCAATATCAATTAATCAATTTCCTTACGTATACTCACCACAACAAAAGCAACAGATAAATTTTTCTTTTAACAGTACCGAATAATCACCAACAATTTCTCAACCATTAATCCATCCATAAATCACGACAATTTGCTTACTCAACTATCGCAGAAAATAAGGTTATTCACAATAATTAAAACCGACATGATCAACACAAACTTAACGTCCGACATCATGGAATTCATATAACCCCAATCCCACATATTAATCATCGTATTCCCGATTATAGAGTTCGAACCCCACCCTTACCTTAATTGATGGCCGTTTCGAATCTCCGGTCGACTTTCCGATTGGGCTTCCGACGGTGACTTCTCGTAACCGTTTTCTCCATTTTTCCTTGTTCTCCAATTTTACTCGTTCTACTTTTCTCAACTTCTATTGATTCCAACTTCTCCTCTTGACTAATTCTCCTCTTTATTTTTATTTTTATTATAATTATTATTATAATAATTCAATCTTAATTGGGCTTTCTAATCCGCACCCCCACGACTTCTACTATCCACGCCACAACTAGGCCCACTTAAATAAATATTCTCATAATTCCATTATATTAATTCGAATATCATTTCTCCCGACTAAACCGACTAATCACCGACTATCAAATAAATCGCCCAAACTACCAAATCAACATAATCAACTATAAACGCAAAATATTCAATATTATTATCTACAACTTAAATCAACTTATTTAATAAATTCAACTCGAATTCAACTTATAAACATCAACAAATTATTCTGATATTTTGGAAATCAACTTAAATCAACTTCGAATACACAAAACATCGCAAATCAACACAACATAATACACTTATATTTAATTAAATGATTAATCAAATAAACAGATGTTACAACTCTCCCCCACTTAGAATATTTTCGTCCTCGAAAATTTATCTGATTCAACTACTCCAACTACTTATTTATTCCGACTAATCAACTCTCATCCTCGAAGGCAACCCCACTTATAATATAGACAACAATTCATAACACCAACATTAACAACAACTCAAACGACAATCAAGCAATACACTTGACAACCATCAACACAACACAACAAGTAACCAACTTATAACTTAGAACACATCAACACAAGAACACACAACTTAATTACAATGTTAATACTACCAAACTACCAACATCATTGTCATCCGTGTATGAATGACGACACCATGTGCTCGCTGCGCACTCTGATTACTTGCAATTTACAAAGTTTACCGAGTCTAAATCCAACTTACAATTATCAAAATCGACATATCAATAAAGCCTCTGGCTCAATCCTTTTGAAATTTTATTCCAACAGGTATTCTAACTCTTGTAGTTACCGAATACTTCAACTTAGCTTTGTACGATAATACCTTTTGAATATTCCACATAATTACAACGACGACTACTTCTAAATCTTGGATAAGACATTCATATACTTCCATGAATTCCCAATTATCATCAACACAATTACAACTTTACTATCTTTTAGCAACACGTCTTCGACAATCATCTTAACCACACAACATCATTACACCAAAATAAGGTACAAGGGTCCAACGAATCTCCACAAGATAACTCATACCCTTTGCCTCCAACTAATTCAACTCGCCGACTACTCGATCCTTACTCATACCGACACAACCTTTTATATATTCTTATCTGAATCAACACAACCAAACAACTCCTCTTATTCCAACCAAAACCTTTCTTTAATAAACCAACTTATAATTTCACTTCTAATACTTACAACTAAATTATATCTGACATACTTATCAAATCATCATTTCACATTTCCACCTACTTTCCTTTCTAATCATCTCAAGAGAACTTTAATTCTCAAGCTACTTAATTCATCATTAAACAACATTCCAATTATTCTGAGTCCAACTATGAATTTTCTTATTACAATTCAATCCAAGCGCAACTTCATACTTCCCTCTTAAATTCCAACTAATACTCTCATATAATAGCTTGCATCAACAAAACAAATAATACTCAAGCACTCAGCTTGACTTCAACCAATTCGACGTACATACTATACTAGTTGGCATGACACATCTATCCATCAATTATGATTACGTCTGCTATCAACAATAGATTAAGGGTGATCGGTTCCTCAATTCGTCAATAGACATCCAGCAACCATAACAGTGGCATAAATCATCATTACCCAACACAATAGTATACTTCAACTTGTGCCCAGAGTCCGTAAGCATAATGCCTCGTCAACTCTCTAAGGCTTACCAACATCTTTTTAGTCTCCTTAATTCCAACTTCATCAATGACATAAAACATCCAAAAATGCAGTACACCTTCTCTTATGTACACACATAGTACCACACGACTTTCAATATCCCTCTAACACCGGAATCACTACAATAAGTACCATTCAAAGTGGTTTGCTCCAATTATAACTTCTAACCAAATTATGATTCTTAACAACACCAATCAAACATCCATCTTCTTTCAACATAACCATCATCTAACATCGGCATTTTAAATGTCCTTATTCAACCTAAATTTCATCTCTATGCGTTCTCCTATACTTTCATATTCCTTCTAATACCGACATATTATTCCTATCAACATTCCACACTCGTCTTCATCTTTCCAAAAATTTCAGCAATAAATGCTCAACTTCAAACACAATTTTCTATTCCAATAAAAACCTCCAACTCACAAAATTATATTCTAACTAGAAGAGAATTTCGTGAAGATTCCATAACTTCAAGAATCGCTTAATTTCGACTTACGAGTAAAAAGTTATCCTCCTTGCAATGGGACTGGTCAATAATTCCCGTATGCAGAATTTTCCAAAAATCAGCAGCAGACTCAACTATTAAAATGCGCTTATCTCCCTCATCATAAACCTCCTGAATGAAAATCTTATATGAAAACTGTAGGGAATTTCGTAAGATTTCCAAAACGTCTAGAACCGCTTCAATCTGAATCATGGTTAAAAAGTTATGCCACTTCTCTTGACAGCTGTCTCAAGGTTGCAAAAAATAGAATTTTTGAGATTGGTGAATATAAATTCCACCTTTCTCCGTCTTACTTCTAAGTTCTACCAAAATCTTGCTCTACATCCAACTTCAAAATTTAATCGAATTTAATCAAACTAAACTCAAGGCATAGCAATCTACCGACTTGATCCTTCAACTTGATCCATCAACTTGTCTTTTTAATTGGAATAAATCCTTCTTTTTAAACAATATCCATCCAAAATACACGCACTTCTCAACCCGAACGACACAAATTCATGAATCCATGCTCTCGTCGGTCCGCAACGACGTCTCTTCAACAACCTTGCACTCTTGCAATAAACATCAACTTCGAACCAACTTCGACGTTCCAACAACAGTCTGGGAGTCACCTTCTCCCCCACTTAATTCCAACCAACACCTACAGACATCGACTAGAAACTAACAACAAGTACCGACAGTGTTTCACACACATGCTGCATACTGAGGAATTAAGAACAACAACAACACTAGACAACATTGGCCGGACGGACCGACCTGCTCTGATACCACTATTGTAACACCCCAAATCTACCCGGCGAAAAATCATAAATCAGAGTTTCAAAATTCAACAACAAAACAGGATGCTACATTTTTCAACTTTAACAAGTTCATTTAATCTCATGAACATCGATATATAACACTTTCAAATAGGATGAAACTATAATTTCAACTCTTATTTAATTCCTTGAAATAAAACAACTTTTACAAATAGGCAGCGGATCCACAATTATTCAACTTTGCATCAGTTAACAACTTGTTCAACCTAACAACTTAGTAATAACATGTGGTTCATTGAAACAACTTAAAACAACAACTAAATATAACAATAAAACAATTAAGCGTTCATCCCCCCCGAGTGTTACGTATCAGAGCGATGACACCGACTTGATTATAAAAGTAAGCAACTATAAACTGGAATACATGCACGTTACCAATCAAGGTAACATTCAACAACAGAAAGGGGTGAGATATCGAACCATATAAACAAGAGTATGGTAATTAATATGCTAGATAGAATCCTACAATTTTCATACTATCCCACAACAACATCTTACCAATCACCCAAACCATCAACATGTTTTATCAAATTAATTATTATATCAACATAACCAATTTCCAACTATAACATTAACATATACACCTTCATCAACTTCGACGAACATATACAACATATTCAACTTCTTCAATATCAACATAATTGACATTATGAACATAAACATATAAACAACTCAGGCAACATAATCATATAATCAACTTATCCAACATAATCATATAATCAACTTATCCAACATAATCATATAATCAACTTATCCAACATAATCATATAATCAACTATTCCAGCATGAACCACTTACTCAACATAATTAACTTAAACCACATAATCCACTTAAATCTACATAAACAACTTATTCAACTTGAGCAACATACACAACTTTATCAACGTAAGCAACAAGAACAGCTTTATCAACTTGGCAACACAAACAACATAATTAATGCGACACAGAATGCGACTCGACTGTGCATATGCATGTGGTACCATTGGAGTAAAACTCCCAACTTAAAATATACCAGGTTATCGAGGTATCTGCAAGGCATAAGCCTTCAACTTAATAATTTTGTCAATCCAGGTCAACGTGGTGAGCATCAGCTCCAACTTAGAAATGCAATAGATGCCATGAGACCACCAACGCAACATATAAACAGCGAACAACTCAAAACAACATAGAACGAACAACGCATAAACTTAAATTCAACATGATTCAACCTTGGCCATAGGCCTACAACTTTCAACGCTGGTCATATGACCTACTACTTTAATAACCAACGTTGGTCCTTTGACCTTCAACTTAGCAATGCCCATATAGCGGAGAAAATCAACATACACAACAGTACTTGAAAAATACTCATGTTCAACACAACTTAACAAAATACACTGACTAAAATCACCTACTAATTATTACAAACTACCTCGTCAATTTTCGTTAAATTCAGGACAACTAATTTTATCGTGTAATTTCACTCGGTTGACTAAATCATCATTGTCCTGCACCTTACACACCTGCTAATCATTCCCACTGCATATGTTACATTCAACCTATTAATATTCACCTTTTCTGCTATTAATCTATACTGTCTTTAAATTAAACCGACACTTTCTTCTAAACTACATAATATAGTGCTATTTCAAAACTATCTTCTTACTGTTCATGCTATACGAAATTAAAATGTTAAGTCTGACTGCTAATTATATTTCTCCTTAATTTACTAATACATGATTCAGAAATTATATAGTGTAGATTTAATTTCATAAAAGGTTAATTGCACCATTCCAAAGGTCATAAGATAATATGGCTTAAATTAAAAATTTAAATCATCGCACTTAAACAGGGTGGCCTGCGCCACCCTTGTTCCTTAAAACACATGGCATGCACCATGTATCTTTTCCCCAAGTACATCATGGCCTGCGCCATGGCATGCTTAAGACAGCATGGCCTGCGCCATGGCTTATGTCTAAGGCCATCATGGCCTGCGCCATAAGGGACAATAATGGGCATGGCCTGCGCCATGCCACCACATGGCATGCGCCATGTCCCACTCATATTGTGCCACACGCACAATTATACTACCGGTCCTGTTAATCGTCCCAAATCATCATACTTCAAAAATAGGTTTCAACACGATACTTCCAGCAATCAACAACATCATCAATACTGGTTATAATCGACAACGTTCAATATCAACTAATCAATTTCCTTACGTATACTCACCACAATAAAAGCAACAGATCAATTTTTCTTTTAACAGTACCGAATAATCACCAACAATTTCTCAACCATTAATCCATCCATAAATCACGACAATTTGCTTACTCAACTATCGCAGAAAATAAGGTTATTCACAATAATTAAAACCGACATGATCAACACAAACTTAACGTCCGACATCATGGAATTCATATAACCCCAATCCCATATATTAATCATCATATTTCCGATTATAGAGTTCGAACCCCACCCTTACCTTAATTGATGGTCGTTTCGAATCTCCGATCGACTTTCCGATTGGGCTTCCGACGGTGACTTCTCGTAACCGTTTTCTCCATTTTTCCTCGTTCTCCAATTTTACTCGTTCTACTTTTCTCAACTTCTATTGATTCCAACTTCTCCTCTTGACTAATTCTCCTCTTTATTTTTCTTTTTATTATAATTATTATTATAATAATTCAATCTTAATTGGGCTTTCTAATCCGCATCCCCACGACTTCTACCATCCATGCCACAACTAGGCCCACTTAAATAAATATTCTCATAATTCCATAATATTAATTCGAATATCATTTCTCCCGACTAAACCGACTAATCACCGACTATCAAATAAATCGCCCAAACTACCAAATCAACATAATCAACTATAAACGCAAAATATTCAATATTATTATCTACAACTTAAATCAACTTATTTAATAAATTCAACTCGAATTCAACTTATAAACATCAACGAATTATTCCGATATTTTGGAAATCAACTTAAATCAACTTCGAATACACAAAACATCGCAAATCAACACAACACAATACACTTATATTTAATTAAATGATTAATCAAATAAACGGGCGTTACATTAATGAACACGACTAATAGTACTTGCAAAATAGAGAGGTAGTTTGGCTTGTATGCCCCAGGGTCATGGTTTGAATCACCCAGTTACCAAACACATCAGATATGCGTCAAATGTTTTTACTCTCCTGCATGAATTATAAAGCATTCATGTACTCGTAATGCAACACTTATCACAATTTGTCAGACGTTTTTGTAACCAATCAATGGTGGATAAAAAACATGTGGAAACAAATTTGAACGAAATTTTACTTTTATTGATTGAAGGAATAGCCATGAATAGGCGTTACATCAGGAAGCAATCCCTTGAAAGAGGAAACTGCATAAAAGGAAAATAAACTAACCTAATGGCAATGTGAAAAATCAAGTCTCATCAAGCTCCGGCCCGGCTATGACTTGTATGTCCTCAAGACTCTCTGCAGATCGCAGTTGTTCGTTTTAGTCCCTCTTTTGCGTGGATCGCCCTTTCGGGTTTTCAATCCACCGGGATACCTTTTTTTCCTGAACTGTCCAATGTGGCTTTTCAGTTCAGCGGGTGTACATTTTTCCAAATATTTCCCTAACTTTTGCCCGAGCCTTTTATTTTGTTTTTGGCTCACTGAGATGCCTCTTATTTTTTCCTGGACTCTTATTCTGTTTTTGTCCAGCGGATCTTTTATACGAAGTATTTTCTAACTGCGTCTACGTTAACAGGGGATTGGAAGTCTTCGCCATCCATAGTCGTTAGCATCAAGGCTCCACCCAAGAAGACCTTTTTGACCACGAATGGACCTTCATAGTTGGGTGTCCACTTTCCCTAGTGATCATTATTAGGAGGAAGAATCATTTTCAGCACCAAGTCGCCGAGTATGTACCGTTGAGGGCGTAATTTCTGGTCGAAAGCTCATTTCATCCGCCGTTGATACAACTGTCCATGGCATACAGCTGCTATCTCTTCAATAAGGCTCAGTTGATTATACCTGGATCGGAGCCACTCAGCTTCGTCAAGTTTGACGTCCATCATTATTCTCAGCGAGGGGATCTCGACTTCAATTGGTAGGGTTGCCTTTATACCGTACACAAGAAAGAACGGGGTTTCCCTTGTCGAGGTCTGCACCGACGTCCGGTACCCATGCAATGCAAACGGTAGCATCTTATGCCAATCCTTGTATGTCACAACCATCTTATGCACGATCTTCTTGATGTTCTTATTCGCCGCCTCGACGACGCCATTCATCTTTGAGCGATATGGCGAAGAGTTGTGATGCTCAACTTTGAAATCCCGACACAAGTCTGCCATCATCTTGTTGTTGAGATTAAAACTATTGTCAGTAATGATTTTTTAGGGAATTCCATACCAGAAGATGATATCTCTTTTGATGAATCAGGCTACCACTTGTTTGGTGACATTGGCATAAAACGCCGCTTCAACCCACTTCGTGAAATAGTCTATGGCGACTAGGATGAAGCGGTGACCATTGCAAGCCATTGGCTCAATATTTCCAATCATATCAATGCCCCACATGGAGAATGGACAAGGTAAATACATGACACACATTGGATTTGGAGGTACATAGACCTTAACAACATAGATTTAGCACTTATGGCATTTGCGGGAGTACTTGCAGCAATCAGATTCCATGGTGATCCAATAATACCCCGACCTTAGAAGCTTCTTTGCCATAGCATGCCCTCCAGCATGGGTACCGAAGGAGCCTTCATGAACTTCTTGAATCAACAGGTCTACTTTGTGTCTATCCACGCATCTGAGCAGGACCATGTCGAAGTTCCGTTTATAGAGCATATCATCTTGATTCAAGAAGAGCCCTCCTGCCAGCCTCCTGAGGGTTTTCTTGTCTTTACTGGATGCCCCTGCCGGGTATTCCTTAGACTTTAGAAATTGCTTGATATCATAATACCAGGGTTTGTTATTGTCATCACTGTCAACTGCTAACACGTATATCGGTCTTTCGAGACGAGAGACATCGATTCTAGGCACATAGTTCTTTTGATGAACCTTAATCATGGAAGATAATGTTGCCAAAGCATCAGCAAACTGATTCTCGTCTCAAGGTATGTAGTGCAGCTTGACCTTTGTGAAGAAAGTTAACAATCTCCTGGTATAGTCCCTGTAAGGAGTCAAATGAGATGACAACCCCGTATGATGCTTAGATAAGATGACAATCATGGAGAATTGATGCTTATTACCCCGTGTCAGTTCAAGAGATAACAACCAGATATTCAAACCAAGTCACACATATCATAAACTGGAATCTGAATATAATAATGTCCCCGAAGGGTGCCAATTCATAAATCAAAGAGTAGCAAAGCAATGTAAAGAGGAATCCCATAACAAGCCTGTGGGTAATCCAGGTACAAGAGTATGAGACTAAACCCTAGGAAGCTCCATGTCTTACAGCCTCCAGCTAAGACGATTGACGGCTTGGAACAACTGGGCAATGTCCGGATGACTCGGCTCCTGGATGAGCTTTTGGATAAGAAGATCCTTTAGATCAAATGAAGTGTGCAGCTCGTTGATCTGTTGTAGGAACACCTCTTCCCTTTCCTTGCTAGGGCTCGGCTCAACCTTGACTTTATTGATATCAGCTTGAAGCTTCAGCTCTTCTACCTCCTTCTGGGTGTCTTTAGCTGCTTGTTGACTCGTTGCCATCTTCTGAAGGTAATCTCTTCGTTGCTCGTGGGCTTTCTGAAGCAGCTCTCCCTGCTCGTTTAGAGTCTTTTGAAGGCCTTTGATCTTGAGCTTGTACTCAATCTCGATCTCTTTCTGCTTTCTCAGATGGTCATCCCACTTCTCCTTCCAGAGGGTCACAACTTCATTGGCTTTATCCAAGGCTTTCTTATCTTTCCGGTGATGACTCGTCTTGTGGATCTCAGCTAAACCCCGCTTCTTGAAGTAGAGTTCTTATTCTTTGAAGTCTTGCTGCTTGAGCCTGACTGCCTCTTCATCCTGATGAGCTCTTTCTTCTAGCTTCTGGTTCTGAATCATCAGCTTCTGACAGGAATTGTTGGCCTCCTGGTTTTCAGCTCTAAGTTGTTGGACCAAAGCCTCCAGCTTCTGGTAGTCTTCCAATGGAATAGTTGCAGAAGGTAGAACTGGTGCAGAGAAAAGGATTAGGGACACTTGAGCTTTCTCCCTTATCTAGGCTTCGAACTCGGGGAACATTTGATTGTTGCTTTTGCCCAAACGTTCTACACCCTTTCTTTTGATGAGTTTCCAGGTATGTCTTCACAAAGCGCTTCATCATAAATTCTAGCCTAGAATTGGTTGTTGTTTCAATGAAATCCTTCATTAATGTTTCGAGGTTGGAATTAACGGATTCTTGGGTTTCCTCAAAATATTGGGAGTGGTAATTTGGGTGGAAATGAGTTAGTGTCGCGTTGAAATCCTCTATTAGTATTTCGAGATTAGAATTATGTGATTTTTTCGGTTCCTCAAAATAATGGGAATCGTAATCATAGGGAAAATTTGAGTGTGATTCCTCAAAGTACTGGGAGTCTTGCGGTTGGTAATTATAGAGAAAATTTGGGTATGGATCCTCAAAATATTGGGAGTGAGTCGGTGTCGCACTGAAGTCCAGCATTAATGTTTCCAAGTTGGAATTATGGGATTCTTGCGACTCCTTTAAATGTTGGGATTGGTAGTTGTAGAGGTAATTTAGGTGAGAATGAGTTAGTGATGCATTGAAATTCTCCATTTGTATTTCGAGGTTGGAATTATGGGATCCTTGTGATTCATCGAAATACTAAGAGTGGGGATGGTAGAAAATATTTGAGTGATACAAAGTTATTTAGACAAGAGTGCCTTAGTCTATACAGTGCAACAACGGAATAACAATATTGACTATTGGTCCCCGACAATGGCGCCAAAAACATTATGTGTCCGCAAGTGCACAAAAATATCGAAGTAATATAAAAGATTGTCGAACCCACAAAGACCAATGTCAACCTACTGTAATCCATTGTCGCTTTGTAAAGCTAAGGCTAATGATATTTGATAAAAGGGAAACTAAGACTAGAATTAAAAAATACTAAGAAAATATAATAGAAAAGAGAGACCAAAATTTGATTTTGTGTACCTCAGGCACTTCGTAATTGGTTGGCGTTAATCTATGTATGTTCCGTAGAAAATATTGGTTTAAAGACTCCGCCTCACACTCTCGCGGTATTGATTAAAGCCACATCTCCTAACCACGTGATTTTTCTCTCGCTCGCCCATCTTAATTAGAAAACGTATTTTGAAAATCAATTAGATCTTAATCGATACCTAAAATGCTCTTGTTGTATTTAGAATCAATGCCCCGTTCCCACTATCTGGTTCGACCCCCATGCTCTCGCAGTGCTAGCTCTAATCTTTACTTCCTTTTCACTCTCGTGACGAAATAGTGTTAAATAACCTCTCACTCTCGCGACAAAGCTATTTAAATTAAACTTGGAAACAAATACCAAAATAGAATTTATAATAAGTTAACGCTAATTTCATTACCGCGGCCGTCGGAACGAAGGTCCTCACATACCAGACTCTAAACTATTTTGCCGAACATGGAATTAAATTAAAATTACATAAACATGGTAAATATAGTAAGGGACAACATGCTTAAACAATTATGAAATGCAATAACAATAATAATAAAGAGATAAAATAAAGAACCTGTAAATACAGGAAAGTAAATGGAGACATGAATTAAACAAAACTGGAAATAACTTCAATAAAATGATGGCAAGATTGTTGACCCAAGCAGTTACACATATTATAGGCCTAAAAACTAATCAGGGAGTAATTCCTCGATATGAGAAAATACCCCTTTTACAATTGTAATTTTCTGCCTAAAACTATGAACAACGCTTTCGCGCACAAAACGTGGATCCTCCAAAAATAAATCCCATGTCCTATTTATCGTCTTGAAAACCTGGTGGAAAATGTTCGCCCAAGAATGTAGGAGTTCATGGAGAAAAATCGGGGAAAGTGGTCTCGTGAGAAAAGTCTGGAAGACTGGGCGGAATGAGAAAATGGCTTCGTGTGGCGGGTGTGAAGTGGTGGGTGGCACAAAAGATGTGGCAGACACCAATCCCATGTGGAAAGCGCCATATCCTTGTTATTTCTTGTTATTTCTTGGTGGCAGGTACTACCCATGGTATGTGGTGGGTGCCACATTCAATTAGCGTGGCAGGCGTCACCCTTTTGAATTATGGTGGGTCCCACCTTATTTTCTTTCATAAATTTATATTATTTTCTTCATACTTCTTCTTTTCTCCATTATTTATTTTTTCTTTCCTTTTGCAATTAAAATTCATTTCTATCAAACACTTGAAAAAGACAATAAATATCGGCTTAATAAAATATAAATCAAGGAAAATAAATAAAAAAAACTAAATTATATGCAAACCGGGTCTAAAAGTATGATATATTTATGTGTTATCATGTACATGTTGTACTAAAAGCCTAGGGGACAAAAGAGAAATAAATTTAGCATTGCATATATGGGGACAAAATTTTATCTCATAATTTAGAGAAATTATACAGCATTGGAATTGTGTGCAATGCTTTACAAAGGAAGTAATATTCCCAAAATTATTTGTATTTCATCCCTATTCATTTTGGAAGAGAGAGCACAAGATCTATGTGTACTGAGAAAAGTTTTGTATCCATAAAAAGTGGTTTACATAAAGCAACAAATGAGAAACAACCAGCATTAGCAGTTCTGACGATATATACATACTTAATATAGATTTTGAAATTAGGTTAAACTCTTAGGGATTCAATATATATTTGCAATTTAGATCACTTAAAACTAGAAAATATATATGAACAAAATTTGTTTGCATAATTAACATACCTTCATGAAAGGTTGGTCACGGTAAGGAAATGAGTCATGAAACTTTCCCTCAAAAGCAAGGATACGCGATTCACCAATGCTACTTCCTATTGTAAATGTTTCTAAGTCTATGCAACCTTCTACTATTGATGTTGTTAATCTAGTGTCACCTCCTGAGGGTGAGGATACTGCGGATATTGAGCCCGAGGGATTTGGAGGTGGCCCTATAGATTTGTCACTACTTCCTCTGTACCTAGACCATATTTTCAGAAATATATGGGATGGAGAGGTATCATTAGTTGGATTCATTTTTTTATGTTTATTTTAACTGAAAAATTTATGACATTGATTTTTATTTTTTTATGAGCTGATCCACATAAGCTTATTAACCATGGTCGAAAGATTACTAGCTTTCCTCAGCCAAATGAGGAATTTTTTTAGGAACTTTTGTCCTTATTTGACCTGAAGGACTTGTGCATGACCGGTTATACTACGGTCAACCACGGGATGCTTAATGCATTCATGGAGACATGGCACTCAAAGACCTCATCATTTCATCCTTCGTATGGTGAGATGTCTATCACACTCGACGTTATCTCGTGTTTCCTATATCTTCCGATCAGGAAGCGATTCCTAGATCATGAATGGATTACCAAAGACAAGGCACTCGAGATGATGGTAGACTATATATAGGTTGACCCATAAGAGGCAAAGGAGAAGTTGGATAAAACCAGAGGTGCTCATGCTAGATTTGAATACCTGAAGAAAAAAAAGAAATATAAGGCTGAGGTCCTGAGAGCACAATAAGCTAGAGGTGATGATGAACAGGTGGCACTCCAAAAATCGCATGTTATGAGAGCATACATGTTATATTTGGTTGGAACTCCGATTTTTGTGGACAATAATGCCACTTATACAGATGCATCTATCTACGGTACTTCGAGAATTTCGAGCAGATCCATGAGTACAATTTGGGGGCCACTTGTTTGGTCTACATGTACTCGAAGTTGAGAAAGGATTGTATATGGAAGATGAAGCAGGTCACATGCAACTTCATACTACTGACAGTAATAATTATTGGTCTTTGATTGTTTCTTTGTCATTTTCATTTCATCTTTGCAAAGTCATTATTGATGATTCGTGTGTTCCAAAGTTTTCATTTCATGCTTAGATCCTTTAACACTTCCTGCGCATCTCCAGTTGGGTGAGTGTGCCAACTTACACTAAGGATATGCTACATGTTACAGCTTTTTCCCCGCTCAGAGGGAACCAGGTGACCGAGCATTTCAGTCTATTTTGACAATTTGGTTGTCGAGGACATGCACTTCAACATCTATGTTCATCACTTGAGACGCGACCATTTGATGAGATAGTGTTATACTCTGGATGGTTGGCATGTGGATCGCGTCTCGCTGCTCCTCATCTTCCCGAGCGTGTCATGTGGCAGTTCAACTACACGCAGATCATTCTCAGACATCTTGTTGTCTCGGGTCCTCCTACCTTGACACGTAGATAGATAGATGACATGTTCGATGATTATGAGAGTCATCTGGTACCGAAGGAGGCACGGAGTACCATAGTTGAGAGCGACTGGAACTATGTTAAAGGGTACATCAAATGGTTTTTCAGGGTGTCACATTCATACATGGTGCATGCTGCTCTAGGAGATCCACCGAGGTCAACTCATCAGGAGATACTAGAGGAGAAGCAGACACAATTAGATCATGCTGAGAATGTCTTGCCTATATGTCATCTCATAGTGGAGATTGCGCAGGAAGGCATTGACACATGTATCTTTCCTGATGGGTCTGATGTGAGGCAGGTCCTAGATGACATCATGACAGAGTCTCGAGGATTTTGATGTATCGAAGACAGCATCGGATGACGGGAGGGATTGATGGCCAATGAGGTGGAGGAGGCAGATGAGAGATAGTCAGATATACACACTAATAGTGATTTGTATATAGTAGTAGTATTATGGTCTGTATTTTTTTTTGTTGACATCATGCTACCTTATCATTGCTCTCGATTGTATGCAATTTTTTACATTTATTGGTCTTTTATTTATATTTGGCATTTTTGGACCATTTGGATTTATGTACGCTTATATATATATATATATATATATATATATATATATATATATATATATATATATATATATATATATATATATATATATATATATATATATATATATATATATATATATATATATATATTGATTTCGATTGTATGGTATGGTTTAAATCTGCATCCAAATACACATAAGCAAAACATAACATGAAGATTAATGTTCTGATACGTTAAAGAAATGTATATCTGTGAATTTCAAGGAGATGCATCTTTGGAATATACATGTATACTGACTTCTAAGTGTGATGCATAATATGTTTTAAATTGTTACGGAGATGCATTTCTAAAATATTTTAACGTTCAATTAGAATTTGATGCGTCCAAAGATATATCTCCGAAATTTAGAAACATTTAAATAATTGCACATGATGTCTAAAATATATAATATCTCCGAAATTTAGAAACATTTAAATAATTGCACATGATGTCTAAAATATATAAAAGATGTATTAAGTAACTCAACCACTTAAAATTTATAAATTGAAGTTTGGTTCATGTTAATAACATTGTATGTTAGATACATTTTTTTTCAATTACAAAATCTAATTTTAATTAATATATAATTTGAAAATAGAAAAACACCTAAATTTATATTTTATATTGGGATGAGAATTAATTTTTGGAGTAACCTAGTTTCATTAAAAAAAATACTGAATTAACGTAGTTTTTGATGTATTTACGAAAATGACGTAGTTTAAGGAAGATTTGTTAATCTGAGAAAGTTTGAAATTTTTTACATTTATTCGTCAATCCATTTAGCGAATGAATGTTAAAAAAATATAAAAAAAATTCATTAGTCAAATGGATTCGCGAATGGATGTAAAAAAAACCATTAGTTAAATGGATTGGCGAATGAGTGTAAAAATATTTTTTTACAAAAAAACATTAACCAAATGAATTGGCAAATGAGTGTAAAAAAAACAAAAAAATTCATTCATTAGTTAAATGGATTGACGAATGAGTGTAAAAAAATAAAATTTAATTCATTAATCATTTGAAATGACGAATGAGTGTCTTTTTAAAAAAAATTCAAACTTTCGCCAATCAGATTAAAAAATCGTTGAGATGACACTGAAGAAAAATTTAAGAGAAACATCGTAAATATACATACTTTATACACATGTTCTCACTTAAATTCAACAAACAACGTAGAAACATATATAAATTAATTTAAAATTTTATATTACATACATGTCAAAGCTCAAAACGGGCAAAAAGAAGTAAATTGAACCAAAAGCTTAAGTGATAAGAAACACTTTTAAACTATATATATTCTTTTTATAATCAAATTTATAATAAATAATATAAATGATTTATATTCCTACTTCAAAAAATATTAAACTTCTTTTTATAAAAACCATATTTTAAAATTTAAAAAATATATAATATAAAAATTCATATGACACATTTCATTATCCCATAAATAAAAATTAAAAAGAAAAATTATAATATAAATATTTATGCCAACTAGAGAGCTAAAACATATAGCAGTGATTCTCCTGTAAAAAGAAATAAGGGATTTTTTTCTAAATTTTGTAGTTTTAACATCTAAACATTATTTTGTTTAAGTTAACAATTTTCCAATTTCACACTTTGAATTGAATTCAAATTTCCAATAAAACTTAACTTATTGTTATTATTATAGATTATAAATCTGGTCATTAATTCATTCATTACACAAAGTAATCAATTTATTTTCTAGTAACCAAATAAAAGGATGCCGCGAATTGAAAGATAATAATAATAATAATAATAATAATAATAATAATAATAATAATAATAATAATAATAATAATAATAATAATAAAATTTTACTCAATTAAAATATAGAATTTAAATTTAATAATAATAATAATAAATTAAAAAAATATTACTTAAACAAACAAAATAAATGTGGAGAAAGAAAGATTTATGTTTTATAATTTCTCTACAAATTTTAGAATTCGAAATGTTTGTAAATTTTGGAATTCTAAAATTCTAAAAGAATTTTGTCAATTATACATAAAGGATGACGAGATAAACTAATTTGAATTCGACCCATGCGAAAATATTTTCATTGCAAAGAACTAAATAGAAAAGAAAAAATATCTAGTGTCTCATTTTTTAACAAAGGGTGTCGCATTTTTTAAAAAAGAGGAGTACTATATAGTAACTAAAAATGTATATTCTGCTCTTTTAAATTGAATGATCTATCTATTAAAACATTTTAAAAATGTATGAATTTTTTGTTTTGATAATGTACGGTTACTATTAATGCATACTCCACTTTTGAATTTTTTGTTTTGATAATGTACGGTTACTATTAATGCATACTCCACTTTTAAATTGAACGAGCTACCTACTAAAACATTTCAAAATGTGTGAATTTTTAATTTTCAATACGACTTTTCTTAATTATATCTTTTAATTAATATTATTTATATCATTTTTAGTATAATAACTTCTAATCTCATAAATTTTGTAGAAGAGAATTGTATATCCGTGCCTAGCCTATTCAAACTCGGCAATGGGGCATACACCCGATTTTTTTGTTAAGGGATTTTTTAATGCATCGTACATGTTACTTAGGCATCACGTGAAAATACTAAAATATTTTCAGATATCGAAAATACACCAATAGAAATACTGAAATTATTTGCGGATAATTAACCGCAGGTATACCTGCGAATTTAGCAACGACTTTTTATTGCAAAAATTTGTTTCCCACAGAAATAAAGTCGCAGCAAATCTCGCAGGAATTTCTGACACATTACCTGCGACTTTGGTTTCTAAATTAATATTTTTATTTTCCTGCGGATTTTACTGTAATTTTGCTCGTAGGAATTAGACTAAAATCCTCTGACAGGAATTGCTGCGACGTTTTTGTTGCGATTATCTAATGCTAATTTTTTATTTAAAATTTAATAGTGTTTTTAATATTAATAAATATAATTATAAAATATAATTGAATAATGTTTTTGAGATATTTTAATTTTATATTAAATCTTATTTTTCTAATTTTTTTACTATATTAATTGAATTTTTTATTATTTCTTAAAGAAAATATATTTATTTAATTATTTATTTATTATTGTGAAAATTAGAAAAATTAAAAATATATACGAAAAAATAATTGAATTATTCAGTTGAGCCAAAGAATCAATGGTAGATTGGTAAATACCATAATGACTATATAGAGTCTAATTTTAATCAAAGTTAATAAAATAATCTTTTTATTCGATTGATAACATATATTTTTTATATTATTTTATATTGATAAATATATAATCCTTTTGTGTATTAAAATATTGATAAGTGTTTTATTTTATGTATTAAAATATTTTGATGAAATTAATAACTAAATTATTATTATAGATTATTATAGAGATCAACTTATTAATTTACAACTCAATTTTACAATTTAAAAATTATTAATATAAAATAAAATAAATAAATTTTGGAATAAGAAATAAAAAGGTTTCAAATAAATTATGAGTTGGAATAGTATTGACAAAAAAACAATATGATCAAGTGTATTAAAATAAAATAATATTATATTATAATTGATCTTACCTTATCAGAATGGTCTTTCAGGTGTTGAGCCACGAACGTGATGGTTGAGTGAGAGATGGTGGGGGTGTATCTGCAAGACACTTTAATGCTTAAGTGAGTATAGGCACAGAAATATATTGGAATAGTTGATCCAGAATACCTGACCCCTTAATGAAAGAGAGTATTTATAATGTGCCCCCAGCACTGGGCCAAGGTTCTTTCATGGGCTAGATCAGCTAGACCCAAGGAAGAACTGCCAAGGAGTGTTAAAACCTAGCATGTGGTCTTGCCCTTGGTCCAACTGCCCTTATATTATAGGAGATAATAGTGGACAGTTGGGTGACGTATCATACGTGGGGGAGGCATGGTCTCCCCTACTGCCAGCTAGTGGGTTATGGGTGTGCCCGACGATTTAGCCTTTTGCTCGCTGGGTTGGGTCTCTGCCCGAATGATTGGGTCTCTGCCCGACACACTCTTAGAGGCCCAGCCCGGAATAGGAGCCCCCCAAGTCGAAACTCTGGGACAGAGTGAGGACTTAAAAAGAACTTGTCGGGCATAACTCTTAGTGTCGTGGACAGTTACGAGATCCTGCAAGGCGAGGAGCGGAATGTATCTGACAATCCCGGGCTGCCTTATCGTAGAAGCCTGGAGTCTCGTCTTGTTGAGTTGACGATGCAGCTCGAAGGATGTGGACGCAGGAAGTTGAAATGTGCTTAAGTTAGCGTCGGGGAATCTATGAGTATTTGTTTTCGTCTGGGAAAACTTCATAGTGCACAGCCTCCTTTGGCGTCGAGGACACAACGCATGCTCGCCGTCCTTTGGAATTCTTCAGAGTGACGTGTCCACTGATTTTAATGTGTGTCGCTTCGTTTCTCATGCATTAAATGTTGGCCGCCCTACAAAATCTAGGTTATGATTGCCTAGGGCGCGCCCTTTCACGTAATGCCTATAAAAAGGGTGAGGGGACCATTTCATTTTTCCTTTTTCTCTCCTCTGACATTTTACCGGATACTCAACTTCTCTCCCGCTAGCACAATCACCGTCGTCGATGTCGTTCACCGCCGTTATCACATCTCCAGAACCATGTCAGGTAACACCTTGATTCCCTTTTTCTGGAAATTTTAAACTTGATTAGTTAGTTATAATAGTGAATTACTCGTCGAAGTAGGTAGAATGTATGTTCATTAGGCGATTTTTAGGGTTTTTGGATGAATGTCCCGGGCTTAATATGAATATGCCGAGCAGAAATAGGAAATTTAGGTAAAGGTCTCGGGCATGGTGTGAACATGTCGGGAAAACGTGGGGGTTCCATTTGAATGTCGTGGGCATGTTTTGAATGTCCCGGGAAGAATCTTCATGAATTCTTTGAATGTCCTGGCATTATTTGAATGTCCCGGGCGATACCTTCATAGGTTCCTTGGGTTTCACATGCGTTTTTTGAATGTCTCGGGTAATTTAGTATTGGTGTGTTGGGTATTGATCTCCTCGCCCTTTCACTTGAACTGCGGTGGAAAGGTGAATTTGATGCAACGTCGAATTCACTTGTTCCTTATGCTTTTTAGGTAATACGAACCAAGGACGTCTCGTAGAAGGGAGCACGGCATCTTCGTCCGAGAGTGAAGACCTCGCATGGGTTGCTGACGAACCAATGGAGACAGAGTCTTGCTTTATGGACGACCATTCTAATGCCCATACGGTAGTTGAGGATGTGGGTCCCGACGGGCCTCTAAATTGGCAGTGTTACGCTCCCATTCCTAAGCAACGGATCTGCTCATATTTTCGGGGCAAGCGGTTTGCTATGTACGAGTTTTCCTTCCGAGAAACGGGGGTGCGACTCCCCTTCAATGATTTTCAGATGGGGGTCTTCAGGTGGCTCAAGTTGGCGCCCTCGCAACTCCATCCCAATGCCATATCGTTCATCCGGGCATTTGAATTGGTATGCTAGTATCTCGAAATCGGGTGTACCATGCCCCTCTTCTTTCGCGTTTTCCACCTGTAGAGGTCGGGCAGCGATGGGCGGCATAGCTGGGTCTCTTTCAAACAGCCTTCGGGGCTATTCAAAACCTACCACGATTCTATCCTAAATTTCAAAGACATATGGTACACGGTGAAGCCCATCACCCAGCAGGCCCTCAACATCATATATATCTGGGAACGAAATGCTAATGGCGGGGAACGCCTGGTGTCGAAGATCCCTCTTGAGTGGAGGTCGGATCATTTCAATTTGTCGACCAGTCATTATAGGGTAAAGCCCGAGAATATGGGGACCGAGGACAAGTTGGCCTACAAAAAGCTAATGGCCTATGTCCGGGGTTTCAGCCCTGCAACATGCATGGACCGGCTAGACAACCTGTTACTGGGTAACGATGGATTTCCCGTCTTAGAACCTCGGATAATTAACATTAGGGTTGTGCTTAAGTGTAAGTCGGATGAGGAAGCTCTCCGACTTGTAGGTAGCTTATCCTCGACTATCTCTTTCTTTTTGTTTTTAACCTACCTTGCCGACTTGTTCATTTTGCAGGTGAAATGCCCAGACTCAGGGAACGAGCATTGAAATTGGCCAACCAGGCTGGGGGCCCGACCAAGCCATTAAAGAAAAAGAGCAAGGGTCGCGTCCAACAAGTGGCCACCGAGCATGTGGTCGGCGGTTCTGGGACTTCCAGCCCTACTCCATATTCTCCACGCCTGAAATCTCTGCCCGTGAGAATAATGTCGAATGAGACCATCCTGTTGGATGATTCGCCCCGCTCCAAGCGTCCTTGTTCTGAGGGTCTGTTAGGTCAATTAGTTGTTATGCACGGAGGTCCATCTGAGAACCAAGGGGCCTACCTTTTTCCTCCTTGCTACTTAAAGTGTGAAGCTTTCAGCTCAGAAGGTTATTTCGGGGTGATTTCTGCAGAGGCTAAATTTATTCTCAACTAGGAAACAGCGAAAAGGCGTGCCAACCTATCTCTAGACGCCGCTGCCGTGATTAGGGTCATGGAGACAACCTTGGTCCTGTCCGACATTTACTGCTCGATGTCTAAGCTGAAGGCCACGGAGGAGGCGCTCCAAGCTGTCAGGGCTGAAAAGAACCAGCTCTCCCAAGATTTGTCCAATTACAAAGAAGAGCACAAACTCCAGGAAGGGATGAAGTCTGATCTAGAAGAGGTGAAGTGTGAGCGATAGACCTTGGTCGAGGAGAATAAGAAGTAGGATGAGCGAGAGGCCGAGTTTACTAAAGCTGTTGCGGAGAATGGGTGTCTCCGCTCGAGGATCGGGGTACTGGAGAGGATGGCTCTCGCTGTTGAAGGTGAAAGCGGGAAGGAGTTGGCCTTGCGGAATTGGGGTGACCTGATTTCCCGGATCAGGGAGCTTGAGAGGGATGTCGTCAGGGTCTTCAAAGAAGGTTTCGACAATGCTACCGATCAGCTCAAAATCGTCAACCCTTGGCTCGTCACTGGTGGAATGGCCTTCAACTATGGAGTGGTTGATGGGGAGATCACATGCCCGGATATTGGTTCAGCGATGACAAGGATGCTAATGAATAGGTATGGCCTGCGTACCTTTGTTCTTTTCGGCCTGTGTGCCATTTTGCTTTTGTTTTTATGGTCTGCGTGCCACCCGTATTTTGGGCTCTGCCCCGTGTGTACTTTACCAGACATTTTGGCCAGGTTTATAATATAATGTTTATTTTTCGTTAAGTTTGTTTAATTTTGATGATATTATGTGAACTTGTTTGCTTGACTGTATAGACTTGTCGGTTTAGGGAACCAACGAGGTGGCGAGTTTTACGTCCGCTGTGTATCGGGACGAGGGTCGCGGTCATGGCCCTGATCCCGGGGCTTGGGCCTTCCCATCGCGAGTTGGGTGCCCTGTCAACATGGTACAACGGCATTGGAGTTTGTTTTGAAGTGTCCAACATTGAGGGATATCGTGCCCGTCTTCCAGGGACGTCGACCTTCATTTCGATTAGTGACAAAGTGCCATGGTCGTACCTTCCATGCCTGCATGAGTTGTTTAGCTATAGTATTGCTTTAGTTTTTCAGCATTTCATGGTCGAGCAAGTTCTTCTCCTTGTATATTCTCGAGGTAGTAGGCCCCGTTATTTGTTTTGTCTCGGACACGATATGGGCCTTCCCAGTTTGCGGCCAACTTGCCCTCACGCGAGTTCTTCTGGTTTCGTCGGGGGACGAGGCTGCCCACTTGAAATTCTCGTTTTATGACTTTTGCGTCGTGGCGTAGGGATACCTTTTGTTTTAGTGAAGCTTCCCGTAGGGCCGCCTTAGAAGAATCTCCTTGACGAGGTCTAACTCTACTCGCAATGCTTCGTCGTTCAGCTCTTCGTCAAGGGGTGCTTCTGTTTGTCTTGAGGGTTCCCGTATTTCCACCGGGATGACCGCCTTTGTCCCGTAGGTTAGTCGGAATAGGGTTTCCCCGATTGTGGAGTGTGGGAATGTAGCTCCTCGACCCATGCTTTCTTTGTTTCACCCAATCTGCGTTTTAGCCCTCTTAAGATTACCTTGTTGGTTGCCTCTACTTTACCGTTAGTTTGGGGGTGCTCGACGGACGTGAAATGTTGCTTCGTGCCTAGGTTGGCGATGAAGTCTTGGAACCTCCTGTCCTTGAATTGTGTCCCGTTGTCAGTGATGAGGACTTGGGGTATGCAGAAGCGGGCGAGGATATTTCTCTTGAAGAAACATAGTATGTTATATGCAGTGATCTTGGCAAGGGTTTCGGCCTCGATCCATTTTGTAAAATAGTCAACACCGACGATAAGGTATTTGTTCTGGTAAAATTCAGTCACAAATGGACCGAGGATGTCCATTCCCCACCAGGTGAAAGGCCACAGGGAGGAGAGTGTTTTCAGCTCGTTAGGAGGGACCAGGTGCATGTTCGCGTGTCTTTGACACTTGTCGCATCTCTTGACGTGTTCCTTTGCATCGTGTTGCATCGTCGGCCAGTAATAACCTGCCCGCAATGCTTTGCGTGCCAATGATCATCCGCTGAGATATTGAGCGTTAATTCCCCTATGTATCTCTCCTAAGATGTCGAGGACTTTTTCCTCTTCGACACATTTAAGTAATGGGATGGAGAATCCTCGCCGGTAGAGTTTTCCTTTGAGGAAGACGTAAGACATTCCCTTCTTTTAATTGTAGATGCCTCTTTGGGGTCTGCTGAAAGTTCGTCCTTTGTGAGGTAATTGTGGGTGGGAGTCATCCAGCAATGGGCATCGCCAATGGTGTTCACTTCAAGTGTAGGTGAAGGTTTCTCGATACTTCGCTGTGGGAGGATCTCCTGGATTACAGATTTGTTCCCGCCTTTCTTTCGTGTGCTCGCCAGTTTAGACAAGATGTCCGCTCGCATGTTGTGTTCGTGGGGAACGTGTTGAACTTCCCAGGAGTCAAACTTCTCCAATTTGTCTTTCACGAGGGCCAGGTACTCGATGAGATTGTCATTGTTTTCCTGATATTCTCCTTGTACCTGGGACGCTATGAGCTGAGAGTCGGTGGATATCTTCACTTATTTTGCCCCAAGATCTTCGGCCAGTCGCAAGCACGCCAAGAACTCTTTGTATTCGGCTTGGTTGTTTGAATTTGGGAAGGCCAAGGCCAATGATACTTCAATCAGGATGCCATCCTCATTCTCGAGGATGATACCTGCGCCACTCCCGGTTGTGGTGGATCCACCGTCGATGAAGATCGTCCATCGGTGGGCGCCACTGGCCGGGGTCGGGCTATGTGTCATCTCGACGACAAAGTTGCCCAACACTTGTTCCTTTAAATATTTCCTTCTTTCGTATTGGATGTCAAATTATGACAATTCTAATGACCACTTCAGCATTCTGCCGGCCATGTCTGGTCGTCCAAGTAGTTGTTTTACGGGTTGGTCTGTTCGGACCTTTATTGTATGGGCGAGGAAGTAATGTCATAATCTTCTGGCCGTGTTTATCAGGGCTAAAGCGACCTTTTCAATATGCTGATATCTGAGCTCGGGACCTTGAAGGGCTTTTCTCGTGAAATAGATAGGTTTCTGCCCGTCATCGGTTTCATGGATGAGGACAGCGTTGACCGCCTTAGTGGCTACAGACAGGTATAGGTACAAGGTCTCCTTCTCTAGTGGTCGTGATAGCAGTGGTGGTTCAAAGAGCGCCTTTTTTAAGTGGAGTAGCGCTTGTTCGCACTCTCTAGTACATTCAAAGGTAGCTTTTTTCCTTAGTAGTTTGAAGAAAGGAAGGGCGTGTTGCACGAATTTGGCTACGAAACGGGATAGGGAGGCGAGCATGCCATTAAGGGATTAAATGGATTTCTTTGAGTTGGGGGTTGGGAATTCCGAGAATGCTCGACATTTTTCGGGGTTGGCTTCAATCCCTTGTTCAGTGAGGTAGAAGCCGAGGAACTTCCCTGCCCGGACGCCGAAGATGTATTTTTTAGGGTTGAACCTCATTTTATATTTCCTCGCCTGTTCGAAGACCTTCTGGAGGTGTTAGAGGTGGTCGAGCTCTTTATGCGATTTGACGATCATGTCATCCATTTAGACCCCGAGCATGTCCTCGATTTCTCCTCAGAAGACCTTATTCATCATACGTTGGTATGTGGCCCTATGTTCTTTAGTCCGAAAGGCATAGCGTTATAGTAATATTTTCCCGTCAGCGTCATGAAGGCCGTGTGCCTTTTGTCTGTGTCTAACATTGGCATTTGATTATACCTACTGTATGCGTCCATGAAGGACAAGAGTTTAAAACCTGCAGAGTTGTCTACCAATTTATCTATGTTAGGCAAAGGAAAGGCATTTTTCGGACATGCCCGGTTAAGATCAGTATAATCAATGCACAGTCTCCATTTCCCCCTCTTTTATTAACAAGAACTACATTAGAGAGCCAGGTTGTGTACTGGACTTTAGAAATAAAATTTGCCTCTAGGAGGTCTTTTACAGCCTGCTCGGCAACCTCTGCTTTCTCAGGAGACTGCTTGCTCCTATGTTGTGATATGGGCCTAATAGCCGGATCTAAAGCTAATTGGTAACAGGCTACTTCAGGATCGATCCCGGGCATCTCAACAGCACTCCATGCAAACATTTTTACATTCTCCATAAGGCAAGTTATTAGTTGTTCCCTTGTTTCTGGTGGTAGTCCAGTACCTATCTTCACAGCTCTGTCGGGGTTGTTACCCAGAGGAATAAGCTTGAACTCTCTGTCGGGGACTGGACGAACTGGGTGAGTGAGTGTCTGCCCGTTAGCGGGGCCTTGTGCTTCAACGTCTTCTTCGCCGAGGCGACTGTCGAGCTCGACGGAGTTGACTCGCAAGGGAGGTGGATGCTCTTCGATTTTGGGCTTCTTGTTGTCCTTGGAGGTGTTGATGATGGCTTGTCCTTTGACCGCCGCATCATAGCATCTTCGGGCAGATTCGATGTCGTCGTGAATTGTGACTACGCAACTCAGCTTGGTGTAATATTTCATTTTCAAGTGAACGGTAGACGGGACTGCTGTCAATTCAGCCAATGTGGGTCGGCCAAGGATACAGTTGTAGAGTGAAGGGCACTCGATCACCAGGAATTGGACTTTGACTTCTCTCGCGGTCTCCTGCTCCCCGAAGAGAACGAGGAGCTTAACGTATCCCCATGGTCTTGTGGTTTCCCCGTTGAACCCTTGGAGATTGGACCCAACGTATAGGGATAGGTTTGTTTTGTCCAGCTTGAGAGTCTTGAATAAGTGGACGTACATAATGTCCACCGAGCTGCCCTGATCGACCAAGATGCGTTGTACGTCGAAGCATGCCATTTTGGCCCTTATCAGTAAAGGGATGCTCGAATTAGGCGATCCGCCCGACAGTTCCTCGAGGAAAAAGGATATTGGGTTGGATCTTCCTGAGATTTTTTTAATGTTGCCAATTGATCGAGTGCGGTTAACAGGAGCTCGTCGAACTTTCCCTTCATAGAAATGGCGGCGTTCTCGTTGTTTACTCCTCCTCCAGAGATGACCAAGGCCGCGGGGAAATTCTCCCACGGGCTGTGTGCAACAAGTCGCCCTTCGATATTGACATCGGGGAGGTGGAAATCTTCAGGTCGTGATATGCATATTGCCACTTGGAAGGGGGAGTTGTCGCCCGGAGAGTCTTCTTGATTTCTTTTCGTGGATTGTTCCTCATGTCGTGGAGTCTCACTTCTCTTGGTGTATTGTTTGAGGTGACCTTCTTTGATCAGAATCTCGATTGCGTCTTTTAAGTGGACATAATCTTCGGTCACATGCCCGTGGCTTCCATGGAAGCGGCAGTACTTCGACTTGTCAATATGGGGCATGGGTGTCGTAGGTTTGGGGAACCTTACCCTGCCCTGTTTGAACTCAGAGTTGATGCACTCGGCGAGGATGCGCTCGGAGGGACCAATCAATGTAACACCCTAAATCTACCCAGCGGAAATTCATAAATCAAAGTTTCAAAATTCAACAACAATATAGGATGCCACATTTTCGACTTTAAAAACTTCAACATTTAATCGCATATCAACATGGATACATAACACATATATATCGGGAGACAACAACAACTTCATTTTTTCTATATAAACCAAAACATCTTTATCATTAAATAACATGTTCATAATTTTCAACTTCATTGTCATGACATAACAATTTATTATTCGGCTTGAAAAACAACTTATAGTAGCTTATTCTTTTATTCAACTTAAACCTTTAAGTACAACGACAACAACAAAGAAAACTACAATGATATAACAAGCATCAACCCCCCGAGCGTTACGCATCAGAGCGACGACCGACTCAAACTATTGAAGATAACAATCTTCCTTCAAGCTAACCTGCACGTTACCAACCAAGGGTAACATTCAACACAGAAGAGGTGAGATATCGAACCATATAAAAAAGAGTATGATAATTAATACACTATATAGAATCATACAATTTGCGTACTATCCAACAATAACATCTTACCAATCACCCCCAAATAATCAACATACTTTATCAACTTAATTCATCCATCAACATCGCCAATTTCAACTATAAAATCGGCATATACACCTTCATCAACTTCGACCAACATATACAACATATTCAACTATAAACGCGAAATATCCAATATTATTTTCCACAACTTAAATCAACTTATTTAATTAATTCAACTCGAACCAACTTATAAACATCAACGAAATATTCTGATATTTCGGAAATCGAATTAAATCAACTCAAATACACAAATCACCGCAAATCAACACAACGCAATACACTTATATTTAATTAAAAAATTAATTAAATAAACGGGCGTTACAATCAACAACGTGTATTCGGAGAATTGCCCCGCGGGTCCTCTTCTTTCGCGGACCTCGCGAGGCTTATCGTCTCTCCTCTTCTCCTCGGTGCGGCGGGGGACAGTGTAGTCTTCGTGTTTGGAACTTCTGGCGTCGTCATGACCGCGGTTGCTCTAGAAACTATGAACGACTTTTTTCTCCTCGTACCTGATGTACGCTTGAGCTTTGTGGAGAAGCTCGTCGAGGGTGCTAGAAGGCTCTATCCCGACTGCTCTGCTAAGTTCGCTTCCAGGAAGGAGCCCTTTTTCGAGGAGATACTTTTTCATGTAATCGGTCGTATCCACCTCAACGGCCTCCTGGTTGAATCGCTCGATGTATGAGTGCATCATTTCGTTCTTCCCTTGTACGATGGCTTCAATGGTTGCTACAGTATTGGGGTGGCGTCGGGAGACTGTGAAGTGCCTCATGAACGCTGACTTCATGCTCCTCCAGGACGTGATAGATTTGGGGGCCAAACTTTTGTACCACGCCATGACTCCTTTCCTGAGTGTTGTCGAGAATAACTTAAACTTGGCGTTCCTTCTAATGTCGTTGCGATAGTCGAGCATCACGTTGATATTGTCGACGTGGTCATCAGGGTATGTCCTCCCATCGTAAGTCGCCAAGTTCGGGGGTTTCTCCATGCCCTTGGGGAGTGGTGTCTCCATAATAGCCCGGGAAAGGGGACAGTGAGGATCATCTTCATCACTCCTTAGCAGGGAGTAATCCTCGTCCCTAGGACTCTTATTACGTCGGGGTGAAGTCCTCAGTTGGTTGATCACGGGGTGCCCCTTGGACTTGTTCTTTTTTTGTTCGGGGGAACGTCGTCCTTGACGAGGAGGTGAACGTCCCTGCTTCTTGGCCGCCTCCGGCTGGCGTTTCTCAGGTTGAGATTCGCGTCCATGTCGAGGATGATCCGTTTGACAGTCGGTCTCCAGTTCCATGATCCTCTCCTGTTGTGGATAGAGCATGAGATTGGTCTGGTTAAGCACGTTCACCATGGCTATCATGGTGGGGCCCCCTTCGACTGGCATCAGGATGGGATGGAAGGGAGCTGTTGGTTGAGGCTGAGGAACGCCATTGTCCTCAGGCTCAAGTGACGGGGTGGAGGGATGCCCGTCGCGTACATCAGATTCGTGGGTGACGATCAGGTTGTCCTCCGTGGTGTAGTCAACAAGAGCAAAGGTGTGGTTGTCAGCGTGTTCGCCGGCCATGCTGGAAGGGTGAAAAGTGAATAGAAGCTTTAATCTTCTGATGTGGAAGAAGGGAAGAGCTAGGTTCCCACTGACGGCGCCACTGATCTTACCTGATCAGAAGGGCCTTCCAGGTGCTGAGCCACGAACGTGATGGTTGGTGAGAGAAGGTGGGGGATGTACTTGCAAGACACTTTGATGCTTAAGTGAGTATAGGTACAGAAATATATTAGAATAGTAGATCCAGAATACCTGACCCTCTAATGAAAGAGGGTATTTATAGTGTGCCCCTAGCGCTGGGCCAAAGTTCTTTCATGGACAAGATCAGCTAAGCCCAAGGAAGAACTGCCTAGGAACGCGTAGGAGCGTGTTAGACATAGCACGTGGTCTTGCCCTTAGTCCAACTGCCCCTATATTCTAGGAGATAATAATGGACAGTTGGGTGACGTGTCATACGTGGGGGAGATGTAGTCTCCCCTACTTCCAGCTAGTGGGTTGTGGGTGTGCCCGACGATTTAGCCTTTTGCTCGCTGGGTTGGGCCTCTGCCCGACTGATTGGACCTTTGTCCGACACAATCTTAGAGGCCTAGTCCGGAACAATAATAATGTCTCCTATTATCAAATTAAATAATTTCTTATTATTTTTTCTCTTATTATTATCCAAATATATTTCTTGTATTAATATTTATGAAATAATTTTAAACTAATTATTTTACATTAATATTTATGAGAAACAAAACAAATAAGTGTTCGCGGTTCGGTTTGGATCTGTTTTGAAACAAAATATCATTAGATCTAAATGTAAATTTATTTGCGGTTTGGTTCGGTTTTGGATGATTGGTTAAAAAAAATCTGATTTGATCTGATCCAATTTTATGCAGTTTAATTTGGATCGATTTTTTGAATATCCAAATTACAAATTATAATTTTTTTAATATTCTAAAAGTACTAATAAATAGTAAGTTTGATATAATATATATAAATATATTATATCAAAAGTTAATATTACAAGATGAAAAAATAAAAATAAATAGACTAAATCAAATTAATAAATACTAGTATTTAAAAAAATAAGTATCATCTAATATTAAATTAATGCAAATATATAGTAATAACAAATATATAATTAAAACATATATATACATGTGATTTGGTTTGGATCGGTTTTGAAAAATTAATCCGAAATTCTATCTGAATCGGTCTGTTTTTACAAAATGACATCCAAATACATAAAAAAAAAATTTTATTTTTTTTCAATTTTCGATTAATTTAGATCGGTTTGCGGTTTTTCAAAACATGGGTCAGGTTTCTTCTTCATCTTCATCTTCACATAGCTGTTAGGGTTTCTTCTTCATCTTCACCTAGCTTGTTCTCCGCCGACGGCCAACTTGCATTTCTCCATCGAGCTTCAAAATCCACCACACAATCGCACAATCATAAGCCCCTTCTTCATTTCTCGCAACTTTTGAGTTCTGATTTAGCTAACGTTTTGGTTCTAAATATAGGTCTGAGCTATCTGGTTGGTGGGACATTCTATTTCAGAGAGTTAAGGTTCGTGTTTGAGTTGGAACATCCTAACCTATTGATCATTGTTTTCTGTTAGATTATTTGTTTTGTTCTTGATATGCTATAAGTGTTTATCATAAGTTCTTGATACGTTAGTTATTTCTTTAACAAAAACATGATATTATTAACTGTTAAGGTTGATCATAGGATAGAGAAGTTAAGAATAAATTTGTACCGATATTTACTCTAGCAGGTTAACTCTGTCGTTACTTCTAGTTAGTAAATATTCAGTACTACGAGAACTAAGTGGCCGATTGATGTATAGTGAAACTTAACCACTGAATATCGCCTCTTGCTTAAACCATTATGCCTCTTATTCGGATAAATCATCCTTGAAGAAATGCTCTCTTTCTAATGCACTGGTATTACAATAGTGCTGATTTCCTTAAATTAGGATGTTTTGGCTGTTTACATTCATGAGATTTACTCTTAATTTTCCTTGTTTGGAAATTCATGATATTTGACAACAATCTTGAGATTATAGGCCCTGATTGTGCTTAGGATTGAGATGAACAAAAGAATTTTGAATTTTTTGTCCCAAAACCAAACCTGATTTGATTGCATACATTATTGTTTCATCAAAATTAATTAGTATAGAGCAGTGCTCAATATTTTCCATGATATAAATATAAATGTGAGACTGAAGCTCCTTCTCCTCAAGTCTAGATGAGTCATGATGTGTACTGTAAATTTTTTTCTTATTAGAACAGTTATAGCCTGTAAACAAAATTAGTCAGAACATCATAGAGGAAGAAATTCAGTTAGATCAAAAGGTTGGATTGTGTAATGTGTAGTGACACCACTGTTGGCTTATTCTATCTGAATGTTTAAAACTCCATATTTAATGTCTGTTCTGCAACTTTGCTGCACAAATTTATGTGTTGTCTTTTGCTCCAAATAAGTTCACATTCCATAATTCTCAAGAATTTTATGTTGGTATAATGCCACTGCTAATGATCTCAGGCTACTACTGCTATCTTTTGCTCCAAATTTAAATATGATACATCAATTGGATATTCTATTTGGTACTCTGATATAATGCCACTGCTAATGATCCGGCCACTGCTAATATTGATAGTCAATTCGATGCATCATATGTTGTTTATTGTAGGCAGATCCGACTAATATTAGGCTAATTCAAGAAGGTACTGTAGTTGTTGGCTTATAAATTCAGGACATCAAGGTATATTTTATGCTTTGGGGCATTCAAAACAATTAGGAAATCTTCCCATTAGTTGGAGATTTCACTAATAGAAATACACGAATTACCTGCGGATTTTCCTATGGAAAATTATCCACAAATATACTTGCGAAATTAGCTGCGGATTTTGAATGTAAAAACTTGTTTAATGAAAAAAATTAAAGTCGCATCAAAATTCGCAGGAATTCCTGAGACTTTACTTGTGACTTTGGATTTTATATAATATATTGTTTTCCTGCGATTTAGTACGCAGGAATTAGCTGACCATTGAAAATTAAAATCCTCCGGAAATATCGCAGGAATTGCTGTGACTATTACTGCATTTTTTACTGTGAATTTTGCTGTGACTTTTGCTGCGATTTTTTAATACTAATTTTTTAATCGTAGATTGGCAATTGAAATGGCATTCCAATGGTCCTGCATTTTGAAGTAGTGATAGTGATATAGGCACCTAAGGATTGGATTTATATTATTATTTTATAAAAACTATCATTAGCCTAGGGTAAATGGTGTAGATATAAGGATTTTTTTACTTTCATACCCTACATTTGAAAATAATACACCAATATACCCCATTTTGAAAAAAAAATTCCAAACTGCCCCAATTACAAGTGATGCTCGGCCAATGGGTTGCCAAGCATGTGAAGGAAAAATGCTTAGTGTGTGCTCGGCCAATAGGTTACCAAGCACCCTAATATTTTATTATTTTTTTGTTTTTCATAATTTTAAATGTTTTTAATTGATTTTTTTATAATACTTTTAATAATAATAATTTTAATAATATATTTTATTAATAATAATTTTAATAATATATATTAATAATTTTAATAATATATTTTAATAATATATTATAATTATTTTAATAAAAAAATTATTTATTCTATAACTACAAAGATTGATTAAAAAATATTTTTTATTGAATATATATTAAAAAATATTTATTATTGAATATTTATTATTGAATATATATTATACTAAAATCCTCATAACTAAACTATTTAATTTATTAAATATTGATAATTAAGTGAATAAAAATAAAGTGCTCGGCCATTGAATACCCGAACAGTAAAAGTTGCTCGGCCATTGAATATCCGAGTTATCATGTAAAATTTTATTATAAATAGTCTGATACGTTTCACTAAAAATCATCACCAGTGTCAATTAGTATTTTTAGAAATGTTTGTTTGGGCTGTTGCATTCTACGGGCAAGACAAAAGAATCAGTGTTTACCTAGATCCACAATGGAATTTTAGAACACTGACTGCAGCCATCAACACGGGTCTTCGACAGGTAGGAGGTCGTCGCTTGAAGGTGAGGAAAGTTGAGTATCGATGTCCATACATAACGTTGACTGATAATAACCCTGATGGTACGTACATGTATTATATGGATCGCGTCGAAAACGATGAAGATGTCCAATGTATGTTTTCAACACATAATGGTGAAGTCAACAGAGGAGTCGAAGACCCACTTACGCTGATCGTGGTTGTTGATTAGTTTGCTAAGTTGATGATGTATGAACAAGATATTATTGTTGATGGTTGTTTTCTCCTAGGCTTGTTTAGATGTTTAATCATTATTTTATTTATTGTCTTGTTGTTTTGTTGTTGTATGTTTAATATTGTTAGTTGAATGTTGAATTAAAAGGAGACGTATAAAAGGTAAATCCATTACTAAAAGATTGAAATGAAACAAACAAAGTAAACTACATGTGTCTTTGAGACGGACCAGCGACGTTTGGACATTTTCGACGCATATGGCCAATCTCTCGACAAAGTCCACATCTTCTCTTTTCTTTTTCAATGTCATCCATTTCAGTTCTAATCCGTGTACTATTTGGTCGTCCCTTCTTCTTTCTTCTCATCGATTCGTCGTGACAAAGAGTAAATCCTTCGTAACGTGGCCAGTTTTCCTCATGGGGTAGTCCTAGGAAGCTTTCCTTGTAGACGTTGAAGACATTATAAATTTTGAAGACGTCTGGAATGTGAATGGTGTAGTCTTGGCGTATACTTGAACATGCTGCAATGACGTGGGAGCAAGGCAAGTGAAATGCCTAAAATTTCCCACAATCACACCACTGCTTCTGTAGATCAACGTGGAAACTAGCACTAGGCCTACTGTCATTCAGATTAATTTTTTCATTGACCATGAAAGCAAAATTTTCACGATCAAATTGCATGACATTGTGGGTGTTAGCTTTAGCCACTTCTTCAGCCATGCCCTTATTGCAACCATCAGTGAAAATCTGACCAGAAGGCAATTTTTTTGTCCACATGTGTCCTCTTTTACCAAAGAGCGAGCCCAACCGATAATATGTAGACTGGACTAATGCAGTGATTGGAAGGTTTCTGGTTTCCTTGAGTACCGCGTTCATTGCTTCTGCCAAGTTGGTAGCCATGTGTCCCCAACGTTTCCCACCATCATATGCTCTTGCCCACTTCTCCTTTGGGATGTTATCTATCCAACGTGAAGCCGCAATGTTTGCGCTCCGAATTTCCCCACGATAGTATTTAAAAGTAGCCTCCGTTAACGCATAACCTGTAATAGAAGTGATATTATAATCTGTAATACCAAATTGACCAAGTATCAAAGTAACCTAAGAGTATGTTCTTACCCATGTTAACAAGTTTTTTGCGTAGATCCTTGTCTTTAATCTCACGCATGAAGTTTTGTGCAATGTGTCTAATACAGTATACATGGGTAGACAGGGGATCCTGCCATCCATTTTCAGGATTGTTATATGCATTTTTTATTGATTCATGTCTGTCTGATATTACACACAAACCTGCCTGCGGTGTCACATGTTGTCGCAAGTTTTTAAGAAAGAATCCCCAAGCCTCCTTTGTCTCGCCTTCAACCAATGCAAACGCTATCGGGAAAATGTTTCCGTTTCCATCTTGTGCAACGGCCATCAATAGAGTACCTCTATATTTTCCATATAACCATGTTCCGTCAACTTGTACAATAGGTTTACAATAGGTGAAACCATGGATACATGGTCGAAACGCCCAAAAGAGACGATGGAATATCTGCACATCACCTATTTAGGTCCCACTGCTAGAAATTGCAGGCATGGTTTCCAACTCAATTATAGTTCCTGGAAGAAAATTTTTCATTACCAGTAACCATTGTGGCAGCTCGTTGTACGATGTTTCCCAATTTCCATACAATGATTCTATGGCCTTAGTCTTTGCGATCCATGCTTTCCTGTACGTTATTATGTACTTGTATTTTTCGGCAATATGGGCAATGATGACATTAACCTTGACTGAAGCGTCGCGGGTAACAATCTCTCTGATGCTGCGACTAATCGTTTTTGAATCAAGCTTGCTATGGTCTTGTGACATTGATGTGGATGTGCAGGTGTGAGGCCCAGTCAGCGTACCAATCTTCCATTTTCAGTTTTTCTTTCTCAGTGAAGCTCTGCATTTGAATTTGCATTCTGGTTTCTTACATTTAATTACGTATCGCACGTTGTCAGCTTGATACACGAAATAGTCAACATTGTGTGTGATATGCCAATGTTGTAGAAAAGAAACACATGATTCCTTATTTTCAAACTCCATCCCCTCTTCTATTTCGTCACCTATGTGGTTCAGTGTGACAAATCCAAACACGGAGAGTGGTTCAACATCTTCGAGACATATATTTTGCATATGCCCATGTGGGTTGTACAAATTGATGGGTTCGATCATAAGTGCATGTGTTGGAACTTCATCGTTGTTGCCATCACCATCACTGTTGCCAAAAATTTGTTGCATTGTGACCTCTTCGAGTTGATCGTCACTATCTTCTCCGACCACTTCATTTGGCAGGAAAGGTTCATTGTTTTGAGTTGGTTCGTCGTCGGATGTTTGACTCAACCCATATTGATGTGACATCGTATGTTGTGAAGGACATGTGTCGGTATCCACTAGTAGACGAACGTATACCTCAATTGTATCTAATTGAGTAAACATAATATGACGTTGAAACATTGCTTTCACGTCTTCGTCATTTTTTATCGGGGCCATAATATAAAATACATTATCTCCATCGAGGAATGGATGACGATAAATAATCTCCCCCACACTTCGTTGTAGTTTTTTTTCCATCCTTTCTTTGAAATGAAAAAAATCGGAATTCACATGAATTTTGAATGAAAATGTATCTGTATTGCTAAATGAGAAACCAATATTTCTATCGGTGTCAACATTTCCATAAAAGTGACAAGTAACAATTAAATTTTTATGAGACATGAATGAAATGGATACCAATGAGAATTTTGGACAACACTAAACAAATTTATATAGTTGTAAGGTATTCACATGCTGCTACAAAAGAATCTTCCTATTCACATGCTCGGCCTCTTGGATTGCGAGTACTTTAAGAAAATCATTCACGTGTTCGGCCTCTTGGATTGCGAGCAGACAAATCCCCTTCATGTGCTCGGCCTCTTGGATTGCGAGCAGACAAAGCCATTCATGTGCTCGGCTTCTTGGTTTGCGAGCACGTGCTAAAGTTGTCCTGTCTCCCATGCAGTGTACACTATTCCATCTAGGGCTGCATGCATGCAATGCTACGTAGCTGCAGGACTAGCTTGCATGCAACACTCTACCATCTTGTCAAAAATTTACTTTTATTTGAAATTTTACACCATCCTTTCCTCTATAAATTATGTTCAATATTTTTTACCATCACACACTCACTTGCAACACAATATATTCTACACATTTCAAGTATTTTCGGTATTATTTTCTTCACATTATCTGTATTGTAACAATGTCTTTGTTGTGGATGGGAGAGTCACACCGTGGTACACCCACAAATATTGCGGCTGATGTAAGTTTCTAAATTTAATTTTTTTCCCGTTATCATAGTTATAATTATGGTACTATTTTTTTACTAAGTTGTCTTAATTATTTTTTTAGATTGATTGTCGGTTCCGTGTGCATGTACATGCACATATTCAACCGAGAGCTGAAATTATCCCTTATTTGCAAGTAGCGTGTTTTGAGAATATTGCAAAAATTATGAATTTACCGTTGGACTCTAGTCTGCTCGTAGCTCTATTAGAGAGATGGAGACCAGAGATACATACGTTTCATCTCCCTACTGGTGAATGCACAATTACACTAGAGGATGTTAGTATGTTACTTGGTCTCCGTATTAATGGTAGATGCGTAAATGGCCCAACAGAAACGTACCCCGAAATGTACATGGAGAATTTAGGGGTACAACCTACAGAGGATGACATGAATAGATGTTCTGTCCGAATTTTTTGGATGGAGCGTCTTGCCGAGTTAAATGAAAAAGCTTCCCCAACTGAGGAAGACAATATTTTATGTGCCAAACTTTATATTCTACGCATCATTGGTACTTTGTTGTGCCCAGACAAAAGTCACAACCTGTTGCATTCATCATGGATACCTATGGTGGGTGATTTACAAACTTGCGGCCAATATAGTTGGGGGTCGGCTTGCTTGGCTACATTGTACAGAAATATGTGCAAGGCGTCCTACAAAAATGTTAAAAGCATGGGGGGGTGTATTATTACTCCAAATCTGGGCATTCACACGTATACCTCTGCTTGCACCCATTACTACAGTGAATCCATCATTTCCATACGCTCAAAGGTATTACTACTCCAAATTTACGCTTCTTAATAAATTATACACAACATTTATTAAACTATACCTAACATTTTATTTTTTAAATGCAAGGTGGTGTCATCGAGGAATGAATTATCGGAATAATCTGCGTCATGATCTTCGTGGATATCGAATCGTAATAGATCACATGGAGGCACGCGATGTAAGTTTGAAACAATACAACCTATATATTTTCCATTACTTATTATTTATTATCTAACTTTAATTTTTTTTTCCAGTTTATTTGGAGGCCTTACCTAGAATTCCCGGTGTCAAATCTTAGGGATTCACAAATCTGGAGTGCAACAACTCATATCGTATGCTTCTTTATAGTTGAGATGCATCAGACAGATAGAGTTAAACTCCAGTTTGGGTTGGAACAACCGATCCCTTCCGAACCAAGGTGTCTAAGGGAACAACATGAAATGAATATGAAAAGGGCCCAAAAAGTCCATTGGCAGCAACTAAACAAAGACACAGTGAGTGAATGGAGAAATAGAAGGAATTTAGTATTGGAGGGTACGACGGTAATGGGTGAGCATAAGCCAAGTCAAGATTATTTGAATTGGTTACACTCAATACCATATGTCCATGTTGCTCCCGAGCAATTTCTGAACAACCCCCGCCAACGTGCCTCTTACCAAACTCAACACACAACCGTCTCTCAATATGAAGATGTTCCACCAACATATACATCCCAATTTGGGGGACAAGGAACTTCATCCACACAACAAATATACCATCACACACAACACACCTTTTATGCAGCCACATCCCAACATCAAACTCCATACACTCCATTCCAACAACCAAACTACCCCTACAACCAACAATTCCACCAACAATCCACTTATCGACCACCCTTACAGTTTTCTCCAATTCCCCCACCAAACTTCCAACAATCAAACCCACAATTCCAACAACACACTTCTAACACAATATATTCCCAACCCACGTCCATGTTCACCACTGAAAATGTCTATTACCCACCAATGCAAGAGACTCAACCTGAAACCACCTCAAAACAAGGAACGACATTCCAACATTATTTGCTCACGGATGACCAACTTTTGAATATGTCAGATTATAATATTGAAGATCTTATGGCTAATGTGGACCCTCCCGTAACACATAACAACGAAGATATGTCATCCGATTCATCTCCTCCCCATCCATCACCACCTCAAAGAGACCCGACAAGACCAAGACGAATCATAAGAAAACCTGGTTGTGGAAGAGACGGTCACAAATAATTAATGAAATGTAATCAATGATGTTCTATTATTTAGATTGTATCAATAAATATTTACATTGTATTATTTAAAAATAATATCAATAATTATTTTTATTCACTTAATTATCAATATTTAATAAATTAAATAGTTTAGTTATGAGGATTTTAGTATAATATATATTCAATAATAAATATTCAATAATAAATATTTTTTAATATATATTCAATAATATTTTTTAATATATATTCAATAAAAAATATTTTTTAATCAATCTTTGTAGTTATAGAATAAATAATTTTTTTTATTAAAATAATTATAATATATTATTAAAATATATTATTAAAATTATTATTAATAAAATATATTATTAAAATATATTATTAAAATTATTATTATTAAAAGTATTATAAAAAAATCAATTAAAAACATTTAAAATTATGAAAAACGAAAAAATAATAAAATATTAGGGTGCTTGGTAACCCATTGGCCGAGCACACACTAAGCATTTTTCCTTCACATGCTTGACAACCCATTGGCCGAGCATCACTTGTAATTGGGGCAGTTTGGAATTTTTTTTCAAAATGGGGTATATTGGTATATTATTTTCAAATGTAGGGTATGAAAGTAAAAAATCCTAGATATAAAGCTATACCAGAAATAGTTGATAAGGTTTGTCTACAAAATTTTTAGAGAATCGTGCAATATGACAGAATGAGATAAAGTTTTCGCAGAGCTCATTTAATGTATCCGTGACTATTGCAAGCAACGTGAAAATGGACGTGGGATAAAGTGTACCAATTGTACATATTAACCAAGACAATCATTGGATAGTTTTCTTGGCATCTGTTATTTACCTTGAATATCAGTTTGAAAAACAATATAATAATGACTAGTGTAAAGGTATCAAAGATGTTGCAGACCAAAAATAAATTGGTAATAGGCAATTCATGAAAAGACCACATTTTTTATTTTTTATATTTAAGAATTGAAATAGTCTTTTCTTCTTGTTGTTGCAATTCTGGTATTATAGTTAAGATCCATATATGAAGTAGTGATTTTGTTTCTCTTTTGTTTACTGGAATTTTTTTTCTCCGGGTTTTTATAGCTTACAGCATGAAAACTTTTACCTAAGTTCTAATTGAATTCATTTATATCATAAATGTCCATATCAGTTATATTTTTATCAACATGAGTCAAAAGAGTAAAAACAAAACAAAACAAAATAGAACACACTTTGAGGATGAACATGAGTAAAAGCTCTTTAACCATTCATATTCGATTTGTCGTCCATGTTGACACTCATCTGCAAAAATAGAGGGAACATAAAAGAGATGAACATGATGAAAATGGTTAAGCTTCAAAGTTAAACCAAAATAATAAAATTTAAAAAGAGGATGAGGAAATGGTTAAGGAAGTTAAAACAGTTGGCTACACAGAAGAAAATTTGAAGAAAAAAAATATTCTTTACATAACGATGCGATCGTGATGATGATATAAAAAAACAAACTAAAATAAAAATCAACCCAATGTCCTTCCCTTTTCTTCCATCAAGAAGTTGTAATAAGAAAACATGATCAATGAGATAGATCTTTAAATCATAAAAATAAGAAGAAAACACAAACACTCACATGGATGATGAACTCTAACCACCGCATATGTGTCTACCCTAATCTTAGATTTGTCTCAGGTTCTACCCAACATTTGATGGACATTGAAAGTGATAGAAGGTGAATATTGATGGAAATGGATAAGAGATATGAAGATTGAGAGAGCGAGAAAAAACTCACATAAAAGAATGAAAAAACTCACCAAATCACGCAAATAGGTTGTCAAATTTCTCGCATCACCATTGCTTTTGCAAAGATTTTAAGAAAGAAAAACCACACCCATATATATTAGGACTTTGAAATAAAATGTTGATATTTAGATATACAGATACACAGAAAGAAACACACAAACCTCTCAACAAAAGTGCTCGGAACTAACAATTAATGGATTAGGGTTATGGTTTTTGGGAGGAAAATAGAGAAAGTTGGAGAGAGGGGGCGGCGAGATTAGGGTTTTTGGGAGGAAAATAGAGAAAATTGGAGAGAGAGAGAGAGAGAGAGAGAGAGAGAGAGAGGATGTTTTGTGTCAGAAAGGGGGAAATTTTGGATTTGTGTGGCAACGAATCTTAGTGTTACAAGTGTCATGCTGGGAAGCTTGGTTGGAGGGAAAAAATAGGATATTTAGTTAATTATTATACTATCCAAATGTGTGTGTATTTTCAAATTGGGGGAAGGATAAATTTGACAAGTCATGCACTAAATTTTTGAAAGGTAGATAGTTGACTCTTAGAATTAGTTAGTTAAAGTTATGTTCAAACTGAATTGCTATGAATTGTTGGGTTAGTTATAAGAAGTTAGTAGGGTAGGTTGTCAGTGCAAACCCTATGACTCTATCATGCTAAGAAAAAGCTTAGCCATCATTCGGTTGATATCAAGAACTTTTGTGTTTTGTTCGTCACCTTTTTGGAAACCATTAACCATAATACTTCATTTTTCCAACTATATTCCAATAAGTCATCTTTTCAAACATACCCAATTTTTATTTTGCCTTTGCCGCCCATTGAATGGGCGGGAGTGAAGAAAATATTAGTGTACCGCCCTTTGAATGGGCGGCAGTGTGTATTCGTAAATTTATTTTTATTTTTTTAATTTGTTTTGTTTTTTTAATATAAAAATTGATTAATAAATAATTTAAAATATTAATATAAAATATTAATAATAATATTAATATTAAAGAAATAATAATTATGAATAATAATAATAATATTAATATAAATGATAAATTATAATAATATTAATATAAATAATAATAATAATATTAATATAAATATTAAATAATACATTAATTTTTTCTATCCCATATTTGGACCTGGACGACGATGTCGCTGATGAGTTCCACAGCCGGGAGGACGTCCTATTCGGGTAGTCCTTCTTAAACCAGTTTGTTCAACGTTTGTTGGTTGAGTAGAAGGTCCCGCTTCACCCGGAGGATTAATAAAATTCGCTAGCACATCATCACTAAAGTCGTCATGTATCGTCGCCGCACTGCCATAATCTAGTCGTGTTCCCTCGTTACTCCAAGTTGTAACACCCCAAAATTTACCCTCTTATTTATCATCAACCTCGAGCGGTTTATGCTTCATTCCCGCATCATTCCGCATATCATTGCATCGCATTTGAAAAATTAAATAAATAAATCATCATCCTTTACATACGCATGAGGCGTGGGGTCGATCGAGGCTTGTCAAACATTGGAGTTCAAGAGAAAAATAATATCCCAAAAATAATCCAAACCATTTCCAAGCTAACCAACCAAAAAGGGAGATTTCACATTTCCCTCCCTTTTCTTTCCGTTTTTCCTTCCATTTTCCTTCCACATTTCCTTCTTGTTTTTCCACTTCAATTCCATTCCATTTCCCTTGGATGTTTCTACCATGTTCTACAACATTCTAGAGTATTCCATGGAATATTCCAAGGAATATTCCTTCTCCAACTCTAACCCTAACTAACTACCAAACCATAATTTTGGATCCCAAGCCTAATTTTTGGGCCCCAAACCTAATTACATTCCCAAACCTAGCTCCAAGCCTAGCCTCTATATATCCATTAATCACTTCAATACAAGGTTCCGACAAAATTTCCAAATTTTTCACTCTTTCACAATCACTTTTTCTCTCCCACTTTTCTTCCATTTTCCCTTTTCACTAAAGCTTTTTGAAGAAGCTCTTCAAGTTTCACATTGAAACTTGAAGATCTTGAAGCTTAGCCTCCAACCTCCATTGATTTTGTGGATTGTGGAAGAAGAAGCTACTATTTTTGGTGAAGGTTTCGACTTATCGGAAGCGCACGAAGGTTCAAGCATCAAGAACGCATTTATTTTGCGGTTTCGCGGTTTTCGGTTTTCTCTTCGGTCAAGCTCCGATTCTTGCAACATTCATCGAAGCACTTCTCCGCTTCGTAGGTTGGTGATCTAAATCACTTCTCCTTTAAGTTATTCTCTTCATCTTTCCACTTTTGGCGTTCTTTAATTGCTTTTCGTTTTGCTTGCGATCGATTTCGTTTCTGATATGTGTTGCTTGCGATTTACGATTTGTAATGGATTAGAATTTAAGGTGTAGATAGTTATAGGTTTTAGCATGTGTAAATAAGCCCTAATTAAGTAGAAATTAGTGTTAACATGTTTCTAGGTATGTTAGGGATCATTATAAGTGAGTTTGTGGCCAAAAGCACTTATTTCTAAACTTTTTTCTCATTCTGGATCAGTATTAACCGGTTAACCATTTGGTTAACCGGTTAACGGGTGCGTATTGGCCAAAAAACAAGGGAGTTTTAGGTCCGTTAACCGGTTAACCATTTGGTTAACCGGTTAACGCTGTTGATTTTTGGAATCTTGGCTTGTTTGATAGCTTAGTTCTTGTTTCTAGTGCCTTTAATGTTCATACATGTTTAGGTATTGATTTTAGGGAATTTTTGGGTCCATTTCCAGTAGCTCATTCCCCTATTTCGAGTCGTTTCGACATGCTTCCGTTCATGTCGCATATTATACATTTTAGTGTTTCTTTGTGCATAGCTTGATTTCTTGCATATTGTTGCCATATTCATGCATCATTTGGCATGTGAATAATCATGTTGCATTCTGTTTTTTTACATCTTTTGCATCGCATTAAATCATTTTGCATTTCATTGCATCAATGTATGTTGCATTTCACATAATCATGTATGTATGTGCATTTGATTGCATGCTTGATCATATCATTTACATCAATTCAAATTCTGAATTTTGCATTGAGTTTAGCATTCTTGTTGATCTATCATGTTGCATGTTCATAATCAATGATCATCATGTTCATATGCATGTTCATGTGCCACATTTTGCATTACTTGTTGCATAATCAACCATATGATGCATTCTTGCATAATCCCTTAAAATGTTCATGATCCTTTCATGTGTGTTTGTTGATTTAGGTTCAAATGCATGTTCATGATGAAGTTGGTGCATTTTTCATTGAGTTTGTGCATTAAAAAAATGAAAATAATCAAATCTGGATTTTGCATTTCATAGTTGTTTTTGCATATAGGTGCTGTAAAATGTATGTTGGTTGTTGTGTAGTGCATGTTGTATTTGACCTTTTACACCTACCTTTTCATGCTGCATGCTGGCTGTAAAAAGCTGATTTATGTTATGCATTGTTTTCATAGCTGATTGTGTGTTTGAGTGCTGTAAATAGTTGCTGAATTTTAGTTTAGCATAGTGTAGGCACCCTTAAACTTAAGATTGAGTCTAGTTTATGTCCAAGTTGCCTTAAGATTTGTTTTGTATGTGTTTACCTTATTCCTTTTTAATAAATTGCACACTAATCTTTGTTTTGTAGGGAGGGAAAGGTATGTTTCCTTACACCTTATCCTTTTATTTTTTATGCATTTTTTATGCATTTTATTTCCCCTTTTCCTTCCATGTTTGTGATTGGTAGGAACCCCCTTTGTTAGGACCAACTTATCTTCCTTAGGAAGTAAGTTGCATCTTTTTTATTCTTTCTTTTCCTTTTGCTCCTTAGGATTAGAAAACCTCACTAACCATTAGGATCTCCCTTTTGTGCATAATAAATAACTTAGGGTTGGTCTTAGTCCCCCTTAGTTTTGTCCTTTTTCCGACTTGAGTCCTTCTTTCTCACCTCACAAAAAAAAATACTTAATAAAAATCTAATGTTCTTGTACAACACGAGACTTTGTTGCGGAGTTCTTATACACGTCCTGTTTCGGGGCGAGGTGTAAGTCCCTACCACGATGGATAAGTCTTAGTATGAGAATGTTCACAAACAAATTCAAAACACTTCTCATAAAAGATAATCAACAAAGACATCGCATCTTCTCTTCTCATCTCCTAATCTTTGCGGACGAATGCGACTTGCCTCGACAGTTCAAACAGCGATACGGTAAACACCCTCGAGTCAGAGCCGGTAACACCTAAGCTAGATCTATGGCAACGTCATCCTAAAAAATGAAAAATAGTTCCCGCCTTAGTTAGACGAACTACAGCGACTCTGATCCTCATTTATCCCGATGAGGTACGTAGGCAGTGGGGTAGGGCCCATTCGAGCACAATCTTTATTTTCCCTACATTTTCCCCTTTCTTTTCGATCTCATTTTCATTCCCATTCTGGTTAGCTTTTTATCTCGTTCAGCAGCATATTATTTCTCACCCTTCGAAACAGACTAACAAGCATGGATCCCGTCGGGTACGGCGGACGGATTGGGGTGCTAATACCTTCTCAATTCGTAACTGACTTCTGGACCCAGATCTTTGGTTCGCAAGGCCTCGTCCTTTTCCTTCTTCATTAGGTTTGTGCAACATTACCTTTCCCATTCCTTCGGGATAAAAATATTTGGCTGGCGACTCTAACTTTTCCGCGCCACTTTTCGCGTTTGTACTAGGATGAAAATCCCGAGAGTGACACAAGTTGGTTGGGTAGTAGGTGGCATTAAGGAATTCATGTAGGGGATGTATGAATTTCGGTCTTGGGATGAACTAAAGGTGAAAGTTTGTGATGGATAAAATGGTATTTGTGGTTGGGGTGTTTGGTAATTGTGTTCTTGTGGGGTAGATTGAGGTGTTTGGTAATTGTGTTCTTGTGGGATAGGTTGAGAGAATGAATGTTGTTGTGTGTATGATGGGGAGGGGGTAAAATTGAGGTTTTGGTGGGTGTTGTAGGGGGTTGGGTTAAATGATGGGTATGTTGATTGTAAGGGTGTTGGATTGGGGTATAAGGTTGTTGTGTGGGTTGTTGGTTGGTATTAAATGTGTGTTGGGAGGAAAATGGGTGTGTTTGGTTGGTATTAAATGTTTGTTGGGAGGAAAATGGGTGTTGTTGGTTGACATTCAATGCGGATTGGATACGAGGGTCAGATAAGTCTCTGTTTACCGATAGATACAAATTGGTAACAGATCTATACCAATCCATGTATTCCCTATTGGGTTTACATTCAGTATCCATGACATTTCCTTGTAGACGGCGCGGTGACGATTTATCCATTCTTGGCGTTCTTCTCTGTTGTGGTATTTCCAATCTTCGTAAGCCCATTGTTGATTTACTTTGCTGTTGTGGTATTTTTTTTCATGCATCTCGGTGGACCTGGAATTTCTTGTTGTATCCCAAATTGAAGTTTAATCTGATCCGATTGATTCATTTCAACATAAGTGAAACAAAATATATATGTTGTTGCATTCCAAATATGACTTTCGGTTGGGTCCTCATCCTCGAGTCCAAGATATGGTCTCCATATAAACTGCGACGAAGTTGAAAAAGTGGATTAGAGCAATAAAAATATTAAATAGAGATAATAAAAATATTTTAATATTAAAATGTATAATTCTTAGAGATAATACATCATTGGGCTCAAAATGATCAAAGAATGCCCGATATCCAACAGCACAATGATGGGTTTTTTTTATAATTCATCCCATAAGCAGACCACATAAAAAATAAATAGAGTTTAAATATTAGAGCAATAAAAATATTAAATAGAAAAATAAATAGAGTTTAAATATACATACTTTGTTGCATACGGAAAATGGAATGGATTTTTGTTGATTGGTGTCAGTCTAGGCATTCTGGACCAACCCTAAGCTTGAAGTAACACTCCACATCCAGCAAAATTGTGAGCATCCTTCAAAGCGCATCGACACAAATTTCTGTATAGATGTGCTAAAGTTGTTGCGCCTCAACTATAGCTATTTATTTGGTCGAAATCTTCAAGTAACGGTAAAAATTGAAGATGTATAGTGTTACAGTTAGTATCAGGAAATAAAAAACAAGCAAAAAGTAACATAATATATACTTTTGCTTTCATTATTTTTAGTTCCTCGGGGGAGTCTTCGTCTAATTGGATAGAATTATATTGGTCCCTTAGTACTACTATTCTCAAAGATTGTCCTCGTCTCTCAGAAGGTTCCATCGTAATCCCTAATAGTTCCTCAACCAGTTGGTATGACACAGATGTGCAACCAACAAAGGCTGAGCCATTCACATGCAGCCCCAATAACATGTGGACATCCTCCAAAGTCGGGGCGCATTCACCGGTTGGAAAATGGAACGTGTGGGTTTCTGGACTCCATCTCTCGCATAGGGTGAGACAGAATTTTCGATCAACTCCATACGAATCAATAGTGATGACGTGACCGAAACCAGCTTGAATCAAATATGGACGGATATGTTCATCGACTGTAATGTACTTGTGTGTACGTGGTTTGAATTTTCTTTCATCCTACAAATAAAACATGCATAATATATAATGTAACATATAAAAATTTAATGTAATAAATAAAATGTAATTAAATAAAATGTAATTAAATAACCCTTACATATTCTGCAATATTTGAAAGTGTTCCTCGATGTTTTTCTCCGAGTGTTAGTAGAGGCACAGGCAGAGCCATTGTTTAGAATAAGGGTGATTAAGAGTGATAGAGATGAAATTGTAATAGAGATGTGTTGTTAGATATGAATTTGTAATAGAGATGTGTTGGTATTTATAGAATGTGTAATTGATATATGTAATAAATATTTTGGTATAGGTGGTTGAAGTGTGATTAAATTGTATTAGTTGGTTGATATGTGTAGGTGTAAGAAAGTAAGTTTGCATGGCATTTACGTGGATGTAAGTCTGCATGCAAAAAAGTGAATTGCATTGACCACCGCACAATGGATGGGCGTCAGAGTGTATTTGTTATAAATACGTGTCAGCCTACCGCATATTGAATGGACAACAGTGTTTAAAGTTGTCTGACACTTTGCAGCATGCCGCATATTGAATGGGCGGCAGTGTTTAAAGTTGTCTAACGATTTGCAGACTTCCGCACATCCAACGGGAGGCAGTGACCTAAAGATGTCTGAATGTTTAACCAATGAATTTATGTGTAAAATATCCAAAAAAAAATCTATAAAACTATCACATTATCTTGAAATTTATACACCAACTAAAAAATTCAAAACATTCAAACCATTCAAAAATGGCTCAAAGAGAAAATTATATTGTTAGTGCACATTACAATGGTAGTGTGGTTGTATCTGATGAGGTCGGTTATAGCTTTGAAAATACTGAAATTTGTCGTTTCAATATTAATAGAAGATCAACATTTCAACATTTTAAAGAGTGATTGGTTATGAAGATGGGAGCAGGTGGCATTTCTCAAATTACTTACAGAAATGTTGTCCATTTTTGGAACAATAATTTTAAATTTGTTCCACTTAAAGTTTGTGACGATGAAGATGTTGAATCCATGTTTTCGAATCATGAATGTTATGTATTTCCATCTATTGAGGTATATATCAAATTTGAACAATGTCAACTAACCCAACAGTCACAGGTTATCAATGCATCTAAAGGAGATGCACTAGCAATAATACCATATGAAGATGTTGAGGAAGAAGAAGTTGAAGAAGAGACCGAGGCACAGGTAGATGACTTGTACACAACAATATTCGAAGAAGGAGTCAATGTTCAGGATGACACCGATGAACAACACATTCCAGTTGGAAATGTTTTCTCACCACCTGCCCACATGACAAACATTTCCTCAGATGCAGATCAAGCATCAAATGAATGGCCGCACATGCCTCGTCTTCCGGTGGAAGGAGACATAACAGTGGGTAATCAATTCAAAACTAAATCTGACTGTGTGCTTGTAATAAAACAATATCACATGAAACACGGTGTGGATTTTAGGGTGAAGGATTCCGATAAAAAGTGATATATCATTTGTTGCAGACACGATACGGGCAAGTTTCATCTGGTGGCGTCGTATCGAAAAAGAAGTCATTTGTGGGAGATAGGTATTATGAACCCGCCCCCACAGTTGTTCAACAACCATGTTTGACCAGGATCATCGACAACTTAGCTCGCAGTTAATGTCTCAACTTTTAATATCTTTTGTAGACAGTGATCCATCTATCAAGGTGAGCATTTACATTTCAAAGATTGTTCATGAGTACAAGTTCACGCCTTCGTACTGGAAAACATTGATTGCGAGGAACAAAGCTATTGAACAGGTATATGGTAACTGGGAGAAGTCATACACGAAACTTCCACATTTCCTGTTGGCACTTAAAATATTTGTTCCAGGGACAGTGTTGGAATTGGAAACATTACCCATGTACACTGATGAAGGAACACTTATTGAAGGGAAGCAGATCTTTCACCGGATATTCTGGGAATTCCAACCATGCATTAGAGGTTTTGCATATTGCAATCCTATCTTACAAATTGATGGAACCTGGTTATATGGTAAGTATAAAGGGACACTACTTATGGTTGTTGCACAGGATGGCAACAATAATATTTTCCCAGTTGCTTTTGTACTTGTTGAGGGTGAGACCGCTGAAGGTTGGGGGTTTTTTTTACGAAACTTGAGAAGACATATTGCTCCGCAACCAGATCTATGTTTGATTTCAGATAGACATGCATCCATTGAAAGTGCATACAATAATCCAGAAAATGGTTGGCAAGATCTTCCATCTGTACATGTCTATTGTATCCGACATATTGGTCAAACTTTCATGAAAGAAATTAAGGATAGGAACCTCCGAAAAAAAGTCATTAACATGGGTAGTAACTTTTTTTCACACTCTCTAACATTATATCTTTGTCAATTATATTATTAACTTAAACTTTATATATATATATATATATATATATATATATATATATATATATATATATATATATATATATATATATATATATATATATATATATATATATATATATATATATATATATATATATATATATATATATATATATATATATATATTGTAGCAGTAAAATCATGAGTGTAAGTTATTGGTTAACTTAACTCAAGGTAAACAGAGTCGCCACCGCGCTTTTATTTTATTCCAAATGGAAAAGGGAAAAAGAGCGAATAAAACCTAATGAATCTAAAAGCAAAAAGCTAAAAGAATCGAACAGAGAACGGGTAAGGGGATATGTTACAAATTGGGAAGGTTTTACGCACCCAAAATGTCTATGGTACTCCACGGGAGCCCTTTGAAATATTTATTGTTTTTTTGTTTGAAAATGGTTTGTTTTAAAAGAGATTGAAGAGATGAGAAGAGAAATATTTTTTAAGAATTTTGTGTTTGAAGAGACAATTGTCTCATGCCTACGTACCCACAAAGTGCAATGCGAGATCAAAACCTCGTAGTTCGTGGTACAAACTGTGAAAACAATGGGTTGAATTGATTTTAAAATGTAAAGATAAGTCGTCATTCTTTAGCGAATAATTTCGCTAAAAAGAATAAATCATATCTAAACATAAAAAAAGGGGTTAAAATAAAAGTGCATGAGGGCACAAAAACAATTGAATGAATTTTGAATTTTTTAAAGTACTTTGAGAAGAAAGTTTCGATATGCTTATGTGGTTTGGCATTTATTAAGAAATGAAATGAAAAGGTAAAACTGCTTGACCTAAGTCAAGGTTTGATTGTGAAAATGTTTGAAGTTTGAAAACAAAGAAGGTTTTGAAAATAGGAAGAAGATTTGAAAATTTAAGAAGTGGGAGGAGATGAAGGGACTATCCTAAGACTTGAATGTAAAATTTAAGGGAAGAACGATCAAACCATATGGCGAACATTCTTCGAAACATTAGGACTTCCATCTTCATAAACAAGTGAATCAAATCGGCTAAAGTCTCTAATGCATAATAACTTGAGCAAAGGGATAGATCCTAAAATCTAAGTCCAAATTCCAAGTCCAATGCTAAGGATAGTAACCATAGTCCAAAGTTGAAGTCACAAGTCTTTTAGATGTTTAATTCGTTATTAATGTTTTTGTGTCCAAATGGACAAAGAAAAAATCACAAGCATAATAACATAAACATAAACAATATGGTGAATGATGTAATATAATAAAAGCATAATAAAAGAGATAAGGAGCGAGAGATTGGAATAAAGAGGATAAGGTGCGAGAATGAACTAAAATGTTAGTATATTAATAGTATAATAATATTTACATAACAATGGTATGATGAACTTAATCAAACACAACCAAAATGAGATAACCAAAATCGAGAGGCAACCGGATCCAATTGGATCTTATTCCAAATTCGGGACAAGTTTAGGTCTATGTTAAGCAATCGCCGAGTAATTTACGAAGTAATTACCCTACAAATGAGGTCGGACACCACCAATTAAGGTGGAAAATATTTGTGCTAATACATGTTAGAGAAATGATATAATGGATCATTCTCTGAAAACATGTCGCACGAAAAAAATGGTAACGGTCTAATCTAAATCGAGATTTCGTATTGAATTATCGAATGCAACCTATCACGATCCCAAAGTATGGAGAATGATCTAAATGATCATTCATCCATAGATTTGAAATAATGAAGATTAAACATCTTCAAAAACCAATAATCTTCGAATCGGAGATCTCATCGACCAAAAATAAAATGAGATGAAAGAAAATAGATCTCACATTTATGATCCACTCAAAAAAATCAACCAAAAGAAACAAAAGCAAATTGACATACTCATAAAGAAAATTCAGTAGAAAAAAATACTAAAATATTTTTGAAGACTTCCTTTTTTTAAAAAGAAATTTAAAAATTCAGAAAAAAACAAAGGTTAGAATTATTATTATATTTTTTAAGGAAACTCATAATAATAATAATAATAATAATAACTAAACTTAAAAAACAAAAAAAAAAGAGAGGCCGGGGAAGTCATGCTTGAATTAGAGGGGGTGGATAGTAAGATGAAGTGGATCCAAATGCTTCAAAGGCCAAAACAACTTAGACTCATTAAAAAAAACTTAAATGAATGTTATATTAAAAAAATAAAAAATAAAAAAGTCAGAATTATCTTCTTCTTCTCCATATGTGAACTCGCGGTATTGTTCATGAGAGAGAGAGAGTGAGTGAAACGAATTCGAGAAAAAAATGTGTGATCTCTTCCAATCAACGTTGCTTCAAAATCGGACATGGCCTTACCAACTCAACTCTCTTCTTCTTCACTTGCGGATGTCGTGAAGCCGTGTATTGTTGTGAACTCGTCGGAAAAGTTTCGAAGCTCCGTCCTTAATGAATCGCCGACATCATCACTTCATCAACCTCGCAAAACTCTCTCCTTCGTTTTTTCTTTTTTCTCGCTATGATGTTGTTGTTGATGAATTGATGAAGATGAGTTGCGATTTGGATGAGAAATCTTTTTCAGATTGAAGGTGGATGAAAGTTTTAAAATTGAATTTGACAGAGCTTTAGAGGGCTTTTTAAGCTTGAAATTGAAGAGGGAAAAAAGGTTCTATTTATAGATGAATGAATCGGAAATTTGAATTGAAATTGAATTGCCGTTTTATGTAATTTTTCTGCGTTTTTGCTCCATGGTATTTGCGTGACTACTTGCTGAATTTTGCTGCGTTTTGAGACAATTTAACCTGCGTTTTGAATTTCAACGTGATGCTCATGTGCAGCTTGTGCGATGATGCGTTTCACTTGTTGTTCCTTCGCGTGAATACGTGAGCTGAAGCTGGGCTTGGTGTGGTGCTTCATGCGGCTCGGAGCTGGCTCATGTTTTTTCAGCTGGTGTGTATGGTGCGGCTCAGCTGCGTTTCATGTTGCTGAGAGTGCAGCTTGTGCGTTTTGCATCATGAAGGTTCTTACCGAAACAGTGTGTTTCAGTGGCTGGGAAATGTAGCTTTGGATGTGGCTTAAAGTGTGACATGTTGATTGGCACAAATCAATTGGCTGAAACTATTATTTTTTAGCTTTTGTGAAATGGTTTTGTTTTGTTTTTATAAGAAAAAGCCTTGTTGTAAAGGTAATGGACTATGTTACAAACTATTTTCTTGTAACAAATCTAGATGGGCTTTAACCAAATGGGCTTATATTTTTTTAATGGTTTAAAGAATAGAAATAAAAGGTTTATGAATGAATGATTAAAAAAAATAGAAATTTTGAAAGGTGAATTTAATATGGAATTTGGACTAAGAATGGATAGTAATATTTTGTGAATTACAAAAATGAAAAATGGGTTATATATAGATTGATGATTGGAAATGTTTATTTGGATAATAATGAGATATAGGGATAATCGGCTAAATTAGAAAATGAATAGAAAAGGATAATGGCTATAAAAAATGATGGTTTAATCAGAAAATGGATAATGGATGAAGTCTGGTCTTAAGCCCATAACCAACTCTTGATTTTTGTTGCAAGCGCCACTTGATTAAACACAGTCATTCCCGAACCACTGAATAAATTGCAACTTTGGTCACAAGCACTTGAATCATCTGAAAATTGCCTCGATTATTTGAATCCATGCTGAGGAAAATAAATCCACAGATGAACCACTGATAAACTGATGAACAAACCGAACTTCACACGCAACACTTCTCGATAAACTGATGACTTTCGCACACATAACAGCTTGAACTTTTTGAATACACATCATCTGAGAAGCAAAACACTGGTACACATAACTTGCAGTTGAAACAACCTTCTGATAGTTTGACTAAGATTAGGTCAAACGTCCATCTGAATCGAATCGTAACTGAATAACCACGTCTGAATTGAAAACACTGCCTTATCTTTGAAATCCTGCAACACAGAGAAGAAGAAGAAGCAGACTACAACATATTTTTTTGGTATTTTGGTTAGAGGTTAGTAAATATAAACAAATAACGGCAAGTAAAACCACGGTGATCCCCTGTGAGACATAGATCCGCAACTGAAAAGGGATAAACGAACCAGTGTGTGATCTTGTTTGTATGAAAAATGAGGATGAGATGCGAAAAATCTTAGGGTCAAAAATTAGGGTATGACAGATACCCCTATTTAAGTTTATTCGATCCAGAGATAATGAAGATTGAAATCTTCGTTTCGATAAGATGGAAGATACTTAAATATCAAAAAACCCAATTTTTGATCCTAAGATGCCAAAAATTGGAATGGAATGAAATGAAACGACATAAACAATATGAAAACATGTAAAATGATATGAAAGGATATGAAAGCACGTGAAATGTTATGAAAATGATATGAAAATGATTATGAGAATGATATGAAAGCATATGAAATGGTTATGAAAGCATAGAAAATATTATGAAAGCATATGAAATGGTTATGAAAGCAGAGAAAATATTATGAAAGCATATGAAATGCAGAGAAGTCTGTGAGGAACAAAACGACACATGAAAAAGAATAAACGTTGGGGATAAGAATCATAAAACTCCGACGGGGAAAAAACAACATGCTAGAGACCAAACACATGGCTCAGTTGAGGCGAAAATGTCCAAGAATGGCAATTGGACAGAAAGGATCACAACATCCAAGAATGGCATTGAATGAAGTGAGAAACGTCCTGAAAAAGTTCTTTAGAAGCATCCAAGGACGAAATTACTGCCTTTAAAAGGGATATCTGAGAATAACAATCAGAAAAAAGTAATCACAACATCTGAGAATAGAAATCAGATAAAAATGTGAATCACAACATTCAGGAACAGAACTGAATGAAATGGGAAAAGTTTGGGAAAGTACACCAAATCAATGATGACTTCACTATGGAAATCCGAGAATAGCAATCGGAAGGAAAGTGATCACAACATCCGAGAATAGCAATCAGATAAAAATGTGAATCACAACATTCAGGAAAAGAACTGAATGAGATGGGAAAAAATTCGGGACAGTACATCAAATCAATGATGACTTCACTATGGATATCCGAGAATGGCATCGGATAAAAGGGACAAACAAGTATTTTTTTGTAGGTGCTACGTAAATTGGACTTTGATCACAAGGTAAGATGTTGAAGACAACAAGACCTTGAGAAACGCATAATGAGGACTAACACACTCATATATGCCAACAAAAGTGGGGAATAACACACCCAAGAAAGCGCAAAATGAGGAATAACACACTCAAATATGCACAGGTATACAAAAATGGGGAATAACACACCCAGGAAAACGCATAATGAGGAATAACATGCTCAAATATGCAAACGTTAACAAGAATGGGGAATAACACACCCAAGAAAATAATATGAGAGAAAATGCTGACAACCAGTTTAGACTCTTAGAGGGATGGAAAGAAGGAAGAGTGATTCCTCAACACGGATATCACTGCCATTCTGCTCTGAGATTAGAGATGCTACTATTGAACAAATCTCTGTCACACCAGTAAACTGTATTAAGTTAAAAATCTCTTTAGAGAAGTCATGAAAAGCTGCTTGGAGATTCTTGAAGAAGATTGCCCCAAGTTCAATGACTGATGAGGGTAAACTGATAATGGATTCAGTTCTTGACTACTGGCGGAGAAAAATAATCACGTCTTTGAAATGACTGTTGAGAGAATACACTGACCATGGCTTCAGGTCTTGAAATGAATGTTGAGAAAATAAACCCAATATGAAACTTGCAGAGATTTTTCTGGTTAACCAAGTCTGAGAACAACTTGCATTGAGCAACAACTCTTGAATCATAGGACCTGGGAAGAACTTGCCCCTGATAAGATCACTGACCAAGTTTCTCAACTGTTTGAAAGTTCCTTGATGAGGAAAGTCTACTTGCAAATAAAAAGTGTTTGTACAAACCTGGTAACTTTAATGCAAAGTTCAATGCAAAATTTTGAAATCAAGAATCATTTTTGGAAAGAAATTTATTGATGTAAAGTTAATGAAAACATTGTCAAAACACGGAGGTTGAGACAAAATGAAAGATAAAGAAAAGTTAAGAAAACAAATGATTGGTAACGAACTTGGGAATCAGCTTACGCAACCTCGTTGTAGTATGCTTTTCAAAAGAGACCTGGATTCAATTAGGACTTTTGAAGGTTGTAACATGGTCTGGTTCACGGTTTATGAAACAAAGGATATAGGCTCAAAGTTTATTTGTACCCAACCCAACTTCGTGATGAACTCCAGCCCTACATTCAATCAATTCAGCCTATGCATTCAAGTTCCAAGAAATTTAGGATTGCACAGATGAAGATGGTTCATAAGCCAGGGATTTTGAGATAGCAATCACTTCTTCCTTTTTGTTACTTATGGTGAGGACTTTGGTCAACTCATCTTTTTGTTGAGGATTTTGAGAACCTCTTGACAAATCTTTCTTTTTATTATCCCACACTTTTGCCTGAACTGTGTCATTTCAACTTACAGCCAGCGGGATGCCCCAGTTTTTGCCTAAGTTTCCTTCATAGGTTTTGACTTAGCAGGCTTTGATTTTTTTCAATAATTTTTTTTAATATCATTTTTTTTGAAAGATAATGACTGCATGGCTTAATGATTACGATGAACCATCATTGGCTTTTGAATTGAGAAACATCTTCAACACTTCTTGATGTGTGAAAGAAAGTTTGAGATTGCAACCTTTATCAAAAGGTGTCTTGAATGATTTTCTTGTACTTGAATGCACATTCGAATTACTTGACAACTACCCATCCCCGGGTTAAAATTGCGGGTTTTTCGAATAGAAGGAAACTCCAACTTCGAGGCTCAAAGGGGTTGACAAGGGATTAACTTCCTTATTTCTCCAGTATTTGGGATTTGAAACAATGCCTGTATATCATCAACCAAGTCTCAATTGAAAGCATACCAACAACAATTATGGGTATCTCGTTTTCATCATTCTCCTTGCAATCATTGTAAAAGCTTGAGAAAAGAAAATGAACTTGAAATAAAGCATAAATATGCAAATAGTAAATGAAATTGAATCAAAACAAAGCAATTCTCATTTCATTAAAATCAACATGAAAGTACAAACAAGCTTAAGAGCAAACAACTTAATACAATTGAAGAAAATTGCAAACATAAAGAAACAATGACCTAGTGATCCATCAGTAACAAGGATGAGATGTCCTGTCTGAGATTATAGCCTTGAAGATAATATGACTCTTGAAGTCGTCTAGAAGATTCACTTCTCATGCTTCAGCAAAGGATTGCTGACAACATTAGGATTTGTGTCATGAAAGGAAAGGATGTTGTTCCTGATAAATTCTTGCACTTTAGCTTTCAGTGCAAAGCAATATTCCAAGTCATGACCAGTTCCACCTTGATGAAACTCGCAGCGAAGATCCAATCTATGGTTAGCTGGAAGAGGATCTGGGACAGCAGGCGGAGGCCTAGTAGTATTTATACCACTCTTAATCAAGGAATGATACAAATCAGTGTAAGTCATCGGGATAGGATCAAAGTTTGGCCTATTGTGATACTGATTTTGTCCAGCAGCAGGATGAGGAGCCTGAGCTTGAACTGGTTGAGCTCGAACTTGAACTTGAGCTTGAGTTGGTTGAGCTTTGACAACAGGAGCTACTACAGCTACATATGGTTAAACATATCATTGTTGTGGGCGATAAGGCTTCCTCTCAGTTGAAACAACATAAGCATCACCATCTCTTCTCTTTTGAAAGTTCCCAAGAGACTTTCTTGCAACATTAGAAGATTCAACATTGGTAATCTTACCCTTCCTGATACCTTCTTCTAGTCTTTCTCCAATAGTGACTAGGTCAGAAAAACCAGATGAAACACTTCCTACCATTTTCTCCCAAAAGAACGGTTGAAGAGTGTCCATGAACAAACCAGTTAATTCCTTTTCGGCCAAAGGTGGTTCCACTTGAGCAGCTAGCTCTCTCCAACGCTGAACGTACTCTTTGAACGATTCTTTCTCTTTCTGTGACATGTTTTGAAGTTGACGACGGTCAGGCGCCATGTCCAGAATGTACTTATAATGTCTTATGAAAGCATCAGATAAATCCTTCCAGCTTCGGATGTGACTCTTCTCAAGTCCTACATACCACTTCATAGAAACACCACTCAGACTATCTTGAAAACAGTGAATAAGCAGCTTGTCATCCTTGGCATGTGCAGCCATTTTGCGACAATACATCAGCAAATGAATCTTTGGACAAGTATGCCCATTGTATTTCTAAAATACAAGAGCTTTGAACTTATCAGGCAAAACTAGGCCAGAGACCAAACACGTGTCTATTGCAGCAGCACCAAAGACATCTTTTCCTTCTAGACCTCTTACCCTCTTCTCAAGAGTCAAACATTGCTCTCTAACTTCATACATATATCCAGGTTCACCCTGACTTTCAGCTTGTGGACCCGCAACCTGGTACAAAAAAGGAGAATTATGATAAGTAGTCTGGGCAGTAATGTGCACAACAGGTTGAGGTTCGACAAAAGTCGGAGCTGAAAAGACTGGCACAACAGATAGACCACCCATTTGAGCAGTAACAGCAGCTGGCACGTAATCCGGAGGTAACCCAAATTATGGCCAAGTAGAAGTCGGTTGCTGAATCACAGGAGGGTCAACAACAGCAGTAAAAACTTCAGAAATAACAGTCCTTTGAGGTGGTTCACCTCGAGCAATCAGAACTTGCATCATTTCAGTGAGTCTGGTCATACTAACTTTCAAATCATCAATCTCCATCCAGATTTCCAGGTTATGCTGTTCTTGGTTTTCCATTCTCAATCGGATAGCTCTCAATCTGTTAGCAGCTCTAGTACCGTATCTGTGGTGAGGAGACAGCTTGACGAATCAACAGACAACTGAAGAAGGAAACAACAGGGATGAGTTCCCACACAACTCGGATGAACGCGAGAATATGAGAGCATGCAATGATATGCAATGTTCACTTCCATTTTCAGAAAAACAAAGCGATTATTGCAAACATGGTCAACATCGAGAATACGGTCATGAAAAGAATCTTGACAAAAAGGAATATTTACTTTTTCCAATATTTGCAATAATCGGAATTTTTTTTCCTTGAAAAATAGTTGTGATGATGATCATGATGAATATATAGATGCAACAACCACAAACAAGATCACGCAAAGCACATAAGTTCAAAGGTTCGGATCACGAGCATGGAGTCAAGGGATAAGAACCCACAACCCACAAAGGCATGTACTAAGGTTTGTCTTCATTGTACCTGCAGAAAACCAAAAGGGTGCTAACAGAGGTTCCCGGAGTTAATAGCCATCTTTAGAATATTATCGGTACGTTGGATTACTCCCCAACCGATAACATTTTTAAAATAGACCTCGTCCGAGTGTAGTATCGCGTGACAACCACCTTAGGTTTACACCCGGATAGTTTCCGCACTACGTTTATAAATTGGCTTGGATGAGTTAAGGGTTCTACGGTCCTCAGTATGATCAGCTCAAGGTCGGAAAATAATGCCACGTATGATTACTCATTATGACATTGATAATCCAAGAGGGCCTAACCGAGTGGAGATTATCAAATTGATATCGCTTTGGACTATTCCATCGCGTATCGCTTCGAATATCGCCGTCCTATCATAAGTTCAACTCAGATCCGGGTTAGAATCTATCTCACTCACAGAGGATAACCAAAACCGAAACAGAATAAATAAATAACAAACAAATCAAACCAAAGCAGTAAATAAATCAAATTAGGCCGAATCCACTTAAAGATTACTCCCCAGCAGAGTCTTCACTTTTCTGTAGCGGTAAAATCATGAGTGTAAGCTATTGGTTAACTTAACTCAAGGTAAACAGAGTTGCCACTGCGCTTTTATTTTATTCCCAATGGAAAAGGGAAAAAGAGCGAATAAAACCTAATGAATCTAAAAGCAAAAAGCTAAAAGAATCGAACAGAGAACGGGTAAGGGGATAGGTTACAAATTGGGAAGGTTTTATGCACCCAAAATGTCCGTGGTACTCCACGGGAGCCCTTTGAAATATTTATTACTTTTTTTGGTTTGAAAATGATTTGTTTTAAATGATATTGAAGAGATGAGAAGAGAAATATTTTTTAAGAATTTTGTGTTTGAAGAGACAATTGTCTCATGCCTACGTACCCACAAAGTGCAATGCGGGATCAAAACCTCATAGTTCGTGGTACAAACTGTGAAAATAATCGGTTGAATTGATTTTTAAATGTAAAGATAAGTCGTCATTATTTAGCGAATAATTCCGCTAAAAAGAATGAATCGTATCTAAACATAAAAAAGGGGTTAAAAGAAAAGTGCACGAGGGCACAAAAACAATTGAATGAGTTTTGAATTTTTTAAAGTACTTTGAGAAGAAAGTTTCGATATGCTTATGTGGTTTGGCATTTATTAAGAAATGAAATGAAAAGGTAAACCCGCTTGACCTAAGTCAAGGTTTGATTGTGAAAACGTCTGAAGTTTGAAAACAAAGAAGGTTTTGAAAATAGGAAGAAGATTTGAAAATTTAAGAAGTGGGAGGAGATGAAGGGACTATCCTAAGACTTGAATGTAAAAGTTAAGGGAAGAACGATCAAACCATATGGCGAACATTCTTCGAAACAATAGGACTTCCATCTTCATAAACAAGTGAACAAATCGGCTAAAGTCTCCAATCCATAATAACTTGAGCAAAGGTATAGATCCTAAAATCTAAGTCCAAATTCCAAGTCCAATGCTAAGGATAGTAACCATAGTCCAAAGTTGAAGTCACAAGTCTTTTAGATGTTTAATCCGTTATTAATGTTTTTGTGTCCAAATGGACAAAGGAAAAATCGCAAGCATAACAATATAAACATAAACAATATGGTGAATGATATAGTATAATAAAAGTATAATAAAAGAGATAAGGAGCGAGAGATTGGAATAAAGAGGATAAGGTGCGAGAATGAATTAAAATGTTAGTATATTAATAGTATAATAATATTTACATAACAATGGTATGATGAACTTAATCAAACACAACCAAAATGAGATAACCAAAATCGAGAGGCAACCGGATCCAATTGGATCTTATTCTGAATTCGGGACACGTTTAGGTCTATGTTAAGCAATCGCCGAGTAATTTACGAAGTAATTACCCTACAAATGAGGCCGGCCACCACCAATTAAGGTGGAAAATATTTGTGCTAATACATGTTAGAGAAATGATATAATGGATCATTCTCCGAAAACATGTCGCACGAAAAAAAAATGGTAACGGTCTAATCTTAATCGAGATTTCGCATTGAATTATCGAATGCAACCTATCACGATCCCAAAGTATGGAGAATGATCCAAATGATCATTCATCCATAGATTTGAAATAATGAAGATTAAACATCTTCAAAAATCAATAATCTTCGAATCGGAGATCTCATCGACCAAAAAGAAAATAAGATGAAAGAAAGTAGATCTCACATTTATGATCCACTCAAAAAAATCAACCAAAAGAAACAAAAGCAAATTGACATACTCATAAAGAAAATTCAGTAGAAAAAAATAATAAAATATTTTTGAAGACTTCCTTTTTTTAAAAAAAATTTAAAAATTCAGAAGAAAAAAAAAACAAAGGTTAGAATTATTATATTTTTTTTAAGGAAACTCATAATAATAATAATAATTATTATTATTAAAATTAATAAAACAAAAAAAAAAGAGGTCGGGGAAGTCATGCGCTGAATTGGAGGGGGTGGATAGTAAGATGAAGTGGATCCAAATGCTTCAAAGGCCCAAAAAACTTAGACTCATTAAAAAAACCTAATGAATGTTATATAAAAAAAGTCAGAATTATCTTCCTCTTCTCCATATGTGAACTCGCGGTATTGTTCATGAGAGAGAGAGTGAAACGAATTCGAGAAGAAAAAAACGTGTGATCTCTTCCAATCAACGTCGCTTCAAAATCGGATATGGCCTTACCAACTCAACTCTCTTCTTCTTCACTTGCGGATGTCATGAAGCCGTGTATTGTTGTGAACTCGTCGGAAAAGTTTTGAAGCTCCATCCTTAATGAATCATCGACATCATCACTTCATCAACCTCGCAAAACTCTCTCCTTCTTTTTTCTTTTTTCTCGCTGTGATGTTGTTGTTGATGAATTGATGAAGATGAGTTGCGATTTGGATGAGAAATCTTTTTCAGATTGATGGTGGATGAAAGTTTTAAAATTGAATTTGACAGAGCTTTAGAGGGCTTTTTAAGCTTGAAATTGAAGAGGGAAAAGGTTCTATTTATAGATGAATGAATCGGAAATTTGAATTGAAATTGAATTTCCGTTTTATGTAATTTTTCTGCGTTTTTGCTCCATGGTATTTGCGTGACTACTTGCTGAATTTAGCTGCGTTTTGAGACAATTTAACCTGCGTTTTGAATTTCAACGTGATGCTCATGTGCAGCTTGTGCGATGATGCGTTTCACTTGTTGTTCCTTCGCGTGAATACGTGAGCTGATGCTAGGCTTAGTGTGGTGCTTCGTGCGGCTCGGAGCTGGCTCATGTTTTTTCAGCTGGTGTGTATGGTGAGGCTCAGTTGCGTTTCATGTTGCTGAGAGTGCAGCTTGTGCGTTTTGCATCATGAAGGTTCTTACCGAAACGGTGCGTTTTAGTGGCTGGGAAATGTAGCTTTGGAAGTGGCTTAAAGTGTGACGTGTTGATTGGCACAAATCAATTGGCTGAAACTATTATTTTTTAGCTTTTGTGAAATGGTTTTGTTTTGTTTTTATAAGAAAAAGCCTTGTTGTAAAGGTAATGGACTATGTTACAAACTATTTTCTTGTAACAAATCTAGATGGGCTTTAACCAAATGGGCTTATATTTTTTTTAATGGTTTAAAGAATAGAAATAAAAGGTTTATGAATGAATGATTAAAAAAATAGAAATTTTGAAAGGTGAATTTAATATGGAATTTGGACTAAGAATGAATAGTAATATTTTGTGAATAAAAAAAATGAAAAATGGGTTATATATAGAATGATGATTGGAAATGTTTATTTGGATAATAATGAGATATAGGGATAATCGGCTAAATTAGAAAATGAATAGAAAGGGATAATGGCTATAAAAAATGATGGTTTAATCAGAAAATGGATAATGGATTAAGTCCGGTCTTAAGCCCATAACCAACTCTTGATTTTTCTTGCACAAGCCACTTGATTAAACACAGTCATTCTCGAACCACTGAATAAATCGTAACTTTGGTCACAACCACTTGAATCATCTGAAAATTGCCTCGATTATTTGAATCCATGCTGAGGAAAATAAATCCACAGATGAACCACTGATAAACTGATGAACAAACCGAACTTCACACGCAACACTTCTCGATAAACTGATGACTTTCGCACACAACACAGCTTGAACTTTTTGAATACACGTCATCTGAGAAGCAAAACACTGGTACATATAACTTGCAGTTGAAACAACCTTCTGATAGTTTGACCAAGATTAGGTCAAACGTCCATCTGAATCGAATCGTAACTGAATAACCACGTCTGAATTGAAAACATTGCCTTGTCTTTGAAATCCTGCAACACAGAGAAGAAGAAGAAGCAAACTGCAACATATTTTTTTGGTTTTTTGGTTAGAGGTTAGTAAATATAAACAAATAACGGCAAGTAAAAGCACGGTGATCCCCTGTGAGACATAGATCCGCAACTGAAAAGGGATAAACGAACCAGTGTGTGATCTTGTTTGAATGAAAAATGCGGATGAGATGCGAAAAATCTTAGGGTCAAAAATTAGGGTATGACATATATATATAGGTATGCTTTAAACCAGTTAACGTTTCAGTATTATCGGAATGAAATAGCTATGGCAAATGGTGATGCTTTAAGGTGGCTAAATAATATTCCTGTTGAAAAATGGACAAGAGCATTTGACGGGGTCGACGTTGGGGTCACATGACAACCAACCTTGTTGAGTCACTGAATGGAGTATTCAAAGGCACCTGTAATTTACCGATTACATCATTGGTTAGTGCAACATATTATAGATTGGGTACACAATTTGCTGAGAGGGGTGCAAAGTGGAGTGCAGTATTGAATTCAGGACAAATATTTATAGACAACTGCGTAAAGGTTATGAAAGAAGAAACAACGAAATCCAGCACATATCAAGTCAGCATTTTTGACTACAATAACAATACTTTTAGTGTGCGGGAAACAATGGATCATGGTGAAGGAAAACCTATGGGTCGTTACAAGGTGAACCTAATAGAAGGGTGGTGTGATTGCGAAAAGTTTCAGGCATACCGTGTCCCTTGTTCACATGTTATCGTTGCATGTTCAAGTGCTCGCAACGACGCCTACGCACTTTTGTCAGGCGTTTACAGGGTTTCAAACCTATTTGGAGTATACAACACAAGTTTTCTGGTGCTCCCGTACAGTGACTATTGGCCAGTTTACGAGGGAGATCAAATTTTCCATAATCCAAGAATGCGAAGGAACAAAAAAGGTCGCCCAGTCAGCACACGTATTAGAACAGAAATGGATATCGTTGACAAGCTGGAGAGAAAATGTTTCAGGTGTCGTCAAACTGGTCACAACCGAACTAAGTGTCCAAATGTCGGAACTAGTAATAGTTAGTGTTTTATGTTGTTATCATGTATCACTTTCATATTGCAATCAAGTCTCTCAATTTTCTTAATCATTAATCATTGAGATTTAATTATATTTAACCACAACAAAGTTACAAAACAACACAAATACATTTAACATTAATTTAGCAACACAACACAAACATAACAACACAACACAAACATATGACATCAAAATATTAAAAATGTACCGCCCACTGTATTTAAATATAAAGCATTAAATAATAAAATTATTTATTGACTAAAATTAAAATTTAATAACTTAAATTAATATTTATTAATCAATTATTTAACAATTAATATTATTATTAATTAATCAATATAATTAATTTATATTATTTAATAACTAAAATAATCTTATTTAAAATAAATTAATAATATTATATATTAATTTTTAAATATTAATTATTAATTTATATTATTATTTATTAATTTTTAATTATTTTAACAATTAGTAAATATAAATTATAAAAAATTAAAAAAACAAAAACAAAAATCCGTCAACACTGGCGGCCATTGGAAGGACGGCATACTTTAAAATTGGTCATTACCGCTTATTGAATGGGCAGAGTTCATTTTAAAAAAAAATCTTTGAAAGCATGACATATTGAAATATTGTGGGAGAAAAGTGACAGATAGGATATTAAGTTTTAATATAGTGGTAGGTGGGAAAAAAATTCCTAATTCAACCAAACACTCAATTAATTTGGTGTCTTCTCTTTCATATTTTATCACTATTATGCATTGATTATGTGATGATCTAATGAAGCGACTCTCTTTAGCCATTATAGACCCTAGTGTTTATATAGTTGTTTTTATATCAAACTGTTCTTTCTTTTTCCTTTTCAAAAGTTGTTTTTATACAGTAACTTTAATTTAGGTGTTTATAGTTGACTTTTTGAACTAGTTTAATCATATTTATTTTATAATTTCATTATTTTACAGTATATCTTATACTTTGATTAAAAAATACTTGTTTAAAATTTATAAAAATAGCTTATGATTTTAGTTGGTTCGATTAGAAGAACTGTTATGGAATGTTAGTTTGAAATAATTAGTAAAAGTTAGTTAATTTTGTTAACTTGTGGTTAGTATGTTAGATGGGATAGGTTAAATAAAGGCCAATAAGGAAAATAGTCAAGGCAATGTTGTGCTATTTCATAGGATATTTGGTGTGGGTATTGTATGTGTATGTTTGTGTACTAATCATGACATGGTGTGGCATCTGTGCATGAGATGTATGTTGGAGCCTGTCATGACTAGGCTTGATTATGTGTATATGAAGTTTGCATGTTTAGGTTTGTTCTTGCAGAGTTGGATATTTGGTTGATTTGGCATGGCTTATTATGTTTATTATTACGTCTGTAAAATTTTAATTACTTATTACGATGAAGTTGAAAGTCAATCTACTATTGAAATATCGTCTGATTTGGATATATAGGTGGAGTCTTTTGAAAAGAAGACAGGGAGAGTATTTGATCTCGGAACCGTTGTCAAGACTTTAGTTCCATTATTAACTCAATCGGGTCTTTCGAGTAACTCTCAAGAGTTTGATGATTTGAGAAGTCAAGTTCATACTCTCAATGCATCACTGCAAAAACAAAAATAAGAGAAGATGGAGATGAAGCAACGACAAGAAAAAGAGATCATTGAAACGAACAATAAACTTTCATTGTTAATGAATCATTTAGGATTTGTTGCATCTTCTCATCCACCACAAGTCAATTATGAAATTGATAATCCAAGTGAAGATGGTGTTGAAGAATCAAATGAAGACATTAGTGAACACGTTAGTAATTAATCTTGATTTGCATTCATTTTTCTTGTTAACTTGTTTGAAATTGAGATTTTTTTTTATTAACTTGATTGGACAAGTGATTATTATTAGCTTTGTTGTGTCATTTTTAGTAATGTAGCTACAAACTACTTGTTATTGATTTTATAGTAATATTTAGCAACTTGGTTGCCTTTTAATGTGATTAGTTTTGAATTGTCTTATTCAAATTAAATTTTTATTTTTATATTATTATTACTTTGATATTTAACATGAATTTTAATGTTTTAAAATGAATTAAATACAACTAATAATTAAAATAAAAAATTTGAGAAAATAATTACCTGCGAATTTAAAATTTGCTGCAACTTTTCCTACGAATACTTCAATTACCTACGGTCTTATTTGCAGATTTACCTGCGATATAAGATTTCATGTGCATTTACCTGCGACTTTTCCCTACGACTTTACATGCGAATTTTTCCTGCGACTTTATATGCTAAGATAATTACCCAAGAAGGTTTTAGCTGGGAACAGAAATCACAGGTAAAGTCGCAGGTAACACGTTTTCTGCAGAAATTCTGCCAAAATCCGTAGGTAAATCCGCAGGAGAACAGAAAATTTCTAGTACTGATGCATCTCTGAAAATTCCTTCAGTTTATAGAATTTTGACTTAACGTTAAAATATTTCGGAGATGTATCTTCAAACATATTTCAGATATGCATCTCCGAAAGATATTGGATTTTAAGTCGTGTCTGAACTCTTCTCATTACTCATTTCTATAAAAAAAATTAAAACTTTCTCACTCTCTCAAAAAAAAATTCCATCAACCAAGTCAAAAATCAAACAACCAAGCTCAAGGGTTCTTCAATCAACATCAACTACATAAGAGACATCATCCAACACTGAAGTGAAGTCTAAATTTGTAAGTTTTTGATGTTTTGACCAGTTTTTTGAGTTTTTGTGTAAATGAGTAGAAAATGATGATTTAGGTAAGAAATGAGTAGAAATTGCATTAATTGTATTTTATACATAAAATAAAACATGTTTGTTGGTTGAAAATAAGAGTTAAATTAGGAGAGACTAAGAGACATTTAGATTAAATTGTGTGTTTTGAAAAGCACTACGAAAACATTATTATATAGAGAGAGATTACAACTAATTACAAGATATAATCAATGTGGGACTACTATATATATAAATATTCTTAACACTATATATATTTACATGTGGGATATTGGAACAATCCCTAGTACGAATAGCATGTCGTCGAAGTCCGCTCACATGTTGTAGTTTAAATGGGCCTTGTGTTATGGATCCAATTGTTTAAGTTAGCTTGTAATGGGTAATTATTAAAAAGCATATTAGGTTAGTGTGTTAGTACTTTTCTTATAAATAGCATATTAGTCTCTCATATTTGGAACAAAGGAAAATAGGAAGATAAAACCTTAATTCAAATGTGAGAGAGGTTATTTGTTATTCTTGTATACTTATAATCTTGTTTAAGGAGAAATGGAGGAATAGCAGTTTATAACTAACCCTTGTTGGTATCATTGGTTACCTTAAACCCTTGTGGGTTTTTTGAATGATCAAGAAACTAATTATACTTTGTTTCTAAGGCATCTGATTCGCAACAAATTGGTGCGGTGAGCGTGGAGTAGATGCCTTCAAAAAAGTATGAGATTGAAAATTCACCGGTGTGAACAACTTCAGTCGGTGGCACTTGAAGATGAAAGTCTTACTTGTTCAGCAGGGTTGTTTGGAAGCGTTGAAGAGAGAGACGGTCATGAATGTTGCATTAATGGCAGCTAAAAAGACGACCATGAGAAAGCATACAACGCAATATTGTTGAGCCTTGGTGATAAGGTTCTTCGATAGGTATCAAAGGGGACGACGGCGTCAGGGTTATGGTTGAAACTTGAAGGTTTGTACATGACCAAACCATTGGTGAATCGATTCTACCTGAAGCAAGTCTTGTATTCATTCAAGATGAGTGAAGACAAAGTGTTGGCTGAGCAAGCAATGTTAAAAATATTGATGTGAAGATCGATGATGAAGATCAAACGTTGTTGTTGTTATGCGTTTTTCCTAGAACACATGCTCACTTCAAAGAAACCCTATTGTATGGAAGAGAAACCCTGACCTTGGAAGATGTTCAATTTTCCCTGTACTTTAAGGACTTGAACTAACGAAAGGTGCATAAACCTTCGATGGTTGGTGAAGGTTTGGCCGTTAAGGCGAAATTCTTGCGAAAGGATGGTAAGCTCGACAAGAAGAATGGTAAAAGTCAGCATAAGTCTTATGGTGGTGAAGCATCTGGTGTTCGATGTTATCATTGTAAGAAGGAGGTTCACATTCGAAAGATGTCCCCTGAATGCCTAAAAGATCATGGAGGCAAGGATAATGGAAATGTTGCCATTGTTCAAGATGATTTCGACTCATCTGATGTTCTTGTGGTTTCAAGCAGCGACTCAAGAAAAAAGTGGATTATGGATTCAGGTTGCACTTGGCACATGACTCGAAACAAAGATTTGTTCGAGGAGCTATATTATCAAGATGGTGGATCGGTGTTGCTGGGAAACAACAAATCTTTCAAAATTGCAGGTATTAGATCTGTAAGATTCAAGCTCCATGATGAGTCAATAAGGCTATTGACTAAAGTTAAGTATGTACATGACTTGAAGAGAAATTTGATTTCTCTTGGTGAATTCGACAAGAAGGGATATGTTTTTCAAGGAGAGAAATGCATTCTAAGAGTCATGAAGGGGTTGAAGGAAGTCTTGAAAGGCGTGAAGAAACGAAGCTTGTATACCCTTGAGGCTGAAGTTATAAGTGGTTCGACAAATGTTACATCCACAAAATTATTGTCGAAGACAAAATTATGGCACATGAGATTGGGCCATGTCAGCGAAAGAGGCCTGGTCGAACTGGGGAAACAGAACCTGTTAGGTGGTGATAAAGTCGAGAAGTTTGAGTTTTGTGAACCTTGTGTATTTAGTAAATCCTGTAGGGTGAAGTTTAACAAAGGTAAACAAAGAATACATGGATCCTTTAATTACATCCAAGAAGATATTTGGGGGCATGCAAGGAATCCTTCACATTCATGTGCAAGGTATTTTATATCCATAGTTGATGATTATTCCAGAAAGTTATGGGTATTCATTCAGAAGATTAAGGATGAAACTTTTGAGAATTTCAAAAGTTGGAAGGTTTTGGTCGAAACTTAAACTGGCAGAAAGGTCAAGAGGTTGAGAACTGATAATGGCCTTGAATTTTGCAACAAAGCTTTCAATAGTTACTATGTTGAGTTTGGGATTGCAAGGCATAAGACTGTAGCAGGTACTCCTCAGCAAAATGGTATAGCTGAGAGATTCAATCGAACAATCCTCGAAATGGTTAGATGCATGTTTGTTAATGGTGGATTGAAGAAAGTGTTTTGGGCTGAAGTTGTTTTGACATCAAAATATTTGATAAACAGATCTCCTTCGACTGTGTTAGATATGAAGACACCTGAAGAAGTTTGGTCGGGACATCCACCAGATCTCGACAAACTGAGAGTGTTTGGTTGTGTGGCCTATGCTCACATTAGGCAAGACAAGGTCGAACCTAGAGATCTGAAACGCATGTTCATGGGATACCCTGAAGGAGTCAAAGCTTATAGACTATGGTGCTTAGAGCCAGGTCATAGGAGGTGTATCACCAGTAGAGATGTAGTTTTCAATGAAGCTGAGATGGCTTTCAATAAAACTGATGATGTTGTCGAAGAGCTGGGACAGGGAGGAATTCATGTTGAAGTAGAGCATAGTGATGTTGAATTGCATGACCCAGATGAAGTCGGAGACGAAGCAGAAAGTGTTGTCGAAGATAAGGAGCCTGATAATGACTAACTGCTGGAAAGATATAGGTCGAGAAGAGTCATAAATTAACCTCAGAGACTTGGGTATGCAGATTTTATAGCTTATGCCTTAATCTCTACAAGTGAAGTTCTAGACGAAGTACCTAGAGACTATAAGGAAGTAATGAGGAGTCGAAATAAGACTGGATGGTTGAAGGCCATGGATGATGAGATGAAATCTCTTCATGATAACAATACTTAGGAACTGATCAAGAAACCTGTTGGAGCTAGGTTAGTCAGATGTAAATGGATTTTCAAAGTTAAGGAAGGAATCAAAGAAGTGGTGTTAAAGATATATAAGGCAAGGTGTTTCACTCAGAAAGAATGTGTCGACTTCAATGATGTGTTCTCTCCTATTGTGAAGCATGGATCCATTCGAATGTTGCTTGCCATGGTGGCACAATTCGACCTTGAATTGGAATAGATGGATGTGAAGATTACGTTCTTGTATGGTGATCTTGATGAAATAATCCTGATGAGACAACCTGAAGGGTATGTCGAAGAGGGGAAAGAAGAGTATGTGTGAAATTGAAGAGATATTTATATGGGCTGAAACAATCTCCTCGACAGTGGAATAGGAGATTCGACAAGTTCATGGCACGCATAAGTTCCATCAGAAGTCAGTTTGACCACTGTGTTTACTTCAAATTTTGACCAGGTAATTCATTTGTTATTTTGTTGCTTTATGTGGGTGATATTCTAATAGCAAGCAACAATGTCGAAGATGTAAGGAGGGTAAAGGCTGAACTCGATAAGGAGTTTGACATAAAGGATCTGGTAGTTGCGTCTAGGATTCTTGGGATTGACATCTGAAGAGATAGAAAGCAGCTGAAATTATGCTTATCTCAAGAGGCATACCTACAGAAGATTCTTGAAAAGTTTAGTATATTGAATTCAAAGCTTGTTGTGACTCCGACTAACCCTCAATTCAAGTTGAGTATAGATCAGTGTCCCAGTACTGATGTCCAAAGAACTTATAGGGATAGCATTTCATATGCTAATATAGTAGGTTTTTTGATGTATGTTATGGTATGTACTAAACCCGACATAGCATATGCAGTAAGTCTTGTAAGCAGGTACATGGTGAATCCAGGAAAGGCTCACTGGAAAGCATTGAAGTGGATTCTAAGGTACATAAATGGATCTTTAAGCAGAGTCATAATTTATGGTGGAGCCTTGGGTGAAGATAGTAAAGCAACAATCGAAGGATACGTTGATTTCTGATTATACAAGTTGTATGGATTCCAGAAAATCTATTTTTGAATATGTTTTCACTATGTTTGGCATAGTAATTAATTGGAAAGCAACACTTCAGAAGGTTGTTGCCTTATCATCCACTGAAGCAGAATATATCACCCTAACTGAAGTTGTAAAGGAAGCATTGTGACTTGAAGGTTTTGCAAAGGAGCTGAAACTTCAAGGTCGAGGTATCATTATTAAATGTGATAGTCAAAATGCAATACATATGTCGAAGAACTCATTCTATCATGAGAGAATCAAGCACATTGATGTGAGGCTGCATTTCTTCAGAGGGGTAATCGAGTGTGGAGAAGTCCAAGTGCTGAAGTTTTCGACAGATTATAATGTTGCTAATATGATCACCAAGTTGTTGCCCAGTTGCAAGTTTTTCCACTGTATGCAGTTGATAAAGCTGCATGAAGAAATCTAGTTTGTTTCTTGTTGTTATAAGGTGTGTTCCAAGGTGGAGATTTGTGGAATATTGGAACAAACCCTAGTACTAATAGCATGTTGTCGAAGTTTTCTCACATGTTGTTGTTTAATTGAGCCTTGTGTTATGGATCCAATTGTTTAAGTTAGCTTGTACCCTAAGTTAGCTTGTAATGGGTAATTGTTAAAAAGCTCATTAGGTTAGTGTGTTAGTTTTCTTATAAATAGCATACTAGTCTCTCATATTTGGAATAAGGGAAAATAGGAAGATAAAACTTTAATTCAAATGTGAGAGAGGTTATTTGTTATTCTTGCATACTTGTAATATTGTTTAAAGAGAAATGAAAGAATAACAGTTTATAACAAATCCTTGTTGTTATCCTTGGTTACCCTAAACTCTAACCCTTGTGGATTTCTTGACTGCTCAAGGAACCAATTATACTTTATTTCTAAGGTATCTTATTCACAACATTACAAATATCAACACCCCCCCCCCCCAAAGCTTGAACATATAAGTCAAATGCACCAAGCTTGTTACATATATAATGTTTTGGGGTATCATATGGATTTTGTAAACACGTGTGCCAATTGATCATTAGAGTTGACAAAGCTTGTGACGATGTCATATGACTCGATCTTCTCTCTAACAAAGTGACGGTCTATCTCAATATGTTTGGTTATCTCATGGAAGACTGGATTTAAAACAATTTGCAATGCAACTTCATTATCACAAATAAGTGTCATTGGTCTTGCTTCTTCAATTTCAAGTTCCTTGAGCAATTGTTTTAACCAAACAAGTTAACATGTTGTCATTGCCATGACCATATACTTTGTCTCGGCGCTTGATCTTGCAACAACGTTTTGTTTCTTACTTTTTCAGGATATAAGGTTTCCTCCAACAAGTACATAATACCCATAGGTGGATCGTCTATCAATGGGTGACCCTGTCTAATCAGCATCGGAGTATCCAATTGTCTGAGTATGTCATTTATCATCATACACTAGACCTTTTCATGGAGCTAGGGTTGGCAATGAGTCGAACCAACTCGAAAATAGTTCGGAACTCGGTTCGACAATAAAATCGTTGAACTATGTTCATGAACCAAATGAGTTGAATATGAGCGAAGAACTAAGTTCGTTAACTAAATGAGTTGAACTTGAACTATACATAGTTCAACTCGTTAGGTTCATGAGTCAATTCGATTACATATGAGAAAGATATATTGTCTTTAAGATTTGGTTTATAGATTTACTCCAAATTTTAATCATAAATATCTCCCTTATTTACTAGTTATGACAATAAAGTTGACAATTGCATTTAGGATTATCCTTGTTGGAGGCATAACGATATTTGATAAAACAACATGTATAATGAAAGTTGCAAGTGGTGTAATCATTATGTGATGGAAATGTATCGATTTCTAGTCATTTTTGGACTATTATTTTATTAAATTTGTATGGTTTCTAAATATCTAGATGAAGTTGTGGATTTTTGAGACAAATTTAAATTTCAATTTAGTAGTTTTGAATTATACTTTCAAATGTATCACTTGAAAGTTGTAGTTTTTTAATTAATAGATTTTTTATATAAAGTTAAATTTCAATTTGATAAATTTTATTTTATTTTAATATTTTCTTTATTAAAAATTAAATATTAATTTAAAATTTTAAATATATGAAAAAATAGACTTAAAAAAAATGTCTTTTAAGTTCGTGAACCTAGTGAGGTAAACCTAATGAGATGAACCTAAATAGTTGAATCAAAATGTTCGTGAACTTATAACGAGTTGAGTTTGAGCTTAAAAAAAAGTCTGTGTCAAACTCAAACCGAGATTTGAGTTGAACCAATTTTTAACGAGTTGAGTCGGGCTCAGGCGAGTTCGACTCGACACGACTCATTTCCAGCCCAACCTGGAGCGCATTTGGTGTATCTCAGAATCTGAATAACAACATCCATGTGTTCTTGACAATGGGAATTTAAGAACTGGCTTACCACACAGACTGCAAAAGAAATGTCTGGACGAGTGACTGTGAGATAATTCAACTTTCCAACCAATCTCATATATCTTCCCGAGTCAGATAGAGGCTCCCCCTGATTGTGTAGTAATTTGACACTTGGATCCATAAGAGTATCAGTTGGTTTAGCATTCAACAAACATGTTTCTTCCAAAATATCCATAGCATATTTTCGATGAGAAATCACCAAACCATCTTTAAATTGGGCTACCTCAATACACAAGAAATAACGGAGTTTACCAAAAACTTTTGTCTGAAATTTATTCGAGAGATGTTGTTTTAACTGGAGTATTCCTTGTTGATCACTACCAGTTATGACAATATCATCTACATACACAATAAGATAAATACACATTTGGACTGAGTGACGATAAAAAACTGAATGGTCAACTTCACTACGGACCATACCAAACTGTTGTACTACAGCGCTGAATTTTCCAAACCAAGCTCTCGGAGATTGCTTAAGACCGTAAAGAGACTTGTGTAGCCTACACACCATATTCGATTACTCCCCTTGAGCAACAAACCCAAGTGGTTGCTCCATATATATTTCCTCTTCAAGAACATCATGTAAAAAAAACATTTTTAATGTCAAGTTGATGAAGAGGTCAATGTCAAATGACTGCAATGGCTATAAGAAGTCTAACAGATGTCATCTTGGCTACTAGTAAGAAGGTATCACTATAATCCAACCAAAAAATCTGAGTGTATCATTTGGCTACCAAATAAATTTTAAATCGATCAACCTTACCATCTGGACCAACCTTCACTGTATAAAACCAACGACAACCTGCTAAAGATTTTTGAGGGAGTAGAGGAACCAGTTCACATATACCACTACTTTGAAGAGCACTTATTTCATCAATCATTGTTTGCCTCCATTCAGGATGAGATAATGTTCCACCTGTAGTATTATGAATTGAAACAAAAGACAAAGAAGACAAAGTCAAGTCATAGGTGATGATAATATTTATTGGTCTTGTAATGATTGTGTCATTTTCATTACACTTTTGCAACGCCCTTACTGACTGATGATTCGTGTGCTCCAACACTTTTCAGGTTTGGATCCTTCAGCATTTCTCGTGCATCACCGGTTGGTCGTGTGTACCAACTTACATTGAAGATATACTGCGTGCTTTTGCATTTGCCCCACTCAGAGGGAACCAGGTGATAGAGTCGTTAAGAGTGTATCTTAATTGCTTAATTGCTGAGAATATGCACTTCAACAACTATGTCGATTGTCGTGAGACACGACCATTTGATGACATTGTGTTATTCTCTGGATGGTTGACCTGCGGCTCACGTCTCACATTTCCTCATCTGCCTAAACACATCATACGGCGGTTCGACTACACTTAGACTATTCACGAACACCCTGTAGTCTCTATTCTCAGCTCAGCTTATCAGAAGATACTAGAGAAATAGCATGAACAATTAAATCATGCACATGTTCTTATCTAGATGTCGTCACATAATGGAGATTGCACAAACAGACATCGATTGACATCTTCTCTTATGAGACTGAGGTGAAACAGAACATAAATGTGATTATTACTGAAAAGCACGAGACATTTATGTATCGAAGACAACACCATAAGATGGGGTAATGGAGCCTGAGGAGCTGTAGTGTGACATATTCAATAGTATATAGTAATTGCACTTTGGATTCATTATGGTTTATATTTTATTTTCGCTTCATTCTACTTTTATCATATATTTTAACTTTATTTATGTCATTTTTGAACCATCTGAAATTATACGTTATTTTATGCATATTGGTTTATGCATATTGGTTGTATAGTTTAAATCTCATCACATAACAAGTTCTTAACATTTATAAATCATCTCTTTTAACAAACATAACCTACACTACTATGATAGAGTACGAAGATGCATATGTAGACACTAGACGAAGATGTATCTCTGAAACAGTTAACGTGTAAAATACCTATCAGTGTGAAATGCCTGAAATGTCTGGTGTATATTTTAAAATAATTCAGAAATACATCTCCAAATCAATTGACGTTTTGCTTTAAAACAAGATTCGTCCAGTATGCATCTCTGGAATCTAAGGAGCATTTAGAATTTTCTATAGGATATTTTTCCACTCATAGGATGGGATAAGAAATTCCCTTTCGTTATCGATAATGGATCACAAATGAAGAGACATTAAACAACAATGACAGAAACATACATAGGAAACATTCAGATCTCTACAATGAATTTTCTCTCTTGTGATTGGACATAATAAATTTCCAAGACATTATCTTGCTTAATGAAACTCTGCAACACCATAGCCACAATTCAATACCATTGATCCTATCCTATAAAACACTGATTTTACATGTGTATAAAAAAATGTCATTTACATTAAATGAAAGCACCTATAATCCCTAATGAAAATTGAACTCTCACTTACCTATGTACATGTTATCCTAAAGGCCTAGGGGACAAGAGAACGAAATTTAGCACTGCATGTATGGGAACAAAATTTTACCTCATAATTTAGAGAAATTATACAGCACTGATATTGTGTGCAATGCTTTACAAAGGAAGTAATATTCCCAAAATTATTTGTATTTCATCCCTATTCATTTTGGAAGAAAGAGAGCACAAGATCAGTGTGTACTGAGAAGAGTTGTGTATCCACAAAAAGCTGTTTACACAAAGCAACAAATGAGAAACAACCAGCATTAGCAATTCTGACGATAATACACATGAACATACTAAATAATATAGATTTTGAAATTAGGTTAAACTCCTAGGAAATTCAATACATATTTGCAATTCAGATCACTTAAAACCAGAAAGTATATATGAACAAAATTTGTTTGCATAATTAACATAAGGGATGATTTAAAGTTCACAAAGCATACCTTCATGAAAGGCTGATCACGGTAAGGAAATGAGTCGATGAAACTTTCCCTCAAAAGCAAGGAAACCTGAATGACAAGCCATGACGATACTTCAAAATACTTTCTAAAATATTTTATTTCTAAAATACTTTATTTAAAATAAATTTAAGAAATCATGATGTCTTTATCTTTATACCTTACCATTACAATTCATAAATCAACTTAAACTTGTTTAATTATTAATTTAATTGTATGTATTTTTTTCTTAATGAAATTTATATGATCCTCTATCTCTGAGTGTAAAATTATAATATCTGACAAAAATACAGACCTTATCATCATTTGATTGTACATTGGTTATTGTATGTGAGCGGATGTTATGGCAAAGGGAATCCAAATAAGACCTTAACACGGATAAGAATCCCTTGGCAGCTTCTATCTGTGGAACAAATAAAACAAAATATGAGAATGTAAAACAATCTGTTGAGAAGACTGCTAACAATTTCAATCAGAAAATATCCTACAAACTTACTACCAAGTAGATGAAGTTTTAAAATAAAGTTGAACTTATTATTCAAACAGATAACTAGCCTTTCAAAAATGGCTGTTATATAACTTGTCATGTATAAAATCCAAGAATAGTGAACATCTGTGGTATTCAAGATGCCAAACGGGAGAGTGGCAGCAATAAAGAGGAAATAGGAGAATATGGTATAATGAAGAGATGATTCATGAGGACACACCTGCATTTCTGTGCATTCATACACCGGCCTTTTCCTACCTAAGTAACTTTCTCCTACAAGGGTTGCATGATAAGGACGTAAAGAAGACAATAGCTCTTTCTGTCTTGGCAGTTGAGGTAGTGATGGTGACTTCACCTATTTAAAAACAAAAGTATAAGAAACCATGTCTATCTCTGTAATTCAGAAAGTTATATAATAACTGAAAGATAATAGTTTGTTCTTAACAAGGCAGAAGATTAAGCGTGCATGCATGTCACAAGCAAATTGTATTAATCTATATGCAGTTATGTTTCCATCCATTTGCATCCATGAATTTTAAATTTTCTAATTTTAAAGATAATAGGAAAGAAAAGGATGTGTATATTATTTTCAGTAGATAAATGCTATAGAATTCGGGGAGAAGAATCACGTGATTTTATTGGCATTGGAAAAATGCAGAAAAATTACACACCTGGTTTCTGTTTGCATCAACCAGAATAACATTGGTTAACTTTGACTGAACTTCATTTGTCTTGTGCCTAACACCAACCTGTGAAATTAATTTTTTTAACCAGTCAGATGTCATAAATGATACTATCAATAGAAAAGGGCAAAATAACAACAGTTGAACCAAATTTACAACAGTAACAGACCTAATTTTATGCTCCGATTTATGAAATATAATAATAAATGGGTTTTACAAGCTACAAAAAAATATATTTGATATCATTATCTATGTAGCAATTACCTGTGTACAAAGAGCATACATTCAGCAATCGAAATGGATTTAAGTATGTACATAAATGATAAATCCGTACTACAAATAAATAATAAATAAAAATAATAATTGCATGACTTGAAGCAGATATTGTTCATTAAGAATGAACTGAATACTCACTATGTAAGGGACAGGAGCGTCCAGAAAGTCAAGCATGTCATTTGGTAAAACCTGGAAAGTATGTTGTCATTAAATACAACAGTGGAGAAGAAATGCTAAAAATATGAAAATTAATATATACTTTAAATGTGAAGGGAGAGAAATCATACCGGCATTAGCAGGCTTTGCCATTGGTAGGGTCGGATGAGTGGAATAACTGATAGAATTGACGCGGATAGGATTCCCTGATCATGAAGAAAAATGTTTCCATCAAAAACTTCAATGAAAATATCAATAATTCAAATGGGATGAGTAGAGATTTGGTTTCAACAGTAGCATGATTTTCACAATGACTAGTACACTACAAGTACAAGTACTATTTATTATCCCTAACAGTGGCATTTTAATAAATTAATAATAATGAATCTAAAGAACTAAACCATAATCATGTGTATAAAAAGTGGTTCTGACACATATACATCAATATACAAATTGAAGAGCTACATTCATCATCAACACAAGAACATTACTAACATAATTTGAGGAACACGTACCAAATTAGAACAGACAACTACAATCTGCTTCTCCAGTAGAGCTCCTGCAAAGAATGTTAACACCTGCAGACCAACATCATCTAGCTGTAAGACTAGTAGACAATCATTATGAAACTATTATGCTCAGATTGCTACATTTCAATTCTAGTGGCCAACTACATTAACATAAAGCCATCAACCTGACTAAATCAATAACTAAATCCCCTCTTTTGAATCAGAAAAAATAGTTATTATAGATATTTGAATCTGATAGCAGATGGCCCAACCCAACGGATCATAAATCAGACGATGACATCATCTTAGAATTTGAGATGGACCCAACTCATCCTTACAAAACCGGCTTAAAAGGTGACGATTGCCCCCACTTATAAACATATGTTCAGGTCATACATTTTCCAATGTATGACTCTTAATACACCCCACTCACGCCCAGCACTATTGGGTTTGGTACGTGAATATAGATGGTGGGTAGTCTAATATCGGAAACCCGATGGCAGGTAGCCTAACGGATCTTTGAACCAAGGCTTTGATACCAACTTAGAATTGTGGTTGGGTCTGACTCAACCTTACAAAACCGACTTATAAGGTGATAATTGTCTCCACTTAAAATATATGTTCAGGCCATATATTTCCCGATGTTGGATTCTTAACAGCATGTTTCTGTCTGTCTCTATTATATTTGTTTGGGTTGTAGCGTCTGTTTGTGTTCTTCGTGATTCCACCACTGTTTGAGGTAGATTGTTTTGATCACAGATTTTTGGCTCTTGATACTGCTTTTACCCAGCTCTCCTTTACTTGCATCTGACTTCATTTGATGACTGTGGCTCAGAAACAGCCCAACCCTCTTTATTTTTGTTGCGGCACTGTTAGGTTTTATGGATCTTCCTGTAAATGTGTAACACAGGCCCTCTTTACTTCTGCTAGCTCGTGTTTTTACACTTGTGTACTTGAGTTTCTATGCTGCTGTTGTGAGTCAGCATTTTTATTTTTTTATAAAGTCAGCATTGTTAATGTGTTTCTGGGCAAGGATGGGAATAGGCCGGACCGACTCGAGCTTTGCTTAAACGACAGGTCTAGGTCTGGCCTATTACCTGACATAGACTTTATTTTAAGCCAGAGCTTGTCCTTTTCTAAGCCTGATGAGACCTACAAGTCTGTTTAAGAGCCTATTTTATGTTGAGACTTAAAAAAAAAAAAAACGTTTGACCTGGGTCTAAAATGGCTAATAGTAAAACCCATAAGTTCAACAGATGTACCATGAGGCATGCATGATAATGTTGACATAGGGTAAAGGAAAATGGATTTCATAAAATCATTGGCAGAAACAGAACTCACATGTTCAAGTCTTAAGGTACCACACAAGCACGCTACAGCCCATATAGATAATGCAGTTGCCTCCTCTGCAACCAGAAGACAATTTTGTGCCTGAAAAGAACAGACCAAAAATGAAGTACTTATTTAGGATGACCCATAAGACAAAAAGTAAAATAAAAGAAATTTAGTCTAATCAAAAATTATTCCAGCATACCTCAGCCATTTTCAGACCCGTACTACAGGATTTCAAACCAATAAGTGAACCAGACAGATAAAGAGCGTTCTCATCTGGCCTGTGATATTCCAAGGAATGAAGGTGCTCCAAAGGATGAAAGATAAGTGTCGATCCCCTTGTAGGACAACTAAAACGATAATACTCACTTATAATTTGTAACGGTCCACAATTATTAGCCTGTGAAATTGTAAAATAATATCAGCAATAATAACATCAGTAATTTATTATCAATACAAAACACCAGATAATAATAACAACACTAGGTGTATTTACAATTACAAACCTTGGCCCATTCAAGAATCTCATGTAAGTCATTTAAATCTTCTTGTCCCGAGAATGAAGCCTCTTCTGTCTCAGTATCATCAGCATCACTCCTAAAATTTCTATCTTCACAAGGTGAACCTTGAAAACTGCATAAATCAGACCATGTGTTTGAAATGCATTATAAGAAATGGATGATAAATAACTCCCAACATTTATATGTTCACAAGGTGAAATTTGGAAACGGCATAAACCAGAATATGGGCCTGTTTGGATTAGCTTATTCATTTGCTATAGAAATAATTTATGTAAGCTTAAACATAAGCACTTATATTAATTAGCACGTGTAGTATAAACAGCAAATAAGCTATTTATTCAAACAGGGTCTAGATGTTTTAGATGAACCACTTAGAAAAAAGGGATAATTGCAACACAACAGAATTTGTTTGGATAGTAAAGATTGTTCATTAGAGAGAGAAAAATATCAAGAAAAAGAATAAGAGATTTAGAAACGCAACCATCCCACCATCCCAATAAAAGAGAAACTACAGCTAAGCTGATACAAATCAGAGACTCCATTTATCTCTATATTAAACCACATCAAGTCATTCAATGAGGCATGTATGAAACACACCACAGAGCATAAGTAACACAATGACTACTTTGTGCCTCCCACTTGCATAAACTAAAATCCATTATTTCATGTGAAAGTCATTGGCCAGATGCACTGGACAATCACAATGTCATGTACCTGCAGGAAGATTCGGAGCTTTCATACTGGCTATACCGAAGGAGGGGCAAAATAGCATTTGGTAAACGCCTATCTTCTGGCTGTTTGTTTGTTGCCAGAGCATTGCCATACATATTACTATCTTCAGAAATTGTAAGGCGAGACACTTCTTTGACAATTTCTCCATCAGTTTCAGGATGAATAGGCACAATATTGACATCGTCTGCTCCCTCTTTAAGTGTATGCATCTCCTCATTAACCATTTCTTTCTCTTGATGATTACTATCATACACGGTGTTTTTGGGTTGGGAATTGCTTAGGTTTGATTGAGAAATTTTTGGATTCGCATCAAGTTTGTCTTCTGTAAACCTATCATTCACCAAAAGACGCTCTGAATTTCCTTCCAAGTTTTCTTCCTCATAACTACCTTCAGGAAATTCATTAAAATACTCAACACTTTTTGTCAACCGCTCCAGCCTTTCTTGCATGAAGATGCTACAGAGATATCAACACACTAAGATAAGTGAATGCCATAGTAAACACTGATATGCTAGAAATAAAACAACTCTGAATATCAAAAATAACAATACAATGTGTGTGTATTTTTTCATAATTCAAATATCAGTCAAATTTCCAGAACAGCAATAACAAACAAGCCTTATGCCACAATTTTGAGTTGGCGACATGGATCAATTAACTACAAAGGGCTCTATCAAAAATCATATTTTCAGTAAAAAACACTTAGAGCAAAGTCATTTTTAATGGATTCTTCTAATGCTTTACAAGTCTTGCTCGGTCATTTTAATGGCACCAAATCAGAAGGGTTCACTGAACACTTTTTCTGCTTTGGAGCATACATGACAATGAGATTGATATTGCAAATATTCCAAACCATAATACAATAGATGATGATAAGATTGCAAATATTTTCAACAAATCACCCCTCAAAATGGGAGGGAACTCGGCATTATTATAAACTACCTACCTGTACAATACACCAAAGTGCAACTCAAAAAATGGGAGCCTTGAGAGAATGCAGTAACATCTTTGTGTGGTTAATATATGGCGTCTCAAAGAAGAGTTGGGTGCCTGCTTATCCGAAATCATGGAAAGCAATCCAGAAGGTTTATGCACTAGCTCTTCAACTAAGACACAACACCCATAAAGGGTTGAATTATCAGCACCCTAGGCAAAAAATAATACAAAGATGTAATATTGTCAGTACAGGAATGAGAACAACATGAAAAATAAAAACTAAATAAAGGACGCTTAAGAGCCAATCTATTAAAAGTTTGAAGTAAAGGATCAATTCAACAGATGAGCAATAATGAGTAACTTATGAAGTATGAACCACTCTGAACATTGTTAAACAATTACCTGATTGAAAATGCTAAACAGAATTTTTTTACCAATAGCCCCTTTTCATATATTTTCTAAAATAATATTTGTTATGAATAATTTATAAGATCCATTGGAGAGGAGAAATATTAAAAATGCCAATGAATAGTATTTTCCCATTATCTCTAATATGTTCCATAACATGTTACGAAAAAAGTTTCCTGTGATCCAATCTCCATCCGTAAAATGTAATTTTTTTTAGAGTTATATAGCCAGTCATCAAAGCACTTGAAAAACACAGCCGAAGGAAGAAAAAGTAAGAAAGGTGAAAAAAAGTAAGGACTAAATCTCTTCAGTTACCTGTAACCTAAATACAAATGACAGATCCCTTTGTTTAAGATGTTCCTGAAAAAACAATATACAAAATTAGCGTTAATACTTACAAATATATGAAATTTTGATTAAAAAAATCTCATATAATATCTAACAAAACAAGTGATAGCATGCCAGTTGCAGCAACACAATCAGTTACAGTTCAAAACATTTAGCAGGGCAAGCTTTAGTAAAGGAGACAAATGGTTCAGCAACCAGATTCTGAAATATGTTTTACATTGATACGGACAACCACTAAAAGAATAAAAACTATTAATACATTGTCTTTAATTTCAAGAAAATGGAATTTGAAATCTTCAAATATTGAAGAACTAGACATCAAGCAAGAGTAAAATGCCCTTGGTAAGCTTACAACTCTATCATACTATGTCTTTATATACAATGAAGTTGAAGATTCATGACTTGTTATCTAATTAAAATATCAATCCAACAATGACCTAGAAAATAATATGCATAATGCGTAAGCTTTATGGAAGCATAATATCACGCAAATACCTGCCCGAAATGAATTTCATTTAATTCACTCATAGAAGGGGTTTTCTCAACAGCATTAACCTAAAATCACATCCACGAAAAAGAAAAACCTGAGTAAAGCTTTACAGAAGTTTTTCACGTTAAAATAAATAAATCTAAAGGCAAGCATGCAAATATATTCCTATAGATGACACACAGATCAATGTAATAATTTTAAATACTACAAAATATGAATTATGATCACGATGATGACTTAGGGTACATTTACTGTTATTATACTAATAGACAGTCGGTACCGAATATAAGTAAATAAGTGTGTGTATTTTCTACACAAGTAAAGCCTTAAACCCTCTACCCTATCCCCACCCCATGCTTCACGTCCTTTGCCTCTTAAGCTATACCAAGAACGGGGGCCCAAATTATGTTTTTATTGCTTTCAAAATAATGACAGCAATAAATCCAAACTCCTTCAAAACTAAAGAAAATACAACAGAAGATAGACATGCATACACTATAAATTTTGAAAGCTTTCATGATCTAGAGGAAATCTGCCAGAAACTTTTTTGCCGAAATAATTTCTCAATGCTAGATATAACCTAGGTTGATCTTCCTCTCACGAATATAGTGTGTAAATGGTGATGATAGTAATACCAATGATAGATAGTAATATGAGTAGACATAAATGTTCATCTAGCTTAGACCTAACCTCAAGACCTCCAGGGAAACAGAAAGAAAGAAGATCTTTTTCTTTAAGAGGTAGCTGCTTTTCTGGAGGATAAACGAATAAGACCTGCAAAATATTTCATGATATTGTTATTATTATTAATAATAATAATAATAAAAATAATAATAATAATAATAATAATAATAATAATAAGACAGTGGCTGGCAATTGTGGAACTGGTCATAGTAGCAATACAGTATAAACATGTAACCAGTACAAGCACAAGACAGACACAATAAGAATGAACACTACAGTACTAATATAATTCAATATCTGTATCGAATGATCAAAACCTGAGGTTCAACATTGGGCTCCACACGGGATTGATTTTGATAACCAAGTGCACTTCTCAATTTACCAGAGCCTTCAGACCTCCTCACTAAATATTGCCTTTGCAGCGCCTGAATGTCGGAATTAGGATGAAGTCCAACAACCACCATACTTTCAAACAACTTAGTCGGCTCCTTCCATGACTTATGATCCTAAGAAAACAAAAAAAACAAAAAAAACAGAAAGTGTATAAGAGTTTGAACTATCTGGGGGCCACTTAGTTTATGAGTTTGTGTGTGGAGTCAAAAAGAAAAGGCGTAAAGACAAAAATAAAACTAATTATAGCATGTGGCTAGCAGAAACACATACAGATACTATGTTTAAAAGTTGAAATTTCAATTAAGTACCCATGCTAAGGGCCAAACAAGGAAAAACAACAAAAAGAATTATCCAAAAAGATCCTACAATAACAACCAGCCAGTGTTGTCCATGGCAGAGATGGTTGTCCATCACAGAGAGCCAAAATCCCTCCATACAGGACGCTTTGTCAGACCGTTATAGCGGATTATGGCGCAAAAACCCGCAAAATCGGCCAATATTTACCATTGTGGAGAGTCCAAAACCCACCACTATCAGCCTTAGTGCTGCAAATATGGATATTTTATAACACTGCAACCAGCTTAAGTCCTTTATAGTTTATTATAGCCAAAAGGGTGGAATGAACATTCAATAAGAAGACATTACATTGTACTGCAAATGAAAGTTAGCAGCCCATTGACGTTTCTGACTCGTCAAAATTTCCGGATTATAATTCGCATATTTAACTTCAGGAGGGCGAGAAAAGCCTTTTATCATTTTCGTAACTTGATACTGCAACCTCTGAAGTTGACTACCACCCTGTTCATTTTTCGACGAATATATAACAGACGGCCTTGGAGTATTCATAGCCGCAGCAACAGCTTTAGCCACATCTTCAGTCGTCTGCATAAAAAATGAAGCACCCCAACTAGGACTACCCGACTCTTCCTCCTTTGTAACTCCAGACATTTGTTCCTTCCTAAAAAAGACAACACAAAACAATTCCTCTTGGAATCAACTTCACTTCAAAACAAAAGTATGACAAGTATTAAAGCTACAACAAATCTCAAATCCAATATGAATAACTTACAAGCAATACAAAAGAAACACAAAATAAATGAAAGTAAAAGCATAAGTGACAGCTATGTACTAGTAGTGTACACCAACAAGTGATCAAAACCTACAAGTCACTCTCAAGAATTAATACTATTTCATAAGCATAGAAAAAAGTATCTAGCATATACTGGGTCCCACCACAATCGTATCCTTTCATCTCTCTCAAAGCTTCCACATAAAACTTGTCTTCAACCAACAATCTTAAGTAAATTTTTACAATAAAAAAACAAATTAAAAAAAAGCACTTTTTGAAGCTAATAACATAAACTATCCAAGATCATACACATAGATTCCACAAAGTACACCAGTATCTATCTTCAGTTTCATATTCTTCTCTAAAACACAGAAAAGAAGGTGAAAACCCTGATGCAAAAACTGAATTAACGACACAAAACAGGAAGAAAAAAAATTAAAACAGCTCAAAACCTGAAGAAAAAAACAAAAATTAAAATTAAAAACATGAAGAAATAAAAGAAAGAAAAAGGACGTTTTCTAATTTAAGGTTAGGGATGAAAAGGAAAAAATGAATTGAAGAGCTGAAATTGGAAATTAGAAATTGAAAAAGAAAAAGGAAAAGGGAAATTAACCTTGAATGGTAGAAAAAGCAGAGAGAATCTGATAGAAAACGAGAATGAATGAAATGAAAAAGTAAGATATGAATGAAGAAAAAAGGGTTCTTGCTTGTTGGAGGGAGAGAAGTAGTAGAAAAAAGGGATTCTAGATTAATTAATAAAATAATTGGAGAAAGAAAAAAGCGATTATTAAAAAAGTCAAATATAACTATGATGGCAAGGCATGGCATTGGAAAAGGTCATTGAGGGAAAATTAGGGTAAATAAATGGATAGAAGTAGAAAAAATGTGAAAAATTACCAGAAAATGAAGAAGAAGCCTCGTGCGTGACGGACGAAACGGTGCGTATTGAGCTTGTTTGGGATTCGTGTTTTGTTTGGGTTATTGGATGCTGCCGACTAGGCCTCTCCTTGTTTTCACACTTTTCTTCAATGTTCTCTCTCTTGCTTGCTTTTTTTTATTTTATTTTTGTTAACTTTGAGTTAGATATGTTAATCTATTTAATAATTTTATAAATTTTATAAATCTAACCGTAGGATATTTTTAATTATTTTATTTTGTTCAATTAAAACTATTAATTAGAACGGAGGGAGTATTATTATTTTCGTTGCATAAATAGTTTATGATAAGTTAGAAATCAAGTTCTTGACATCTGGTACTTCATGTTATTGGAATCTCCCTTTAGATGGGGATAATAATATGTTGATGGCACCTTTTGTCATAGAGGAATTTAAAGAAGTTATTTTTTTTTTGCAAGTCGATAAGATGTGACTCTAACTTGATTTATACTATAGTAGGGGTGGAGATGCAACAAAAGTACTCAATATTTCATTATTTGAGGCAGACCAGATGGATAAGTTAGTGTGGAAATTGAAAAAGAATGGTAGGTTTTTAGTGTGTAGTGCTTATCGTTATTGTATTAAAGATGTTATCGATACCTCTCACTTCATGATTGATAAGAAATGGAATTATTTGGTATATAAAGACCCCTCCTAGGGTAAAAAAAATGTGTGGCGTTTATGCATGAATTATGTTCAAACAAGAATGTGATTAAAATATATAGGTGTTGAATATCCTACTAATTGTGTTGTTTGTAAGAAATGAGAAGATAATTATAATCATTTGTTCCTACAGTACCCGAAGAGTATTGAGTGTTGGGAGAAAGTGGGGCTATGGCTTATGTTGTTATAGTTATTGACTAATGAAGTAGCTTTTGCTACTTTAATCTTCTCATTTTTGCAGGTATCAAACCAAGAACATTAAAGTGGTCTCAATTATTCTATAGAGCATATGGAAATGCAGGAATAACCAAATTTAGAATCATTTCGAAGACTCCTCAAATTTTATTTATAATCATGTTTCGTACTTGTTGTCGGGTTGGAGAAATGTCCAACAACTTAAATCGAGTAATACAACTCAGGCTCAAATGTCTAATGATATTAAACCTTCAGCAGGTCGGCTCAAATGTCTAATGATATTAAACCTTCAGCAGGTCGTCTCAAATGCAACATTGATGATTCTTTTTCTAACAACGAGGTAGGAATACATGCTTGTATTAAAGATGATGAGGGATTGTTTGTTGCAGCTCGGTCTGTGTGGTTTTCGATGTTGGGGAAGCTTTAAGTCTCTTGGTAATTATTAAATGGTTGCATGAGCTTGGTTTTAATAGTGTGGATTTTGAGTTGGATATTAAAAGCATATTGGATAGTGTGGACTTTGAGTTGGATGCTAAAAGTATAGTGGATAGTATGAATTTGTAGCAAGAAAATGACTCGGATTTTGGTGTCATTACACGGGAATGTAATCGCTTATTAGCTCTTTTATTAAGGAACTCTTGTATTAAGTTTGTTATGAGACAAGCTAATAAGATTTATCATTCCTTGACACAGGTGGCTTCATCTTTTTCTAGTTTCCAAAATTTTATTGAGGTACCAACATGTATTATAGGTATTATTAATGAAATGAATTAAGTTTTTTCCCGTCAAAAAAATTGACAATGTTTAAGAGTACTTATGGTGTGTCTTGATCAATTTTGAGAAGAAAAAAATATTTAATTCAAAAATAACATTTTGTGGTCTTGCCCTTGGTCCAAGCACTGGATCAAGATTCTCTTCATGACCTGGATTAGCTAGGCCCAAGGAAGAATTGTCAAGGATTGCGTATGAGCGGATAAGACCTAGCATGTGGTCTTGCCCTTGGTCCAACTGTCCCTAAATATCATGAGACAATAGTGGACAGTTGAGTGATGCGGAGCACATGGGGGAGACGCTCTCCCCGCGTCTCCTTGTATTAGGTAATGCACTACAAGAAAAACACCATTTTCCCACTTATTTTAACCCAAATGAAAAACACGTCACTAAATATTGTATTAGTGACGTGAATCTATAATCACTAAAAAAATAATAATATAAAATTAAAACGAATTATAACTGAGACCGGGAAGTTTAAAATTTTTAAAAAAAATATAGTGATGTGAAAAGAAGGTCTCTATAAATATTTCAAAAAATAAAAACCATTTGGGGGAAAACTTTCGTTGATTAAATTAATAAAACTCTTTCACACATAGAAACCAAGACGCAAACTTCCCTCATGCAATACACGTGGGAATCGTTCCTAGAAATAAAAGAAATTGGACCGTTACAACTTTATTGGCAAGAGCAATTTCTGACACGTCAATTTCACACTTGATATTCAAGTCGGAAACTTCCCGCGTGGATATCAGGTGGGAAAACATCCTAGAAATAAAATAAATTGGAGCGTTGAAAGCTTTATTGCATGCGTAAAATAATTAATTTCTGACATGCCTTGTTCACACATACTTTCCACGTCACTAAATTCCCTCCTTGCTCCCACGTCGGAAATTGGTTGTTGTAGGTTCCCAATGTTGCTTTATTGAAATGACAAGATTCTGACTGACATAAATGCTCACACTTGTTTTTCACGTCGGAACCTATACGTATTCCCAGGCAATTTAATTCACGCATTGTATTATTTATTGTTGTAAACATTTTAGTTTTCAAACTCAGCCTCTCTTCTTCAACCTCAACCTCATTTCTTCCATACCCATTTCACATTTTCATATTTTCTTCCTCCATTCCTTCACTCTCTATTTTGAATTTTTATATACATATTTAATAAAACTTAATTTTTTTAATCAGAAAAATGATTTGGGGAGGGAGCCGCTGATTAATGAGCTATTTGTGAAGACCCGATGCAAAAAAACGGGGGAGTTTGTTGACGGTCATTCCAAATCAACTATGGTAACTTGTTGATATTATATTATTTTGATTTAATTTAATATCATTGTTTATATAACTAAAATATTTAATTTATATTTAATGTAATTTTTTTTATGTGTGTAGGAGTTGTATCAGACCTTACTCGCCAAATTTCTATCTGAAAATCCTAAGTATACTCCGATTGGGGATAATCCGCTTGATCCACGTGTCGATCTTTATATTTGGCAATTAGCATCAGGCGGGAAGGAAGAAAATGGGTGTTTTATTGGTCTTGGAAATTTGGCTTCCGAGTACAGAAAAGGCGATAGAAATTTATTTCAGAGACTTGATGATGGGGAAGGAGGATCTCGTCCGCCAGAATTGACACCTGAAATGTTGGCAACAGTGAGACAGCCAGCTCTATCCGAGACGAGGCGAGACGAGAGGCGGAGGCACATGAGGCGGCGCTAAAGGCCGAATGGGAGGCACGCGAGTTGAGACAAAATGCTCAAATTGATGAAATGAAGAAGAGGCAATCTGAGATGGAGGCGAAAATGCAAAAAAAAAAGAATTGCAGCACAATCAATTCAAGATGATGAAGATGGTTCGTTTAGTAGTGACGATGAATGACTTTTTTATTAATTTTTAATTATGTTTGTGACGTGAATATCAGGTGACACTTATTATTATTATTAAGAATTGTGACGTGAATGTTATGTGACAAAATTAAAATATATTTTGATAATTTATTTGCATTTTTAAAATTTATTTAAAAATATATATTTTTATTTAAAATTATTATTATTCGTGAATTCGTTTTATTTTTTTTTATTTTTTTTTGAAGTTTGTGACTTTGTAAACAAGTCACTAATTACACACTTAAATTTCATGAGGGAAACAAGAGTGAAGAAAATTAATTTCTCATCTTTTTATCACGTCACTAAATAGTGACATGATTTACAGGCGGGAAATATGAAGACTGACACACTCTTCCACATCTTTGTCCTGCATCACATGCATTCTGCAATTATGCAGAATGATATTTTCCCATGTGTTTTTCAGGTCACTAATTAGTGATTTGGTTTTCACGTGGGAACATATTCAAATATTTTTGTGGGTTCCGAAGTTGTTTTTGGGTCAGTAATTAGTGACTTGATTTTCAGGTGGGAAAATGTTCCCACAGTTCACTTTTCAAAGCGTTTTGACCACGTCGGAAATGTTGAATAGTGAAGTGATTTTATATTTAGTGACTTGATAATCATGTGGGAAAATGATGTATTTCTTGTAGTGATGGGTCGTGCTTGACGACTGGGCCTCTGCTCGACGCATATTGCGTTGGCCCAGTCCAAAACAAATTCTTTTAATTAATTTGATTAAATGATTATTTTCATATTAATTAGTTTGTTAATTAATTCCATATGTACATTAATTTATTTTTTTAGAACTTATATAAATATTTTTATTTGATTAGCTTCAACTTTTTTCTTTTAATAAAACGTAATCTCTATGATACCATGTTTACTAATCTTGATAATTTTCCTTGATTAAACGTTTATTTATGTCACGATATTCTTCCGTGTATTCTTTTATGCCATGATGTTTTTTCATGATGAATACCTTTGATTTTATTTGACACGGTGTTTTGCCGTGTATATGGTTATTTATTACCATTATGTTTTTCCGTGAATGTTTATATCTAACCACTTGATAAGATTAAAGGCATTTCTATGCAAAGAATACCTGACCCTCTGGTGAAAGAGGGTATTTATGGTATGACCCCAGCATTGGACCAATATTCTCCTCATGGGTTGGATTAACTAGGCCCAAGGAAGAACTGTCAAGGATTGCGTAGGAGCATATAAGACCTAGCATGTGGTCTTGCCCGTGGTCCAACTGCCCCTAAATATCAGGAGACAATAGTGGACAGTTGGGTGACGTGGAGCACGTGGGGGAGACGCTCTCCCCATGTCTCCTTATATTGGGTCGTGGGTCGTGCTCGACGCATACTGTGTTGGCCCAATCCAGAACAGGAGCCCTACAAGTCGTAACTCTGGTGCAGAATGATGACTTAAGCGCAAGTATGTTAGGCAGATATTTTATTAGCGGTGAGGTCAACGGATGTCGAGGACCATTGCTAGTGTTTGTTGATGCTTGTCTAAAGATGGTATGGGTGACGCCTTATTGGAGCTTTGACATGTCGTACAAGATTACCCCCCGACTGAGTTGTACTCGAGACTTCTTTTGCGTTTTTACAGTGTCGAGGACGTACGTGTTTTGCGTTTTATAGTTGTGTTCGGTGCCTTGAGGATATGAGTGGTCTGGTGTCCCTTGGAGTTCCCAATGGTGATGTGTTTGTCTTTTTGTTTCCTTCCATAATGGCATTTAATGTGTCGCTTCGTTATACGTGTGACGGCGCATTAAATGCCTGACTGCCTAGGGGAATCTAGGCAGTCTAGACAATAATTTCCTAGGCAAGCCCTCCCACGTGGGGCCTATAATCGGGGTTTTGGGAGAGTTCCTCCTCACTTTTCACTTTCACTCTCAAATCTCCTCAGAAGTTCGTCGGACGCTCTCCCTTTCTTGCCGGAAAACACATCATTGTCGTCTCCGCAACCGCGTTGTTTACCTCGTTAGTAAACATTTCAAGTAAAACCCCTTCTATTTTTGTGGTAATTAGGTTTAATTTGATTTTCCATGGTGTTTTCTTCCACCAGAGTAGCCGAGGAAGCCCTTCCTCTGACTTCGTTCAAGGGAATTTCGATGAATGTCCCAGGAACTCCTTGATTTTGCTATGAATACATCGGGCAATATTATGAATTTTCCATGAATGTATCGGGCATTCCTTAGGTTTTCCATGGATGTCCCAGGCATCTTTTGAATTTTCCATGAATGTCTCGGGCATCTTTTGATGAATGTCTCGGGCGTTCCTTCGATTTGTGATGAATGTGTCAGGTGCTTATTTCCCCGGCCTTGACCCTCTCCCTTTTACTTGAATTGCGGTGGTAGGGTGAATTTGATGCAACGTCGAATTCACCAATTTCCTCTACTTTTCAGGTAACGTGGATCAGAGAGTCAAGGATGTCCCTGTGGAGGACATCGACATATAGGTAGACAATGAGGAGTGGGACAAACAAGAGCATGATGCGGGCAGGAGTGTGCCTGTCGCCTCCAGGGAGCCTGATTTATCTTAGGTCAGGGAAGAACCGTTGGAAATGGGCTCGCATTTTATACAAGATTCTCTCACTGCTCATACGATTGTGGAAGACTTAGCCCCGGGGGAACCCCAAAACTGGGAGTGATATGCCCCTCTCCCCGAACAACGAATTTGCTCGACCTTTTGGGGAACGCGGTTCTCGATGTACGAGTTTGCTTTCAGGGAGGCGGGCATCTTTAGAAGGCTTGGCATAGCCCCTTCCCAACTTCATCCTAATGCCATTGTGTTCGTTTGTGCGTTCGAACTGGTATGCCAACACCTTAAAATTAGTTGCACTATGCCCCTATTTTTTCGGGTCTTCCATATGCAACAGTCGAGCGCGAACAAGCGACATAGATGGGTCTCGTTCAAGCAGCCGATGAGGATTTTCAAGACTTACCATGATTCTGTCCGGAATTTCAAGGACATATGGTATACGGTAAAACTCCTCACCCCGCATGCTCTGAACAGTATCTTTGTCATGCAGCGAAACGCTCGGGGCGAGGAACTTTTTGTCTCGACCATTCCACTTAAGTGGCAACGGGCTCATTTTAACTGGCCGACTGACCACTTCTTTGTGAAGCCCGAGAACTTGGGGCCCGGGGACGCGCCAACCTATGATAAATTAGTGGCTTATGTCCAAAGTTTTACCCTCTCTCAGTGTGTGGACCGGATAGATAATCCTGTTTTGGATGATGAAGGGTGCCCCTCTTCGAGGTTCGGTTGATAAACACCAAAGCGGTGCTCGAGTGTAAATCGGACGGGGAGTCTCTCCGTCTTTAGGTAGTTTATGTTCGCCTCTTTTTATCTTTGTTGTTTTTATTCAAATAGCTGACTTGTTCTTTTCTTTTTGCAACTGCCATGCCTAACCTTAAGGATCATGTCTTGAAGGTTTCCAACAAAGGCGCGGGCAAGGCTTCAAAGAAGGTTGGCAAGAGTCGTGTCCTCCAGGTGGTCACTGACGATGTGGTCGGTGGCTCGGGGAACCCTATTCCCCCTCCAAACTCTCCTCATGTCGTGGTGACACCAGTCAGTCCAATTGTCCAGCGAGAAACTCCTCCTCCTAAACGTCAATATGGTGAAGGTTGTAATACCCTTCTAACCCAAAACAAAATATTAAAATAATATCATAGTAACCACACAAGGGTATCACATATCTATCGAAAACATCAACATGCAGTGTCATGTCCCGTAACACGGGTTAATCAACATCCAAAATCAATATATAATCATTTCACAGCGGAATAAAACTTCATAGTCAAATATCATTAAATCACTTCATAATCATAATTTGCTCCATCCGAAATTTAACATCATAAAATAAGAAAACATCATTCAAATAATAACATAACTGACATAAGTTTAATAACTAAACCTCGTCCCAGTGTTACATGACATAGAGCAGGACACAAGGACTCCAAACCACTCCTAAAGTAAAAATAAGGCACGCTCTGAGACCCATGAAAACTCATCTTACAGCGCAAGGCTAATCTTTATCATCTGCAAGTTACCCACAAAGGAGGTAACATTTCCAAGCAGGCAGGGTGAGTAATCATAATATATCATAAACATACAAGAGTATGGAATATAAATAAATTGGAATAGCATGTCATAACATCATCTACAATAAAATTCAGCAACAACAACACAGTCATGAATTCATCCAGAAATATGTAATTTCAATTATCCTGATATGCAATATGCATGTGGTACCAGTTTCATCGTGAGATGGATACATGACCATCAACCCTCCACTAGGGAGAACACCGTAATCACCGAATCACTTCAATCCACACAATGGGATTAAAGCTACCAAATAGGCCGAAGCCCCATCGTGAATGTCATGAAATGCAATGATGCGTTACATCGTAAAAATTCATCGAGAAATCAAATGTGCATCATTCATTTCATATTCAGCAGTTCAAACATCTAATAAACATATAATTTCATCTAAATAATACATCAAAAACCTCATTTCATTAGCTACCTCAACTCATCAATACATAACCCGAACCCGGTAAAATTATGACACAATTTACAAGGTTTTTCTAAAAATTCAGTTTTGAAAATTATCTCACTCCTCTCCTTTGTTATTCATCAAAACAAATATTATTTTATTCTCTTTCTGACGCTTCAAACAGAATGCAAATCGGACTTACGGTTAAAAAGTTACGAATTTTTAAAGATTTCAAAATCTGCCATCAACACAGTGTTAACCGGTTAACCCATAGTGTTAACCGGTTAACACCTGCAAAACTTCAGAAAAACACCAAATTTGAAATGGTTAACCGGTTAACCCAGAGCGTTAATCGTTTAACACACGTATATCAACAAATTCTCTGCTATTTATGAATTCAGCACCCAAAACCCCAAATTTTTCATACGATTTTCATCCTAATACCTTCCAAAACTCATTCCCATCATCAATCCAATACAAACAACATTAAGACATCTATTCCCACATCAACTATATGATTCTAACACATTCTATTTACTCTAATTTCATCAATTATGTTCATACACTCAACCTAAGTCAAGACCCCTAAAATTCATAAAAAAACTCATGCAAATCTAATCTACTCATAATCTGATTTCTATATGATTACAATAGATTATGAAAACTCCCCATACCTTAGAGAATTTTTCCGATAGACACTCTTCTCCAAGGTTCTTCACAGCTTTCTGACTCTGAGCTTCCTTTCCTTCCTTTTTTCTTCAGAGCCCTTCACCAAAACATGATAACATGAGCATTTTGATCGTATAATCCTTTTTTATCAAAATTATCTCAGTTATGTCTTTTCCCATCTTACCCTCATACTTTTCACATAATTACCACCTTACCCTTTTCTTTATAATATTTTTAATAATAATAACAAAATAGTATAATAATAATATATTATTTATCATTATTATATAAAGATACATTTTTCTCCAAAATTCTCCATTTTAATCCAAATTCTCCAATCCTTCTAAATTAATTAAATAATCGAATAAATAATTAAAATTATATTTTCGGGGTGTTACAACTCTCTCCTACTTAAATAATTTTCGTCCTCGAAAATTACCTGAAGTAAACAGAGTCGGATATGACTCCCTCATCTGATCTTCCCGCTCCCAAGTCCAACTTTCTCCAGCTGGTCCACCCCACAATACCTTCACTAAGGCAATTTCTTTACCTCACACTTGCTTCAATTCTCTGCCATCAATTTTTATCGGTAAAGCTTCAATTGTCAGATTATCCCTCACCTGAACATTATCTACCTGTATCACATGCGATGGATCCGGAATGTACTTCCTCAACTGTGATACATGGAATACATCATGCAAATTCTCCAGCGACGACGGTAAAGCCACTTGATAGGCAACCTCTCATATCTTCTGCATAATCTGATACGGACCGACGAAACGTGGAGTGAGCTTTCTAGATTTCAAAGCTCTTCCCACACCAGTCATATGAGTAACTCTTAAGAACACATGATCTCCCTCTTGGAACTCAAGTGATTTTCTTCTCTTATCATGATAACTCTTCTGATGACTCTGCGACGTCTTCATTCTTTCCCGAATCATTCTTATCTTCTCAGTTGTTTCTTGAACAATCTCAGGCCCAAGCACTAAACTCTCTCCTGACTCATACCAACACAACGGAGTACGACAACGTCTACCATACAACGCTTCATACAGAGTCATTCCAATACTTGCATGAAAATTGTTGTTGTATGCAAACTCAATCAACGACAAATGACTATCCCAAGATCCTTCTTGGTCCAATTCACAAGCTCTTAGCAAATCTTCTAAAGATTAGATCTTTCTTTCCGTTTGCGGATGATAAGCAGAACTCATCCTCAACTTAGTACCCAAAACATCCTGTAAACTCTTTCAAAACCTCGACGTAAACCGCAGATCTCTATCTGATACAATACTTGAAGGTACACCGTGTAACTTCACAATTTCCTCAATATAAATCTCATCTAAACTTTGCATGGAATGATTAATCTTCATCGACAAGAAATGTGTCGACTTAGTTAATCGATCAATTATCACCCAAATCGAATCATTACCTCTTGTAGTCTTAGGCAATCCAGTCACAAAATCCATGGAAATACTATCCTATTTCCACTCTGGAACATTCAAAGGTTGCATCGTACCTGAAGGTTTCTGATTTTCAATCTTCGACTGCTGACATGTCAAACAAGCATACACAAATCCATCAATATCTCTTTTCATACCCGACCACCAAAATAACCTGCACAAATCCTGATACATCTTCGTAGCGCCAGGATGAATACTCAGTCGACTCTTATGTCCTTCTTCTAAAATACTCTTTTTAATTTCAGGAATATCCGGAACACATACTTTATCCTAAAATCTCAAAACTCCATCTTCATCAATTTGGAAATCACCTTCATTACCTTGATCAACCAACATCAATTGATCAACTAATTTCAAATCAGATTTCTGACCCTCACGAATTTCTTCCAAAATCCGACTAGTCAGCTTTAACATACCCAATTTCACACTATTTGTAGTAGTTTCACACAATAAGCTCATGTCTCTGAATTGCTCAATCATTTCCAGTTCTCTCACCATAAGCATCGAAATATGCAACGACTTCCTACTCAAAGCATCAGCCACAACATTTGCCTTACCAGGATGATAATTCAAATCAAAATAAAATTCTTTTAATAATTCAAGCCATCGCCTATGCCTCATATTTAACTCCTTTTGATGAAACAAGTACTTCAAACTTTTGTGATCACTGAATACTTAAAATTTCGAACCAAACAAGTAGTGCCTCCAAATCTTAAGTACAAATACTACAGCTGCCACCTCTAAGTCATGAGTAGGGTAGTTCCTCTCATGAACTCTTAACTGTCTAGAAGCATAAGCAACAACTTTATTATCTTGCATCAAAACTCCACGAAGACCCATCTTGGAAGCATCACAATAAACCACAAAGGACTCATCCGAATTCGGTAAAACCAACACTGGTACGGTTGTTAACCTTTTCTTCAGCACTACAAAACTCTCTTCGCAAGAGACATCCCACACATACGCCTGACTCTTCCTAGTCAATTGCGTCAACGGTAAAACTATCTTAGAAAAACCTTCAATGAACTTACGATAGTAACCAGCCAACCTAAGAAAACTACGAATCTCCGTAGCCGACTTTGGAGTCTCCCACTGCAATACCGCATCAATCTTTGAAGGATCTACATAAATTCTACCACTTGAAATTACATGGCCGAGGAAACTCACTTTCTTCAACCAGAACTCGCACTTGGATAATTTAGCAAACAATTTCTTCTCTCTTAACACCTGCAACTCAACTTTCAAATGCTCGGCATGTTCCTCTTCTGATTTAGAATATACCAAGATATAATCTATGAAAACCACCATGAATTTATCAAGATACTCATGAAAGATCTTATTCATATATTCCATAAACACACCAGGCGCATTAGAAACACCAAACGACATCACTGTATACTCGTAATGTCCATATCTCGTCCTGAAAGCTATCTTCAGAATATCATCAGCTTTAACTCGAATCTGATGATAACCAAACCTCAGATCAATCTTACTAAATACACATGCACCCACTAGTTGATCCATCAAATCATCAATCCTCGGAAGTGGGTACTTACTCTTGATAGTTACTTTATTCAGCTTTCAGTAATCAACACACAACCTCATACTACCATCTTTCTTCTTAATAAGCAACACCAGAACACCCCAAGGAGAAACACTGGGTCTAATGAACCTATTCTCTAACAATTTTTCTAGTTGCTTCTTCAACTCATTCAACTCTGAAGTAGACATTCTATAAGGAGTCATCGAGACAAGACTCGTACCCGGTACTAAGTCCACAGAAAAATCAATTTCACGTTCGGGAGGTAAGTCACTTATATCATCAGGAACACACATCTTGAAATTCACAAACCACAGGCAACTTTGCACTGACGGTCTTATCATCAACTTGTAATGATGCAAACACCGCAAACATCAAGGCTTCATCTAATAAATGTTCATCCACTTGCTTAGCAGATAGGAACATCAACTCGCCATTCTCGCTCAATTCAGGGAACCTCACGGTCTTATTATAATAGTTAATATGAACATAATTGAATTCTAACCAGTTCATACCAAGAATAACATCAATTTGGTGCAAAGGTAGGCACACCAAATCCATCATAAAATTCTTCTCAAAAATTGTCAGAGGGCACTTCAAACAAACAAGCATGGTAGTCACAGAACCAGTAGCAGGAGTCTCTATTATCATATTACCATTCATATTAGACAACTTTAAACCCAATCTATTAGCACACTCAAGAGATATAAATGAATGTGTAGCTCCAGTGTCAATAATAGCAATCAACTCAATATTATTAATAAAACAGGTACCTCTAATCAGGTCGTCTTTCTTCGGAGCCTCTGAACCAGCCAAAGCAAAAACTCTCCCAGCATTCTGAGTAGTAGCAGCAGTCTTCTTCGGTTTCAGGAATTGGGCGCTGATATGCCCCTGTTCACCATAATTTTAACAGGTTGGACCCTCATTCGGATAATCACTCAGCTTATGTCTAAGCTTACCACAACAATAACATTTCAGAACTATGGCGGTACACACATCAGCCTTATGACCTGCCTCTCCACATTTACAACACTTAAAAGGTACATTAGCAGCTCCCCTACTTTGCTTCTTATCATCTGATGCCTTCTGTTTCTTTTTATCACTGGTAGTTACATAAGGCTTCCCTCTATACTGACTTTTGTCTTTCTTCTCACTCAGCTGCTTATAGTGAGCAGAGCAAGCTCGGCTATCCTCATCATAAATACGACTTTTATCCACTAAATATGCATATCTGCAAATTTGTTGGCATCCAATTCCCTGCTTGATTTCGGGTTTCAACCCATTCTCGAACTTACGGTACTTGGAAAGTTCAGCATCTGCCCTGTTATAGTGAGGACAAAACTTCACCAGCCTTTCAAATTTGGCAGCATACTCTGTTATCGTCATGTTTCCTTGCTTTAGCTTAAGGAACTCTACCTCCAGCTTACCACGAGCATCTTCAGGAAAATAATTCTTAAGAAACTCTGTCTTAAACACAATCCAAGTCACCACAGTACCCTTATCCTCTAGACGCTGACAGGTATTATCCCACCATTCTCCAGCTTCCTCAGACAACATATGTGTTCTGAATTGTACTTTATGCGCGTCAGCACATGCCATCGCTCAGAAAATCTTCTCAATTGCCTTGAGCCACTTCTGTGTGCTCTCCGGGTCATGAGTTCCTTCAAACACAAGTGGATTATTCCTCTGAAATTTCTCCAAGGCACGAAACTCATCATGTGCATTATTCCAAGCAGTAGTCTGAGCAAGAGCTGCAATAGCATCAGCGAGAGCACGCATGTTGTTTCTAGCCATTCTGCACAACATTCACCACATCATAAAATAATAATTGTTACTAAATAACGATCTGACAACAGACTGACAACAACAAAATTTAGCCGGACCGACCAACTTGCTCTGATATCACTAATGTAACACCCTTCTAACCCAAAACAAAATATTAAAATAATATCAGAGTAACCATACAGGGGTATCACATATCTATCGAAAACATCAACATATAATGTCATGTCCCATAACACGGGTTAATCAACATCCAAAATCAATATATAATCATTTCACAACGGAATAAAACTTCATAGTCAAACATCATTAAATCACTTCATAATCATAATTTGCTCCATCCGAAATTTAACATCATAAAATAAGAAAACATCCTTCAAATAATAACATAATTGACACAAGTTTAATAACTAAACCCCGTCCCAGTGTTACATGACACAGAGTAGGACACAAGGACTCCAAACCACTTCTAAAGTAAAAATAAGGCACGCTCAGAGACCCATGAAAAACTCCTTTTGCAGCGCAAGGCTAATCTTTATCATCTGCAAGTTACCCACAAAGGAGATAACATTTCCAAGAAGGCAGGGTGAGTAATCATAATATATCATAAACATACCATAATATGGAATATAAATAAATTGGAATAGCATGCCATAACATCATCTACAATAAAATTCAGCAACAACAACACAGTCATGAATTCATCCAGAAATATGTAATTCCAACTATCCTGATATGCAATATGGATGTGGTACCAATTTCATCGTGAGATGGATACACGACCATCAACCCTCCACTAGGGAGCACACCGTAATCACCGAATCACTTCAATCCACACAATCGGATTGAAGCTACCAAATAGGTTGAAGCCCCATCGTGAATGTCATGAAATGCAATGATGCATTACACCGTCAAAATTCATCGAGAAATAAAATGTGCATCATTCATTTCATATTCAGCAGTTCAAACATCTAATAAATATATAATTTCATCTCAATAATACATCAAAAACTTCATTTCATTAGCTACCTCAACTCATCAATACATAACCCGAACCTGATAAAATTATGACACAATTTACAAGGTTTTTCCAAAAATTCAGTTCTGAAAATTATCTCACTCCTCTCCTTTTTGATTCATCAAAACTAAGATTATTTTATTCTCTTTCCAACACTTCAAACGGAATGCAAATCGGACTTACGGTTAAAAAGTTACAAATTTTTAAAGATTTCAAAATCTGCCATCAACACAGTGTTAACCGGTTAACCCATAGCGTTAACCGGTTAACGCCTGCGAAACTTCAGAAAAACACTGAATTTAAAATGATTAACCATTTAACCCATAGCGTTAACCGGTTAACACACGTATATCAGCAAATTCTCTGTTGTTTACGTATTCAGCACCCAAAACCCCAAATTTTCATACGATTTTCATGCTAATACCTTCCAAAACTCATTCCCAGCATCAATCCAATACAAACAACATTAAGAAATCAATCCACACATCAATTATATGATTCTAACACATTCTATTTACTCCAATTTCATCAATTATGCTCATACACTCAACCTAAGTCAAGACCCCTAAAATTCATAAAAACTCATGCAAATCTAATCTACTCATAATCTGATTTCTATATGATTATGATAGATTATGAAAACTCTCCATACCTTAGAGAATTTCTCCGATAGACACTCTTCTCTAAGGTTCTTCACAGCTTCTCGACTATGAGCTTCCTATCCTTCCTTTTTCTTCAGAGCCCTTCATAAAAACACGATAACATGAGCATTTTGATCGTATAATCCTTTTTTATCAAAATTATCCCAGTTATGTCTTTTCCCATCTTACCCTCATACGTTTCACATACTTACCACCTTACCCTTTTCTTTATAATATTTTTAATAATAATAACAAAATAGTATAATAATATACCATCTATCTTTATTATATAAAGATACATTTTCCTCCAAAATTCTCCATTTTAATCCAAATTCTCTAATCCTTCTAAATTAATTAAATAATTGAATAAATAATTAAAATTAGATTTTCGGGGCGTTACAAAGGCTCACCGAGCAATGCTACTACTGCGGGTGAGGGTTCGTCCGAGAGCCAAGGGACTTACCTCCTGCCCTCTTGCCATCTCCAATGGGAACTTTTCAGCGTTGAAGGTTTCGTTAGGGTGTCAAATGTTGAAGTCAAGGAAATCCTCGATCTGGACAAGGCGACCAAACTGGCGAATTTGTCTCAAGACATTGTCGTTTTGATCAGGGTTATAGAAACGACTTTGGTCCTGTCCAACAACACCTGCCCGCTGTCTGAGTTGAAGGTCGTAAAGGAGGCGCTGAAGTCGTTGAAGACAAAGAGGGAACAGCGCTCACACAATTTCTTCGACTACAAGGAGAAACATAGGCTCTAGAATGGGTTAATTATTGAGTTGGGCGAGGTTAGGCTCGAGCGAGACGGCCTGGTGGATGAGAATAAAAAGCTCAAAGATAAAGAGGTTGAGTTCGACAAGTTTTTCGAGGAAAATAAGCACCTCCGCCTGAGGGTGGCAGAGCTAGAAAGCTCGGTCACCCCTGTCGAGGAAGAAAGTGAGGAGGACAAGGCTTTGAGGAGTCAGGGTGATTTGATTACTCGGATCAGGAATCTTGAGTGTGACTGTGTGGAAACTTTTCAGCTGGGTTTTGATAACACTTTCGAGGAGCTGAAGATCGTCAACCTAGGGTTGGTGACCGAGGGGACCGCTTTCAACTACGATGTGGTTGATGGGGAGATTATTTGTCTGATCGTCAACTCAGCTGATGAAGAGGAGGAAGAGGGTGAGGATGATGAGTAGATCTGGCCTGTGTGCCATGGTTATTTTGTCGGCCTGTATGCCATTGTTTGTTTTGTTGGCATGCGTGCCATTTTGGACTTGGGTGCAACCCCCTTTTGTAATTTTGTGCCAGCCATTTTTGGTCGGCTGTTTGAATCGAAACATAATTTATTTGCTAAGTTCTTTTTGTTAAGTTAATTGTATGTGAACTTGTTGTTGCTCGACTTGATGGACTCGTCGGTTTAGGGAACCGACAAGGTTACGGGTTTTACATCTGCAGATAAACGAGATGAGGGTCGCGATCGAGGCCCTGATCCCGCGGCTTGGGTTTTCCCATCACGAGTTGGGTGCCCTGCCAACAAGGTACTGCAACATGGGAGTTCGTTTGAAGTATCCTCTGTCGAGGAGGGTCGTGTCTGCCTCTCTGGATTGTAGGCCCTCCATTTAATTGAAATGGAGAATCATGGTTGTACCTTCCATGTTCTCGTGGTCATGCTGTTGTCTAGCTGTAATATTGCTGAAGTTTTTCAGCATTCGAGGGTCGAGCAAGTTCTTCTCCTTGTAGGTTTTCGAAGTAGTATGCTCTGTTGTTCGTTTTGTCTCAGACTCGATACATGCCTTCCCAGTTCGCAGTTAGCTTTCCTTTTTACGGAATCTTCTGATTCCGCCGGAGGACGAGGCTGCCGACTTGGAATTCTCTTTTAACGACTCTTGCGTCGTGGCACAGAGCCACCTTTTGTTTTAGGGATGCTTCCTGAAGGTCCGCCTCGAATCGTATTTCCTCGACAAGGTCGAGCTCCACTCGTAGGGCTTTGTCATTCAGCTCATCATCGAGGGGCACTTCTGTTCGTCTCGAGGGCTCTCGAATTTCTACTAGGACGACCGCCTCAATTTTGTAGGTTAGCTGGAATGGGGTCTCCTCGGTCGTTGAATGAGGAGTCATGCGGTAGGCCCCAAAGTACTTTATGTAACTCCTCGACCCAAGCTCTTTTCGCTTCGCCTAGTTTGCGCTTCGGGCCCCGTAAGATTACCCTGTTTACCGCCTTTGCTTGGTCGTTAGTCTGGGGATGTTCGATGTACGTGAAGTGTTGCTTTGTGCATAGATTGACAACAAAATCTTGGAACCTTCTGTCCGTGAACTGCATCCTGTTGTCAGTGACGAGGACCTGGGGTATGCCGAAGCGGGCAAGGATGTTATTTTGAAGAAATGAAGTATATTTTGCAATGTGATTTTAGCGAGGGCTTCAACCTCGATCCACTTTATGAATTAGTCGACACCGACGATAAGATATTTGTTTTGATAGGACCCGATCACGAAGGGCCCGAGGATACCCATCCCCCACCAAATGAAAGACCACGGGGAGGATAAGGTCTTAAGCTTGTTAGGAGGAGCTATGTGCATATCCTCGTGTCTCTGGCACCTGTCGCATCTCTTGATGTGTTCTTTTGTGTCGTGCTGCATCGTCGGCCAGTAGTAACCTGCTCGAAGTACTTTTCGTGCTAGGGATTTCCCTCTGAGATGATGGGCGTTAGTTCCTCCGTGGATTTCTCCCAGGATGTCGGGGACCTTTTCTTTGTCGACACATTTGAGTAGTGGAATGGAGAATCCTAGTCAGTAGAGTTTTCCTTCGACAAAGACGTAGGAGCATGTCCTTCTCTTGGTCGTGGACACCTTTTTTGGGTCGGCAGACAGTTCGTCCTTTATGAGGTAATTGTAAATGGGGGTCATCCAACAGTGGGTGTCGCCGATGGCGTTCACGTCGAATGGCGAGGACGGTTCCTTGATGCTTGGTTGCGAGAGGATTTCTTGGATCACATATTTGTTTCCATCCTTCTTATGTGTGCTCTCCAGTTTGGACAAGATGTCTACTCGCGTATAGTACTCGCGCGGAACGTGTTAGACTTCCCAAGAGGTGAAATTTTCTAATTTTGCTTTGACGAGGGCTAATTACTCGATGAGATTGTCGTTCTTAGCCTGATACTCTCCTCATACCTGGGATTCTACGAGCTGAGAGTCGATGGAGAATTTTACTTCTTTTGCCCCTAGGTCTTCGGCCAATCTTAGACCTGCCAGGAATGCTTCGTATTCCGTCTGGTTGTTCGAAGTCTGGAAGGCCAAAGCCAGTGATACCTCAATCAAGATGCCATCTTTGTTTTCGAGGATGATACATGTGTCTCTCCCTATCGAGCTGGAGGCACCGTCCACGAAGATCGTCCATTTGTGGGTGTCGTTAGTCGGGTTGGGTGATATCTCATCTCGGCGACGAAGTCGGCCTGGACCTGTACCTTTAAGGCTTTCCTACTTTCCTATTGGGTGTCGAACTCTGACAGTTCCAAGGACCATTTCAACATCCTCTCGGCCATACCGGGTCGTCAGAGCAGTTGTTTTATGGGTTGATTTGTTCAAACTTTAATTGTATGGGCGAGGAAGTAATGTCGCAATCTCCCTGTTGTGTTTATCAGGGCCAAAGCAACATTTTCGATCTGCTGGTATCTGAGCTCGAGGCCCTGTAGGGCTTTGCTCGTGAAGTATATAGGTTTCTGCTCATCGGTTGTTTCGCGAATGAGAGTTGCACTGACCGCCTCGGTGTCCACAAATAGGTATATGTATAATGTTTCCTTTTCCGGAGGTCCTGATAGTACTGGCGGTTCATAGAGCGCCCTCTTAATGTGGAGAAATGCTTGTTCGCATTCCTCAGTCCATTTGAAGGTGGATTCTTTCCATAGTAACTTAAAGAAAGGAAGTATGTGATGTACGGATTTGGCAACGAAACCAGATAGAAATGCGAGCATCCAGTTAAGGGACTAGATGGATTTATTCGAATTTGCGTCGGGAATTGTTGGTGTAAGCCCTAAAGACCAATACTTTTGGTACTTGTATCGAATTATTTATTAATAATTAAAATGCATTTCTTTATTATGTTTGTTTTTCCAAAATGATAAAGTCCCGGGAATAGCTAGTTCGTTTAATGAAATATTAAGTGTGACTTAATCATGAGATTCCATTAAGCATAAGGACACTATTCTTAAAGCATCCATAGTCGAGCTTTAATGTGAAATGGGATAGCCTTAAAGCATCAAGACTATTATATAAATAAACTGATGATCACATGTCATGGATCATGGATCAGGAGTTATCAAGTCTTGACATAGGTATAAATATTATGAGTAATATTTATACTGGATTGACCCACTACGAGAGTACTACATAGAATGTTATACAAAGTGTCATAAGTTACTCTCATGGTGATAGTGATGTATACCACCCTTCGACCTGAAACTACTATGGACCCTAGATGTAGAGTCAAGTACTTTATTGTTGATCAAACATTGTCTGTAACTGGATGATCATAAAGACAGTTTATGAGTACTTCACAAAGCATGCTAAGGGACATGAGTAGCCTAGATGGAATTTGTCCATCCTGCATAACATGATAAATGTCTAAGGGCCCAATATTGAAATGGACAAGGATGAAACAGTATATGCCTTGTGTTCAATATAGACATAAGGCCAAAAGGGTAATTGTACACATAAATACTATCACAAAAGATTTTGTCAGATCACAAGACAATTTTGTGACTTTGGTAGCAGTGATGTGTTGCTAAATATCGCTCACTGTTTATTATGTTAATTACATGATTTAATATAATTACCAACATCGCGAAATCCTACAGGGTCCCACACATAAGGACAGTTAGAGAAGAGGTGGAATAAATAAGGCACACCGTAAGGTACGGTGCACTTGAATGGAATACGAAATATGGTAAGGTACCATATGATATAATAATAATATTTATTATTAATTTTATAGTTATAAAATATAATAATAATAGTTATTATTAATTTTATAATAGTTATTAAATATAATAATAATAAAATTATGGTTATTATAATAATAGTTATTATAATAATATAATAATAATATTTTTGAGTTAGACTTTTAGGTTAAAGCCCACACAAGTAGTTCTATAAATAGAACCCTTGTGAAGAAGCTCAAAAGTTGTTGTTTTGTAACACTGGTCGTATTCCTTTCTTTTTCCTCCCCTTTCACTTTAAACCTTCAATCGTAACCAGCTAGCATACTGAAGGAAGCTATTCGTGTGGACTGAGTAGAGGCATTGTTCGTCGTACAACGCTCGTGATCAAATCAGAATCAAAGGTTTCAAGCGCCACAAAAGGTAAATATTTTATCACAGATCATGGCCTTTCGTAAGGATCTCTAAAGAGAAATTTTTGTTTTCCGCTGCATTTTTATAGCGATTTCTCTTCAGTGGTATCAGAGTCACTTACGAAACCATGAGTTGATAATTGTTTATTTTCTGCCAATTTTGTTTTAATTGAATTAAAACACATAAAATTAAATCAAAACCAGATATTGAATTTTGGCATCAAATTTGTGTATAATTTGGATGGTTGATATTGACTATGCTTCGATATCCGATAATAGTATGGTGAAGCAGCGATATGTCAATCATCCATAAGTTACACATATATGATCGATCTAATTCATATATAATATGATTAATTTTAATGCAAAGATGGTATATTGGATATATTGTTTTATTTCATCGATTAAAATCACGTAATGGTTATCATTCAGTTGTGCGATCTATGGTTATCTGCTTCGGAATCCGACTTTAGTGTGATGAAGCAATAACATATGGATCAATCATACGAAATTGTTAATCATGGTGGTTTGATAGTATAAGATTGTTGCATTAAAATTTGTGAAGGCACAAAGGTTGCATTGTCAATGAGATCGTTAAAATTTGTAACGACACAAGGATTACACCGTCAATGAGGTCTGTGCATTCTGAATGTGTGACAATCGTTGTAGACTTGTGACAATCGTCATGGAGTTGTGACGGGCGTCATAGATATTTGACGGTGCAAGGGTTGCGTCAATAATGTCTGCACTAATAATAAAAGGGTTTATTATTATTTTGCCGAAATTTAATTTTATTTGTTTTATTAATCAGATTTAAATTAATAATAATAAAATTGTTTTATTAATTTTGTGTGTGGTGATCAGTTATGGCCTTAGTTTAATTTTGTTTTGTTTTTGTATTTTATAAATACGACCTGCGTGTCATGCCTCTCTCTTATTCGCTTCATGTAATTTCTTTTCTCATCTCACTCCCTCGTATGTAAAATGAGTTTCTTTAATGTAATGAATTATTATGAAGAAAAAGAAGACTACAGAATAAAAAAGGACAACCTTGGAGATCTTGCTTGGTGAAGTTAAGATCATTATTATGTTTAGCTTAGTTCTCTCATTGGTTTGGGAGAGCAATTGCGCTAGGGGTTATAACTGTTTCATATGTTTGTATGTTTATATGTATGTGTGTATGTTGATGCATGTGTGAGGAATGATTTATATGATAAATAAGCCATGAGATCAAATTAATTAAAATCCCCTAAAAACTAAATATTAAGTTTTTGCTTTCCAAATTTTATAATTCATCAAGACTAGTATCGAATTATGTAGGTTTCGCCTAACCCTAGGTGTATATTTTATATTGGTAAGGTGCAATGGGATAATTGTAATATCCAATTTCTAAAACAATGGGTCAAACTTAACTGAACAAAATATAATAAGATTATATATGTTTAGAAGCAAGAGTTAGGAATAATCCATATGATGGATTGAAATAAAAAGTTATTCACCCAATTGAAATATTCGAGAATTGTATTGGATACAATTGGAAGGAGTTCCTACCTAAATAGTCAAGTTTTGTGTAATCAGCCTAACGTTGACTTAAAACAAAGCGAAATATGGATCTCGATCCACTATAAAATCCTCCAACAGGATTTTCCAAATCAAATGATGAGGGTAATTTGTTTTGAGTAAAATAGTGGAAGCATATTTAACTAAATACCTAATTGAATATGTTTAATGATACTAATATCTCCACCATCTTTTAATGTAGATTACCATGACAAACAACACATCTAATAACATTTTGCGAACAATCCTGGATAAGGAAAATTTGTCTGGGACAAATTTTCTAGATTGGCACCGAAATTTGAGGGTTGTCCTCAAACATGACAAAAAGTTGTATGTCTTAAAGAAACTTGTTTATGATGAGGAACCTCCTAGTTCTGCTCCTAAGGCTGAAAGAGATGCTTATAAGAAGCATGTCGATGATGCCAATGAAACTGCTTTCCTCATGCTAGCTACCATGAATTCTGAATTGCAAAAGCAACATGAAAACATGGCAACATTCGATATGATCGAACATCTGAAAATGCTCTATCAAGAGCAAGCAAGGCATGAGAGGTTTGAAGTTTCAAAAGCCTTTTTCTAAGCCAAGCTAGCTGAGGCAAGCCTAATAGGTCCCCGTGTACTCAAAATGATTGGGTATGTGGAGAATCTTGAAAGATACAGATTTCCCCTCAAGAAGGAGGTTGCAACTGATTTGATCCTGCAATCGTTGTCGGAGAATTTCGGCTAATTTGTCCTTAATTTCAACATGAATGACATGGACAAATCTTTTCCTGAATTTCTAAGCATGTTAAGAACTGCTGAGAAAAATCTGAAGTAAAAAGGGAAAACCATTCTGATGGTCAGTAATGGAAAGAAACTAAACAAAAGGTCAACCAAGCAGAGTGGTAAATGGAAAGGCAATGAAGTTGTCAAACCCAAACATATTGCACATGTTTTAAAGCCTAATGGAGGCATAGATAAGGAGGGCACTTGCTTCTATTACGGTTAGACTGGACACTGGAAGAGAAATTGCTCAAAGTACCTGGAAGATAAGAAGAATGAAGTAGAGACTTCAACTTCAGGTATTATTGTTATATAAATTAATTTATCTACTTCAGCATCATGGGTATTAGATACTGGATGTGGTTATCACATTTGTACCAATATACAGGGACAAAAAAAAAGTAGAGTTTTGAGAAAAGATGAAGTTGACCTACGAGTTGGAAATGGAGAAAAGGTTGTTGCTTTAGCTGTAGGAATTTATGAATTGACTTTACCTGGTGGTTTAATAATTCAGTTAGAGAGTTTTTATTATGTACATGCAATTAGCAGGAATATTATTTCCATTTCTTGTTTGGACAAATTTTGTTTTTCATTTATAATAAAGAACAATTGTTACTCTATTTATTTTAATGATGTATTCTATGATACTGCATAAATGAACAATTGATTATATATTCTTGATCTTGAAATGCCAATTTATAACTTTATTACTAAAAGGATGAAACCTAATGAGTTAAATCCAAGTTACCTTTGGCATTGTCGCTTAGGAGAGAAAAGGTATGTTACGCGTATTGGAAGACTTTATGCGTATGAGCAAGTTGGGCATGAGGTGTTACGCGTAAGGGATGGTGTTACGCGTGCAGTTTTTGGCGATTCATCCTATTTTCGCATCCGTTTCGAATTGAGTTGATCCGGAACTTTAAGTAGAGATAAAATAAGTTGAGTACAATAGATTTGAGGATTAAAAAGGATTAATTCAAAAGTCTAATTAATCAATTAAGTCGTAATTAGTCATTTTTCTGTGTTAAGGTTGTATTAAATTATTATAAGTTGCGCTTTCCCGATCTTGGGGAAATTATTAAGTTGCAGGTCTTTTGACCAGTTTCGATTCATGTTGTTAAGTTGTTGTTCATGTTTTTATTGTATGCCATTCATAGTTTCAGACATTTGCATATTTTCAAGTTGGAGCGAATGCTCAATTCAAGTTGGTATGGATTGGCAAATAAGTTGTTGATGCCTCGATAAACTAGTAAGATTTTAAGTTGGAAGTTTACTCCAAATGGTACCACATGCATATATAAGTTGAGTCGCATTTGAGTCACATTTTTATCTATGTTGATATTTGTTGTTGGTTGCGAGATGTACATTGGTGTTGCTAGTTGTGTGAAGTGGTGTGATTGTATGATTTCTTGCTTACGTATTGATGATCATATTCCTGTTTATGTTATTCAATATCTCACCCCTTCTATTTGAATGTTGCCCTTTATTGGTAACTTGCAGGTAACCAAGAGTCAAGTACTTAGTAGCTTCGAGTTGGTGTTTGTTGCTCTGATACATAGCACTTCATGAGGATGAATGCATGTTTTATTTTATCTTGGATTTCTATTTAGTTGAAATATTGGTTTTAGTTGTTTCATGTTGAAAAGCATGTTGAAGTAGTTTAAAGTTGCAAGCATTGATGTTATTTTAAAGTTGTAATATGTTGAATCCGCTGCATTGTTTTCAAAGTATTTTATTAATGAAGTTTATGATAATTGGTTTAAGTTGAAAAAAATGTAATATCCTGTGTTTTGGTGAATTTTTTTTATAACTTTGATTTAAATATAAAGTCAGGTAGAATGGGGTGTTACAACTGTGGCTTCTATGGAAGCGGCAGTATTTGGATTTGTCAGTGTGGGGTTTGGGTGTTATCGATTTGGGGAATCTTACCATACCCTGTTTGAATTCTGAATTGATGCATTCAACAAGAACGCGCTCGCGGGGAGCGGTAAATAATGTGTACTTGGAGAAACGCTCGACTGGTCCTCTTCCTTCGCGGACCTAGCAGGGCTTGTCGTCTCTCCGTTTCTCTCTGGTGCAGCAAGAGGCAGTATAATCCTCATATTTTGAGTTTTTGGTGTCGTCCTGAATGAAATTGCTCCTTACATTGTGGGTGACCTATTTCTCCTTGTACCTGTTGTACACTTGGGCTTTGTGCAAAAGTTCGTCGAGGGTGCGGGAATGCTCGATCCCTACTGCCCAGTTGAGCTCGACAGCCTCTTGGTTGAATCGCTCGATGTATGAGCGTAGTGTTTCATTTTCCCCTATATGATGGCTTCAAAGGTAACCTCCATTTTTAGGTGGCATCGAGAGGCTGTGAAGTTCCCTGTGAACGCTGATCTCATGCTTCTCTAGAACATGATGGATTTGGGTGTCAGGCTTTTGTACCATGTCATGGCTCCCTTCCTAAGTGTCATGGAGAACAACCTACATTTAACATTTCCCCTTATGTCGTTGGTAGTCTAGCATGACATTGATGTTGCCGACTTGATCATCGAGGTCGGTTGTCTCGTCGTACGTCGCAAGGCGGGGGAACTTCTCCATGCCTACCGGGAGTGAAGTCTCCATGATGGTCCGAGAAAGCGTGCAGCGAGGGTCTTCCTCGTCGCTCCTCACAAGTGAGTAATCCTCGTTCCTGGGGCTCTGGTCTATACAAGGAGATGTCCTTGGCTGGACGTTTGGCTGCTTGGGGCGCCACCTAACCTTGTTCTTCTTTGGCTGAGAGGAGCGTCGTCCCCGTCGAGGAGGGGAGTGTCTGTGTTTTTTGTGCCCTCTGGCTGAGGTCCCTCGAGCGGAGGTCTATGACCGCGCCTGCAGGGTGAGGGGTTGCGTGATCGGAGAGACCTTTGTCGAGGAGAGTCGACTCGACGCTCCGTCTCCAATGCCATGATCCTCTCCTGGTGTTGAAATAACATGAGGTTCGTCTGGTTGAGCACTCTCTCCATAGCTATGATTGTGGCATCTCCTTCGACTGGTATCAGGATGGATTGGAAGGAAGCCGCGAGCTGAGGCTGGGGGACGCCATTGGCCTCGGGTTCAGGTGAGGGGTGGTAGGTTTGCCATCTCTTACGTCAAACTCATGAGTGACATGTTGATCTTCGTCCCCACAGTGGTGTAGTCGACGAGGCCATGGGCGCGATTGTCGCCATGTTCACTGGTCATGCTGGATGGTTGAAGAGACGAGGTGAAGTTTTGGTCTTCTGTTTCAAAAGACGGGGATAACTTTTAATTTTCCCATAGACGGCGCCACTGATCTAACTTGATCAGGAGATACCTTCCAGTGATGAGTAGTTATTGTGATGAACTGGGGGGTGTACCTGAAAGGCACTTCGATGCCAAAGTAAGAAAGTGAAAGTATATAATAGGTAGAGTAGAGAATAGAATGTTCAAAATACCTGACCCTTCGGTGAAAGAGAATATTTATAGTGTGCCCTCAGCGCTGGATCAAGATTCTCCTCATGGGCTGGATTAGCTAGGCCCAAGGAAGAACTGCCAAGGATTGCATAGGAGCAGATAAGACCTAGTACGTGGTCTTGCCCTTGGTCCAACTGCCCCTAAATATCATGAGATAATAGTTAACAGTTGGGTGACGTGGAACACGTGGGGGAGACGCTCTCCCCATGTCTCATTGTATTGGGTCGTGGGTCGTGCCCGACGACTGGGCCCCTGCTCGACGCATACTGCGTTAGCCTAGTCCAGAACAATTTCTTTTAATTAATTTGATCAAATGATTATTTTCATATTAATTAGTTTTTTAATTAATTCCATATGTATATTAATTTCTTTTTTTAGAACTTATCTAAATATTTTTATTTGATTAGCTTCAACTTTTTTCTCTTAATAAAACTTAATCTCTATGATACCATGTTTACTAATCTTGATACTTTTCCTTGATTAAACGTTTATTTATGTCACGATGTTCTTCCGTGTATTATGTTATGCTATGATGTTTTTCCATGATGAATACCTTTGACATGCTTTTCAAAGATTACAAGTAAATACCAACAATTAACTTCTCTCAACCTAATAAGGATTTGCCACACACCCTTTATGATGAGAGCCTAGTATGCTATTTATAATAAAACCTAACATACTAAACTAACAAGTTTTTTTAACAATTACTCATTACAAGCTAACTTAGGGTACAAGCTAACTTAAACAATTGAACTTACAAGCAATACCCAATTCGACATGCTAACAATACTAACAATTCGACTACTGCATGCTTGAACATACTTCGACTATAACATACAATATCAGTATGTGAATAAACTTCAACTTCATACTAAATCTTTTGTCGAATCATGAAACTATCATTGTCGACACTAGAGTTTGATCAAAAATACCACAAACTTACACCTTAGAACAAAGTCTACACTAACAAGGTAACAAACTAGTTTTCATCATGTTGTTTTATCAACTACATACAATGGAAAAACTTGCTACTTAGTAATGTTTTCTCCTTCTCCGACATATCAACTTCCATCTTCTCCGATCTTTTCAACGCTTCTAACAAACCCCGTTTAACAAGAAGGACTTGCATACAAACCAAAATCATTCACATTAGTGAATTTCTCAATCTTATACTTTGTTGACAGTATTTTCTCCTTCACTCTCACCACACCAGTTTGTTGTGAATCGATCTCGTTAATAACAGAACAAAATTATGTGAAAAAGATTGAGTTTCTTAAACAAACACAAGAAATCCTATTAGGTTTCACAAAGGAAGAGAAAAGAGGTAGAATAATAGAGAATTGGTTGAATCTGTTTTACTATTCACTTTCTCAATAGGATTCAAAGATTACAAGTGAATACCAACATTTAACCTCTCTCACCCTAATAAGGATTTATCACACTACTCTTATGATGAAAAACTAGTATGTTATTTACAATAAAACCTAACATACTAAACTAATGAGTTTTTTAACAGTTTCTCATTACAAGCTAACTTATGGTACAATCTAACTTAAACAATTGAGCTTATAAGCAAGAACAAATTCGACATACTAACTTAAATTACAAGTTAACATATTTTGAACGCATGATTGAACAGACTTCGACTACAGCATTCACAATTCTTGTCGAGATATCAAGTTACCTTTGTCGACACTAGAGTTTGATCCAAAATATCACATTCACATTAACAAATATGCAAGTTGAAAAACTCAAATTCGATATCCAAATCAAAATTATATGAATTGTTATAGATTGAATTTGAATATATCGTAAATGAACGGACTTAAATAATTAATAAATTTGTTCTTTTTAAAATAACAAACTTACAATAACTCAAAACTAAATAACAAACTTAATGAGAGACAATACCTAAACAATCTTTAGGAAACAATGACAAACAGGTATTGAAGAGAACTAACATTAGTTGATCTAGTGTTGGTGGAAGGGGTACCTACCTTAACTACATAAAATAATTAAGTTATCATATGAGTCCAATTATCATAATCCTAATAGATAAATTTGGAAAACTCAAAACTAATAATATTCCTAATCTCTAGAAAATAAAATGAAAATCAAAGGTGAATCAGCATGATGTAAAACATAACAGATCTGGTCGTATGGTCAAACGTTGCTAAATTTAACACACAAAAGTCACGTGTTTCTTTTTCCTTTATACTTGTATTTAATTAATTTAATTCATCTATGGTTGAAAATATTCATCAAACATATAGCATGTGTGGAGAAAAAAGAACAAATTTAGAAGCTCTTGGATATTAGTAGCGCAATTTCTTTAATTAAATTATAAAAATATTTTTGAAAAATCAGTTTAATTGTGTTTGGAGTTGATCAAAGACTTATTAGAAACCAATTCAATTCATAGGTTCAATCTAATATATCAAGAGTTTTATAAAAGATAAATATGAATATACTTTTAAATGGGAACAATCATTATCCTAAAAGTTAGTTTCGTAGTATTGAATTAGACTTAACCATATTTTTTATCATAATATAGACTCTGTTTGATAAAATTAGCTGATAGTTGATAAGCTAGCTGATAGCTTATGATTTATAGCTGATAGTTGGTGACTTATAACTGATAAGTTAATTTGAGTGTTTGGTAAATTAGCGGTTACAATAGCTGATAAATACAAAATGACATAAAAGAACATTATTAATTAAAAAAAATTAGTGATCTTATTTATCAAATTATTTTTTATCAACAAAAATAAAATATTAATAATGAAATGCAAAATTTAAATATAAATATAAAATTAAATATAACACAAAAATATATTAAACACTTACATATAAATTTTATAATAAAATTTAAATATCTAAAATAACAATATTTCTAATTAATCTTATATTTTAATAAAATGCATACTTTAATCTCTTTTTTTCTTCCTCTCAAAATCTATGATATGCCTACTAATAAACAAATATGTTAAATCATTCATTATTATATTTATATAAAAAAATACATTAATAATAAAAACTCAAGTAAAAATAATAATTTAAAAGTAATAAAAACAATTCATTTTAATTAATTAAAATATTCCATTAATAATAAAACAAAGATAGATTGCATCATGAATTTGTTCTGTAAAAATAATGACTAATCTTTTTTATTCCCTCAACTAAAACGTAATTATTTTAATTTAAATTATATTAATATAAAGGATAAAATTGAGTTTTTGATAAAATAATAAGAAAATAAATGGAAGAAAAAGTCATAAGCTAAAAGCTATAAGTTCAAAAACTACTTCAAATAGTTTTTAAAAAGAAAATTAAAAGCTAGTAAAAAAACTACAAACTAAAAGTTAAAAGACAGTTATCAAACATAACTTTTTTTATGAGCTAAAAAATTAAAAACTCTTTTTCATGTCTTACCAAATAGATCCATAATATGATAATAAATTCCTTTATCAAGAGATAACGAAATGAACAATGATGTAACATGTAGGGTTTATGATCATGACCCATTGCCCCACAGGCTGTTTATCCTCTTCCCTAACTCATTACCCATCCTTTCTATCATTGCATTAACAAACATGCATTAGGATTAGGAGAAACCTCACTTTCCCTCGTACTCCTATATTACTTTCTTTGTTTTCTTTAATAACTTAATTAAAATATTTTTTTTAGTATTATTTAATTTGTACCTCAACAAAACATTTATTAACAACTTTTTATTATTTGAAATATTCTTATACTAAATAATCAGTAATAGTATTTTATTCATAATTTTCACTAAAATATTTTAATAAAAACTAATGATTTTTTTCTCTCCTATAATTTATTTTTTTCATTAAAATTATTACTCTCTTTTGTGTTGGCCAAGGGTGAACCAAACAGATGCTCCTTTGTCCCACAAAATACTCATAAAGCCAATTTTAAATAATTGAGTTTGGCCATTCATTTATTTTTGACAACATATGCTCTTCTCTTCCCCTACTCAGAAAGCTACTTTTAAATTATTGAGTTTGGTCAATCGTCTAATTTATAATTATTGAGTATGTTAAAAATGTCTAAGAATATTATTATTTTTTGGATCAAGATGTTTTTTATATTTAGGGGGAAAGCATGGACATGTTTTGAAGCAACTAAACATGTTGTGAAACATTTTATTTAGGATTTATGTATCTTAAAGTTTTAATGTACGAGAATGTTGTTAGACAGACATTTGTTAACATAGCATTGAGAATAGAGAATGAGGAAGATGCTGGGATTATAGGAACAATTTTCTGCCTAAAATGGTTGACAAAAAAACACTTTGAGCTAAACCTTTATGGTGGATTCTCATCTTAAATGCATTGCATTAGTCGTAGTCGTACTACACTTGATTCGACAGTGCCTACTTCCCTTTTATTTCGTTTTGGAATTTTCTATTTGGATTTTATTTTACTTCTTTTATTGGAGATATTACATTTTGATGATTTAATATAGGGAATAGTATCAAGACCCTCTTTAAGAGATTTTTTTATATATTTAAAATAACCTATTTTAATAAACAAAATACCAAAATAACATGTATTTTAAAAGAGATACCAAACTGACGTAGTTTTATTAAAGACTCGTCATTTGAATTGGCGAACATGTGCATAATACAATAGGATTCGTCAATCCAAATGACTAAACAATGCAATTTTACACACACTCACCACACTATTTGGCGAACATGACTAAAAATTCAAATGGATTCGCCAATCCATTTGGCGAATATGTGCAATGTGTTTTTTTTTAATTTTTTTAATGCTTTCCTAATTAATTTGACACACACACACACACACACACACACACACACACACACACACACACACACACACACACACACACACACACACACACACACACACACACACACACACACACACACACACACACACACACACACACACACACACACACACACACACACACACACACACACACACACACACACACACACACACACACACACACACACACACACACACACACACACACACACACACACACACACACACACACACACACACACACACACACACACACACACACACACACACACACACACACACACACACACACACACACACACACACACACACACACACACACACACACACACACACACACACACACACACACACACACACACACACACACACACACACACACACACACACACACACACACACACACACACACACACACACACACACACACACACACACACACACACACACACACACACACACACACACACACACACACACACACACACACACACACACACATATATATATATATATATATATAAATTTTTTCTATGTAAAACACTTATATTTAATTTTTTTTTAGTATATATGATAAGAATTATAATTAATTTTTACTTAATAATGATAAGTTAATAAATTTAATTAAAAGAATTCGACAATGAAAAATATAATAGAAATTATTATTGATAATTCAACAGTGGTATTACAAAAGATTAATTTCTCGCCCGATCTAATTGTCCCCCAATACCACATCCACGGGGATGACCCTGCCTTCGAACTCTACCACGAGGTGGTTGAGGTGCCTCCTGTCTTTGTGTGTTTGGTGGAGCAGTTGTTCTTGAGCCGATGATTTGTTATGTTTGCAACCGTTTGTCCCCAATATCCAGGAGGGTTGCTGCCAAAGGCGCTGCCGTAACTCAGTGGAGTGCCCATGTTTTCAAAGTTGGGTCGTATTGGTTGGGCTGGGTTGGATTGAGTTTGGTGAGGACGATACAATTGACCGAATGAGGATATTGCCTCGTTTTGAGAACGAAACAAAGGTGGGGGGCTATGGTAGGCTGATGTGGAGTTGAAGGAGTTATCGGGGGTATATTGGAATGGGTTAGGCTCTTGTTGTTGTGATTGGGTTTGTGGCATGAATGGGTTACGGGTTTGGAAGAATGGTCTATGGGTGTTTGAAGTTGATGGCTGGAATTGAGTGGATAAGTCATGGTGTGGGGTAGGTGGTTGGGCGTATCCTGCGGCCTGCGATCACGGGTCAATCAAGTATGGGTTATCAGACACCCATTGTTGCGTTGTAACTGACCTAAACTAAACTAAATATTCTCTAGTTGGTCTAGCATTTTGCAGGACTGGAAACCTTAGAACATGTTGGCGACGATCTCTCCATTGTTGACGCAACTCCCTAGAAAAGTCTTTCCAATCATCCATATTCCGCATGTCATTTACTCTTTTCAAATGTCATTCTCCCAAACATGTCGGAGGGCCCGAAATATCTTGTTGCATTCTGAACTGCATTTTCACCCGATCTGTCTGGTGCATTTCAATTATAGTGAACCGAATGATTGGTGTTTTTGATGTCCAAATTGCAACATTTTCGGGGTTAGGTTCATGGTCCATGCCTAGATATGGCCGCCAGATAAACTGCATTAAAAAGAAAACAATTTTTTTAGTAGAGAATTTTTTTAGTACATAAATTGCATTAAAAAGAAAAGAATTTTTTTAGATGACAATACCTGGTCAACACCCACGTGGTCTAACAAATTGCGATAGAGAACTGTGGAACTTCTTGGATTCCTGCTGTAATTCATCCCAAGATCGGACCAGTTAAACAAAAAAGATTTAAAAGCAATTAGTTACAATAATCGTAGAATATTTAAAATTTAATATTTTAAGAAAAGAATTATAATAGCAGACTTGCTGGTTGGCGTAAGGGAAAAGACATGGATTCATATTGTGTGGGCGAGCATCGGCAGTCTTGAATACCCTCATACTTGTAACAGAAAAGCACAACCAAAAAATGTACAAGTATCCTTTACAACATTCTTACAAAGACTATTATACAAATGGGCCAAAACAGTTGAACCCCAACTATATGTGTTTACCTTGTTGATGTCTCGCAACAACGATAAATACATCATATTTATTGTGTTATCGGTACCGTCAGGAAATAAAAAATGACCAAATAAAATCATAATATAACACCTAGTCTTAATAATTTTGTCTAACTCAGTTGATTCATCGTTTAATATTATACTAGCACAATGGGCTCTAAGTACTCCTAAATTAATCGCAGAACCCCTGCTACGAGTATTTGCTGGCTGCTCCTCGTCAATGAGATGAGCACCCAACAATTCCTCTACTATTCTGATTTCATGGTTGACCTTACCAAAAACAGCTTTACCAGTTACACGTAAACCCAAAAGCATGTAAACACCTTCGAGTGTTACCGTGCATTTTCACCAAATGGCAGGTGAAAAGTGTGTGTCTCCGGTCTCCATCTCTCTTGTAGTGTCAGAATAAACTTCGTGTCTATCGAATTGTTCTGCAATTTTATGACATCACCAAATCCACATAAACGTAGATACAGTTCTATGATTGGATCATACAGTATGTAGTCATGCACCCGACAACGAAATATTTTTACATTCTGTAGACAAGAATGATATAAGTAAAAATTATATATAATTGAGATAAGTAAAAATTATATATAATTTACATAAGTTAAAATAAGTAAAAATAATTATAGCAAGAATAAAACTTACAAAATTATCAATATTTTCAATTGTTCATCTATGTTGATCACCCATAGTTAGTAGAGCCATTGAATATTGATTTGCTAGAGTGTTTAGAAAGCTAGAGTGTTTAGAAAGCTAGAGTGTTTAGTGAGTGGTTAAAACTTAAAATTGGAGTTTGGATTTATAGGCAAAAAAAATAAATGCACGTATAAGCCAAATGAAATGGCGAACTAGTGCAAATGCATGTGAAGTTCGCCACATTGATTGGCGAATTGGTGTAAGCATGCGAATCCCTAAACTAAATTCTGATTAGTGTAACCGCTTTTGTGAGGATCAACACCTTCATTCTCCTCTCTGATTGGTGAAAGAAATGCTATGAGGATCACCAACTTCACATGCAGCAAACTCATGCACATGCATTTAATGATATTGTTGAACTCATGCATATGCATTGAATGATATTGTTGACCACATGAATTCATGCATATAGGTGACAAGAAAGAACATTGTTGGGAATCTTTGTGGCAAGGAACGCAGACGCAGGGAGCAGGCAGACGCATGAATCTTCAGCTTTTTTGAAGTTACACCAATTCGCCGCATTGATTGGCGAATACGTACACTAATTCTCCATATGGATTGGCGAAATCTCCTTTTTTTTAAAACTATACAACAAACCATATGGAGATTGTGTTACTATTTTATTTTATCCTACAGTCTGGTCAAGTGTTCAGCGATAGTTCAATGATATTCATTAAAGAGGAAGCTTCCAAATCTAACACACACGTGGTCACAGTGTTTAACCGCAATAAAGGACATTTCAATGTTGCTGAGATAATGGATCACCACGAAGGGAAACCGAGGGGATCCTATCGGGTAGAACTTGATAAAAATTGGTGCGACTGCGGAAAATTTCAAGCCTTTCGTATGCCTTGCTCCCATGTTATATCGACATGTTCAAAGGTTCGGCTGGACCCTTCAAGCTTACTGTCCCCTGTTTACCAAGTCCACAATCTTTGCAACGTCTACAATAAAAGCTTTCTGATTGTTGCAAATGAGGACTACTGGTCCACATACAACGGGGAAATAGTCTGACGAAGAAAGAAAAAAGGGGCATCCTAACAGCACGCGTATTCACATAGAAATGGATACAACGAACAAAATGGTGAGATTATGCAGTTCATGTCGTCAGCCCGGGCACAATCGTAAAAAATGTCCCAATGTTGGACCAAGCACAACGACATAATTTAAACCATTGTAACCATATCTATTTATAATAGAAGCCTCGTTCGTTTCATTCATACCAATAAAATCTTACAACCACATACATAAATAAAACAAGAAAATACATAATTTAAAATATGACCATACATAAATAAAACAACTAGAACATTCAACATATCTAGCCTATTACAACCATCAAGACAACTTCATCTCGACCTAACATCATCATAAGAACACTCGCATCATTGACCACTTTTCTCCATTTCATCACACCAGACTCCACAACCCGCTTCTCAATTTTAATGATCTTTTCTTTATGCCCGATTTCTCCTTCTAACTAGCGATTTAATTCTATATGCAAGTGTTCCAAAGTTTGCGTGTTCCAGAGCAGCATCTTCAAAAGAGGCTTTGTTGGTGAGAAAAACACCAAAGCATTTTTCTTCAAAATATCAAATTTTGGAAGCGGTTCTTCTGATGTTGAGGATGATGGCGTCGATGCAAATGTATATGGACGAGGAGAAGTCATGTTGTGAGAGGGAGAGATTGAAAGGAATGAATGAGATGGGGATTGAAAGGAAGGAGTGAGAGAAGATTGGTGTAAAATAAGTGATAACTTTGTTTACGACACATGTATTTGTAGGAAAAAAATCACAAAGTAACACATTCATCACTTCATTTGGCAAATGCCTTTAAAACTAAAATAAGGATATTGCACATATTCGCCAAATGGATTGGCGAATCCATTTGAATTTTTAGCTATGTTCGCCAAATGGTATAATGAGTGTGTGTAAAATAGCATGGTTTAGCCATTTGGATTGGCGAATCCTATTGTATTTTGAACATGTTCGCCAAATCAAATGGCGAATCTGTAATAAAACTACGTCAGTTTGGTATTTCTTTTGAAACACATGTTATTTTGGTATTTTGTTTATTAAAGTGGGTTATTTTTTTTTAAAAAAATCACTTTAAGATGTGTAATACTTATAGCAAAGAATTTAAAATTTCTTAGATTTAAAAAATGACTTAATAAGATCTCGTAAAATATTATCATAATTATATTATATTTTAATAAAAATATATTTATTTATTTATTTTAACGAGTAAAATTTGATTTTACTATGGATTGAGAAGATTATATATATATATATATATATATATATATATATATATATATATATATATATATATATATATATATATATATATATATATATATATATATATATATATATATATATATATATATATATATATATATATATATATATATATATATATATATATATATATATATATATATATATATATATATATATATATATATATATATATATATATATATATATATATATATATATATCTTTCTTAAGGACATGCAAAATCAAAACTCTAATTATATATATTTTGAGATGAATAAAAAGTTTTATTGTATTGTCACACCAAAATTTTACTCATACAATCTACTATCAATCCATAATAAATTTATTGCATGATCCTACAAATTTATCATTTCATTTCTAAAAATTTACATTATAATAGGACTAATCAGTAATAAATAAATATTCCAATTAAATTCATTTATCATGTCTCATTACATTACAGGTGGCATTGTTTTACTTGCCAAATTTCCATTTCAATTTCAAATTATATCTTATCTGATTCCACATTTTTTCATTTCCCACACTCATCTCTCTCTCTCTCTCTCTCTCTCTCTCTCTCTCTCTCTCTCTCTCTCTCTCTCTCTCTCTCTCTCTCTCTCTCTCTCTCTCTCTCTCTCTCTCTCTCTCTCTCTCTCTCTCTCCCCCATAAATCCTAACACCGTCGTCGCCCCCTTTCTCCATCCTATCTATGGCCACCACCACTTTTGATGAAAAAAACCAAAGCCATATTTGTACCCCCATCTCACGGCCTTCCTAATAAACTGGTTGTAATTTTGTTTTGAACAACCTTGTTGTTGACAACCATTTCTCCATCTCCAACAAATTCCTTAAGAATGACTATCGTTTCTCCTTCTCTAACCGATTCATTATGATTTGGCTAATGTTGATCATCGTGATTTTTAATTCAAAGTGTTGGATATTTGATTATATCATTGTTGTAATCAAGTAATGCATCTTGGGTCGCCCAACCCTCACTGAGCTCATCGTTGTACCCTTCATGGTACACCTGAAGATGAAGTATTACACCTCATCGCGACATGTAGCCACTCTCCACGGGGACATCGAAGTTGCTCGCCGATGCTTAGAAGTTATGTATAAAGGGCTCAACGCCATAGCTGCCAACCCAAAGAAAACCACCAAAGATGCTCTTCCCTGCAGTTCCGAGGAACCAATGCCACTCCCTCGGGTCGATTCAATTGATCTCGATAGCAGGTTTGCCGAGGAAGAGAAGGTGGCACACTTGTCCGTAAAGATCTCTTTGTCTACTCGTCCTGTGCCCGACGAAGATTTCGAGTTGGTCGCATTAGTTGGAGATCCTTCTAAATGAGTGAAGATCAGAGTCGACCTCCCGGACCTCACACAAAAGCAGCTGAAGGCGTGCCTCAGGGAGAACGCTGATCTGTTCGCGTGTGTCGCTCCCAAAGATTTTACAATCCCGGTGCAAACGCAAACGATCGGCGAAAGAAAAAGGGTTGAATTGAATATAGTCGCCAACTAGGCATTTTTATCCCGAAGGAAAGGTAATGTTGCATAAACCTAGAAAGAGAAGGATAAGACGGTTGCGAACCAGATAAATTGAGAAAAGGGGTTGGTTACGACCTTGGAAGGTGTTAGCACCCAGATCGTCCGTCGTACTCGACGGGATCCACGCTTACAAGATTGTGTTTAAAAGGGGTAGGTGTATGTGCTATCTGTGTGCAAAATCTAGGGGAAGAAAGTAAAGGTGTCAGTGCAAAAGGGTGTGAATTGCTCAGGAACTAAGGCTTAGAAAGAAAGCTGAAAGAGGGGGAAAACACAGAGACTTTTGTTCGATAACTGTTAAGTTATGCCTACGTATCCTCTCATGCAATGAGGAAGTCAGAACACCATAGTTCGACTCAAAGAGACTGAAAAATAAATTGACTGTGAACTGCTTACTTGCCTATATTCAAGTGTATGACTCGTCTGGCTTTAGTGCTAACTGTCTTGCATTAGACAGAAGAAGCAAGTTCTCGTTTGTGAATGAGTGTGATGAGAAAATAATCCCGAAGGAGACGATTATTGTTTGTTTTTGTGTTTTCAGTTTTTTATTATTTTTGGTGTTTTGCATAAGATTATGAGCTTAAGCCTAAATCCAGGGTTGTAAACTCATTATATCCTCCCTGATTATGGATAATGAGCCTAATTAAGTGTGAGATAAGCACCTCAACTTAATTACCATGATGATATAGGATTAAGATCATTAACCTACTTGTGATCATTTAGATGTTTTTGGGTTTTTGTTTAGTGTTAAGTAATGAGTTTAATCTCTAATCACAGATTAGTGGACTCATTACACCATCCTAATAGAAGGATAATAGATGAGAACACTTAAGTTGAGGAAGATACCTCAACTTAATCCATGGTTAGGGATTAAATTCATTATATAACAAGCCTTTATTAAATGGATTTTAATTAAGGATGGGATTAAGAAGTGGATTTTAAGTTTGTAAGACAACTTGAGGGGGACTTGTCTATTAAACACTAGGGTTAGTCCCTCTTAACCATAAGGAAGAGATAGAACCCTAATGTAAGGCCCAAGTTACAAGATAAAGTCTTAGTGATTATTAATGTGTTTTGATTAAGATGTGTAAACAAATTAAAGGTTTAAAACTAAGGATTAAAGTTATACACTCCATCCTAAGAGAAGGATACATGCATAACCCTAATTCCAAAGTCCTAAAGCTTTAAGAGTTTAGCCTCTGATTAAGAGATGAGAAGAGAGACTCAAGGATACTCAAAGGTAAAATACTAAAAGGGAACTATATAAAACCCTAAAATTTATCATGCTTGGATATCCTATGGTTTGTGAGGCTTAAGAGAGAAGATCTTCAAGGCCACCAATGGAAGAAGCAGATGAAAAGAGAAGGAGGAAGAAGAATAAGTTACTTACTTCCTGAAGAAGATAAGTAACTTAAAAGAAAGAAAGTGGGAAGGAGGGAGTATAAGTGAAGAAAGTTCACTTAAAAGACAAATAAGAAAGCATATGAAGAGAGAAGGAAAGGTGGGAAGTGAAGGCAAATCCACCTCCCAGATAACTTACCAAAAGCTCCTGAAATGTTAGTATGAATGCATAAGGCATAAAGCAAAAGGAAATGAGATGAAATGAGATGCAAAAACCAAAGTCAGAAGTGAATATGCAATGTAAATGGCATATGAGATGATGCAAAGTCATACAAGATATATTTGAATGATCATACAAGGATGAGATGCAATGGAAGCATGTTTAGAAGCATGAAAACACATGAATGTTCATGAAATGTAATGGATGCAAAGCATAGCAAATGAATGAAGAAATGATCAATCAATGTTCAAGCATGTCCTAAGATGTCTAAGATGTCATACAAATGCTTGAAATGTCATGGCAAGTTCATATGATGATGAAATGCAAAGGAGAATGCAAATGAAGATGCAAAATTAGGGTTTAAAGGCAACATGAGATGCATATGACCAAAACAGAAGCATCCAACATGATAAAAAATTGAAATCAAGCACAAACAAACCCTAATCCCATATAAGATCACACCCCAAAGGAGAAAGTCAGAAGCCAATCCTAGTGGAAGTTATGAAATTCCTAAGTTTGCTAGGGTTTTTGGGTGCTTCTAAGGGGAAAATGAAAATCAAATTGAAAATGCAATATAAACTCATGAAAAAAATAACCTAGAAACTATATTCAATATTTGAAATAATTCAAAAAGAATCAAGTTCAAACTCATCATGGTTAGGCAAAAATGAATTTTTCAAGTTAGGGTTAAAAAATGTGATTTTTAAGAACCCTAATTCAAAGAAAATTGTGAAATTATGATCAAACCTAAAATGAAATTTGTATGATGAGTTTGAAAAATGTTTCTAAATGTATTGGAATGGTTCATGATTTTTTTTGGTGATTTTTAGAAACCTAAATGCATTTTTAATTAATTAAAATCCATTAATTAATTAAAAATAACATTTAAATATTTTGAAAATACCTTTTTAATGCAAAAAATAAAATAAATATTATTTTCAGGTTAAGAAAAATATTTGAAATAAAAATGCAATGTTTGAGAATTTTTTGATGAGTTTTGCTATTTTTAATAAAATGAACAAAAGAAATTAAAAGAAAATGAATTAAAATGAATTTAAATGAAAGTCAGAGGATCCAATGGCCATGATTCAAACTGGGGAAGAGGGTGTTGACTGCGCGTGAATGAATGGTCAGGATGCAATCTGGTATTTTTATTAATTAAACCTGATTAATTAAATTAATTAAAGGATTAGGGTTTAATGAAATGACCAGAACTGTACGCTACTTAAACTAATCTCAATCCAAGGGCTCACATTCAAATTGGCAAACCAAACCCTAATTAATCTCAGGCGACCGGAGATAAGCTCCAGTCGTCTTCTCCGGCCAACCCCTCACCCTATCTTCTTCCTCAAGCCACCCCAAGCCAAAATAACTGCCCAGAAACACTCCCCATACATCATACAATCAAAATCACTCATCAAACATCATTTATATCACAAGAATCAAGCAAATCAAATCAAAAACATTTTCACGGGCAAAGTTTCAGAATATCATGAAATGCTTATTTCTTAACCATTTTCAATTTTAAACACATCAGGATGATCAGTGCAACACATAGAATCAATTTATAACAAGAAAAAGAGGTTCTGGAAAAAATGTTATTTAAGGTTACCTGAACTGAGATTCTTCAAAATAGAGCTTTCTGGGCCTCTCTCTTGTGCAAATCAACTCCTCTGGTCCTCCTTGTGCTAATGGAATGCTTGGATGAGGCTTATAGTGGCTGGTTTGGAGGTTTCAGTTCTGATAAGCAGGAATCGTGTTTTTGTTTCAGGGTGATTCAGGCAATGGTGAAGGGTGGGAAATGATCCTTGAGGTATGTGGAGTTGAATGGTGAAAGAATTTTTGAGTTTTGATGGCTGGTTTGAGAGGATCGACGAAGGGAAGGTTTATGGAATTTTTGAGCAATCTGAGTTCTTGGATGTTTCAGGCTTGTGTGTTGTGTAAAATGAGCTCCATATGATTAGTATAGGCCAATGAGAGTGCTCAGGAAGTGGGTGGTGGCATAGTGTGATTGGTATGGGCCAAGTTGCAAAAATGTCAACTTTGTGTACTTGAGGTATGAGCATGGTGCAAAGCTGGCTTTAGGGGTGTCTTGGCCTCAGCTTGATTCATGGATGGCCCTAGGATCATTTGTATGCAGCTGGAACACTTGGATCAAGAGTTGCCATAGTTTTTGCAAAGTTTTGCATAATTGTCATTTTGAGATTTCTTGAGAATCAAGCCATCAAAACCCTAGGTTCAAAGGCCAATTCTGATCTTTTGAAGTTGCTTTGACATGTTATGGTGCATAGAAGTTGATTAGAGGTCATGAAATGGCTTGGCAAGTGAAATTGCAAAATTCCTTGTTTGGCACGAACTTGAAAATTATAGGATTTTGCCAACTTTGAAAGGCCATATCTTGAGTTCTAGGATGAATCAAGACATGTTCTTGTACTTTTTGAAAATGGGAAGATCCAATCTACAACTTTCATGTTTAAGGATTTTTCATTTGAAGCATTTTTGATCAAGAAAGAGGAGGTTGAAAATCTTTCCCAAAATGGAAAGTTTTCATTACAAGTCATGTCCAAAAATGGAAATTTTGCAAATGGCTTGAAATTCTTCAATATTGTGAACTTCTAACCACTTATAAGATCAAATAAAGATCATAGAACCTCAATTTGATTAAAATGATTCGTTGGTTCCATTGTTGGGGGCCTCAGATGCCCTGATTCTGACTTTACTTGCTCAAGAAGTTACCCAATGATTAGATGACTTCCATAGTGAATATCTTCATAAAATTTGGTACACATGATACTTATAACATATTAAGACCATTAGAAACAAGAATGACCAAAAAATTTGGTATTAAGGCCTCTAAAACCAAAACCCTAATTTTAGGTCATCTGTGTAGGAAATCTTCAGTCTGCCTCTATGCCTTTGCCATTCTTTGTGATCTCTTGACTTTTGTGAACTTTGGGGAGCATATTATGATCATGGAACACACATGGAACCTCTTGGCAAGCTTAAAGAACTTTGGGATGACTCAGATCACTTCTTGGATTGCTCAGTTCACAAACCCTAGATGCAGATGAAATGAAACTATGCAGTGAAACAAATATGCAATATGAGATGGTATGCTTATGCTAATGCAAAAATGAAAGATCACAAGCCATGGTGTGAGGAAAAGTGAGGGAAAATTTGGGGTGTTTACAGTGTGGAGCGTATTTGAAATGCCCGGGTTGGATCTAGAAACGACGTGACACCATCTGACCATAGATCCCTTCACCCGAGCTGTGGCACAACGCAGGAGGAAACAATCCCCGAAAAAGATAGAGGTTGCCGAATAGGACGTAAAGACCTCATAGAGGAACAATTTGTAACTGAGGCTAGGTATACCACATGGCTCTCAAATGTTGTATTAGTTAAAAAGAGCAATGGAAAATGGCGCATGTGCTTTGACTACACCGATCACAATCGGGATTGCCCGAAAGACGCTTACCATTTGCCTAACATTGATAAGTTGGTTGATAACTCTGCAGGTTTTAAATTATTGTCGTTCCTCGACGCCTATTCCAGGTATAATCAAATACCCATGGCCGTGATTGACAAGAAATACATTGCTTTCATGACCGAATCAGGCAACTATTACTACAACCCTTTGGCTTGAAAAACGCGGGAGCGACCTACCAATGCATGATGAACAAAGTCTTTTGAACATAAATCAGAGATATGCCCGAAGTTTACATGGACAACATGATCTTTAAATCTCACGAGGAAATCGATCATGCTCTCCACTTAAAGAAATATTTTGATCAAGTACGCATGTGCAAAATGCGATTTAATCCAGAAAAATGCACGCTCGGGGTACGTGCAGGCAAATTCCTCGATTTTTATCTAACCAAAAGGGGAATCGAAGCTAATCCCGATAAGTACCAAGCATTTGCCGAAACGCCCATGCCAAAATCCAAAAAATCCATCCAGTCACTAAACGGGGTTCTCACATCTCTATCTCGCTTTGTGGCAAAATCCACCTAACACGCGCTTCCCCTCTTCAAGCTCCTCCGCAAAAAGGATGTTTTCGAATGGACGGAGGAGTGCGAGCAAGCCTTGACACATATCAAGAAGGCTTTGTCAGAACCCCACGTTCTCTCCCGACCAGAGGCCGAAAAAACTTTGTTCCTATATCTGACCGTCACAAACGAAGTTGTAAGCGCCGCCCTCATATGAGAAACACCCGAGGGAAAAAAACCAATCTATTTCACGAGCAAAGCCTTGCAAGGGCCTAAGCTTAGATATCAATAAATTGAAAAAGTCGCCCTCTCACTCCTCCACGCAGTAAGGAGACTCAAGCTTTATTTTCTGGCGCACACAATCATTGTTCAAACATATCAACCCATCAGACAACTCCTCGGTCGACCCGACATGGCCGAAAGGATACTCAAATGGTCATTGGAACTGTCTGAGTTTGACATCCGGTACGAAAGCAGATTATCCCTCAAAGCACAAGTACTGGCTGATTTCATGGCCGAAATAACTACCCCGGAGAACAAATCTTGCGCGTCCAGAAAATGGACCATTTTCGTGGACGGGGCGTCAAGCTCAATGGGAAGTGGAGAAAGGATTATTCTAGAAAATGAGGAAGGTATCCTGATAGAGGTATCCCTCACTCTATCTTTTCCCACCTCCAACAACCAAGCAGAGTATGAAGCTTTCCTCGTTGGTCTGAGGCTCGCCGACAATCTAGGAGCCGAAGAAATAATCATCTGTACAGATTCTCAGCTTGTGGCCTTACAAGTCAATGGCGAGTACCGGGTTATAAAAGATAACTTATCGGAATACTTGACCCTTGTCAGAGAAAAGATTACAAAGTTTACATCCTTAGAAGTCAAACATGTTCCCCGTGAACATAATGTACGAGCAGATATGTTATCAAAACTCGTGAGCATAAAAAGGAAAGGAGGAAACAAATATGTTATACAAGAGATACTTCCTCGGCCCAACATTAAAAAGACATTCTCAACGGTAGACGTAAACGTCATTGGCGACGCCAGCTGTTGGATGACCCCGGTCTACAACTACTTGACTAACGACGAACTGCCCCAAGACCCAAAGGAGGCCAATACAGTTAGGCGACGAGCCTGCTCATACATATTATTTGAGGGCAAACTCTACCGACGAGGATTCTCCATTCCCCTCCTCAAGTGCATCGAGGAGGAGTTGATCCTGCATATCCTGCGCGAAATCCACAAAGGCATCAATGCCCAACATCTGGGAGGGATATTTATGGCAAGGAAAGCCCTTCGAGCATGATATTACTGGCCAACAATGTAGAACGACGCCAAATATCACGTGGAAAAATGCGATAAATGTCAATGACACATGGATATGCACTTAGAACCTCCAAACGAGCTTAAAACATTGTCTTCCCCATGGCCATTCGCATGGTGGGGCCTGGATATCCTTGGTCCCTTTGTCATCGGTTCAAACCAAAATAAGTACTTAATCATCAGAGTGTACTACTTAACAAAGTGGATAGAAGTTAAGGCTTTAACCAAGATCACAATCCTTAACATATTACGTTTCTTCAAACGGAACATCCTCGCTCGTTTAGGCGTACCCCAAGCTATAGTTACCGACAACGAGACATAATTTACGGATAAAAATTTCCAAGAATTTGTTGCCAACGTAGGAACTAAACAACACTTCGCTTTAGTCAAGCACCCGTAAACCAATGGGCAGGCAGAATCAGTGAACAGGGTAATCCTATGAGGACTTAAGCGAAGATTTGACGAGATTAAGAAATGATGGGTTAAGGAATTGCACAGCGTCTTGTGGGCATACCAGACCACGCCTCACTCCACAACCGGGGAAACCCCTTTCTGACTAGCATAAGAAATAGAGGTCGTCATCCCCATTGAAATGCACGTACCGTCCAGACGAACAAAAGCTCCAATGGACGAAGATACCAATTCAGAAGAATTACGCGAAGGGCTCGACTTGGTCGAGGAAGTTCGACCAATAACACCCCTACGTGAAGCATCACTTAAGCAAAAAATTTCCATCAGACATGACTCTAAGGTCATAAAACGAACATTCAAAGTCGGTAGTCTCATCCTAAGGAGAAACCACAAGGACTCCAGAGAAGGTAAATTGGCCACAAATTGGGAAGGTCCCTACCGTGTTCGAGCAAAAACGGAAAATGGAGCCTATTACTTAGAAAAAATGAACGGGGAAGAACTTGCTCGTCCTTGGAACGCCTAGAAACTTAAGCAATATTACAGTTAAGGCGTATGCTGGCCTTCTTAGATTTGAAAGATAGAGCACAAGCACAGACCTAACATACATACCAAGGTACAAGTATTACATACCAAAATCTTTTCTTCGACGGTGTTTCCCTCATGAACAAGGAAGATCACCGTCACACGAATGGATCCTCAACCGAGTCCGTTGTCGTCTTCGTACTACGAACAAGCAGAATATACAGCTCGCGATGAGACGTTAACGCTGCAGAGCATGTGAAACACCCCACTTTCCCAAATAAACAAAATTAACATTTGTATATCAAAAATCAGAGTTTAAAGTGGAATGCCACGTTTTCAACAATAATAACCAACAAAACGTTTTTTCTCTAAAACAACGGAAAATTAATCTTTTTAACTCAACGAAGGTAATAAGCCAGTCTCAACAATAAATCCTTAAATAGTTCAATTTCAAGAAACAGATACGTAACGGAAATAAAACAAAACGAATGTAAATCCCATCCCGTGTTACGTATCAGAGCATCCTAAGACTCGAACATAACACACGACTCCACGCACTCTAAGTACCTGGATTATATGTACTTCCAAAGAAGCACATACACAATAACAACAACAAAGGGGTGAGAAAAAAAATTCAAATATAAATGGTGCATATAACATATACAAGGTAGTTTCTCACACATACAACAACAATCACAACAACGTTCACCAATAATCCACAACAACATATACAATAAATAGTTATACATAATAAATAACAATAAGTTATGCAATGTGAATCGACACGACACAATGCATGTGGTACTAGGTTTTTTTCATTCAATCGAACACGGATAATTACATACACCCATCCGACAATGATTATCCCAACACTCTTCGTAACAGAGTACGAATGATCGTATTCGCCCATCCGACCGATCATCCCAACAATAATCAACAAATGTATGCATGACAATGTAAAAGCATACATCATGTATAATTCACCATATTATACATCTACATGATCCATCCGATTAAAGCCCAACACAATTTCCGTCAATAATCACCTATATTTACCTCACACGATTTAATCGATTCTCTGACTAAATTAATCCACCTAATTTCCAACAATTATTCAATCTCAAGGTTAAATCTCGATTAAACATGTTTTAAGATTCATCTCAATACCTCACACCAAAAGAATCGGCTATGTACGTGAAATCGGGGAAGAAATTGCAAAACTGCGCATTTTTGCACCACCCTCTGGCCATATGCGTTTTGGCATAGAAATACGCGTATTGGCATGAGTCTATACGCCCACAAACGCCCCCAATACACATATGTACCCTCCCATATGTGTATTAGAACCCAAATGCGCCCAAGATACACGTAATTACATGCTTGTACGCATAATGACCTAGCAGCAAGGCCCCCATACGCGTAATGGCCTAGTCCATACACGTATGGGCAGAAACGGAACATTTTCTGACTTTTCTGCATGATTTCATACCTATACCTTATTCCAATCGATTTCATGGTTCATACCTGTTCTAAAATCGTTTCTACACCAGTTTTACTCTCCGATTTTCATACATCTTTCATCTATGTTACTATTTTTCGATTAATTTTCGTTCTAGATCTACAATTTACTCAGTTCATCAACAACAACAATATTCACCATGTTTCATGGATTCATCAGAACAACAACATCAATATATCAACAGATCGTCATCAAAATTATCATCACAAACGAAAATTCGTACAAACATAATGTAAATTACAAATTCGTTATGACCATAAAAAATAACAGAAATCCCTAAGAGGGAAGGATACCCCCAACTACCCATCATGTAATCACATGAATTTAAACCGTTCTCCCCCCTTACCTCGAATTTTAGAACAATTCCTGCGAATTTCCTTAAGGTTGAATGCCCTAGATGAAATTCTTCCTTCCTAGCCCCTTTGCTCTTCTCACCAATTTTCACGATTAATCGTTCTACTGATTTTCTATTTTTACTAATTCACTATTAACCCCCTCTTAACACATTACTAAACTGCCCCTTATTCCAGTTATTAATAATATTAATTGTAATTCTAATATTTACTAATATTGGTTTTTTTATAAAAGAATTAATAATAATAAAAAATAGTAAATAAATATCCTTATTAATATTCACACTCGACTACACCCATCCCACTAGGACACAACACCAAAAATAATAAGATACACGCCTTAACTAAGGCCAACTGAAGAACAAAATTACCCGACGATTAAATATTAAAAATGGGGTGTTACAACTCTCCCCCACTTAGAATATTTTTGTCCTCGAAAATGTACCTGATGAGAAAAGTTCCGGATACGACTCTCGCATCCTACTTTCTAGCTCCCAGGTTACACTCGCACCAGCAGCTCCACCCCAAGATACTCCCACAAGAGGAATCTCTTTACCTCTGAGTTGCTTCATTTTACGATCCTCAATTCTTATCGGCATCGCTTCCACAATAAGATTCTCTCTAACCTGTACCTCATCTCTCTGAATAACATGAGATGGGCCAGACACATACTTCCGAAGTTGCAACACATTAAAAATATCATGCAAATTCGAAAGCCCTGGAGGCAATGCCACCCTGTACGCAACGGTACTAACTCTTTGCAAAATCTGATATGGTCCAATGAACTTAGGATCCAACTTCTTCGATTTCAAAGCACGAACAACACCTGTCATTGGATTAACCCTAAAAAATACATGATCACCTTCAGCAAATTCTAATTCTTTTCTCTGGTTATCATGATAACTTTTTTGTCTACTCTGAGACGCTTTCATCTTTTCTTGGATCATATGAATTGCCTCAGTAGTCTGCTGTACCATTTCGGGTCCAAGCACCACACTTTCACCAGTTTCATACCAACATAAAGGCGTTCTACATCTTTTACCATACAAAGCTTCAAACGGCACCATTCCAATACTATAATGGTAACTATTATTGTACGTGAACTCAATCAATGGAAAATGAGTATCCCACGTACCACCTTGTTCCAACACACAAGTTCTCAACAAATCTTCCAAAGTCTGAATAGTCCTTTCTGACCGACCATCCATCTGCGAATGATAAGCCGAACTCAATTTCAACTTTGAACCCAAAGCCTCTTGCAAATTTTTCCAAAAGTCAGGCGTAAATCTTGGATCCCTATCCGATACTATACTCGATGAAACACCATGTAGTTTCACAATTACCCTAATGTAAATCTCAGCCAACTTCGTCAACGGAAAACTCATATTAATAGGAAAAAAGTGTGCATATTTTGTAAGTCTATCCACAAACAACCAAATAGCATCAAATCCTCTCGCTGTATTCGGCAAACTAGTAACAAAATCCATCGCAATCCTATCCCACTTCCATTATGGAATTTCCAACGGTTGCATCAATCCCGAAGGTTTCTGATGCTCCACTTTCGATTTCGGACACACCAAACAAGCATACACAAATTATGCAATATCTATTTTCATACCAAACCACCAAAATAACTTCTTTAAGTCCTGATACATCTTCGTAGCTCCTGGATGAATACTCAAGCTACTACGATGACTTTCTTCTAAAATTTCTTTCTTTAGATCAACATTGTCTGGCACACAAATTCTACCCCGGAACCTCAATACACCAGCATTATCCACCTGGAAATCACTTTCAGGATCATTGTCTCCCGAAGGCATCAAGTCAACTAACTTCACATCAAGTCTCTTATTCTCTTTAATAATATCCAATAAATCATTATTCACTTTCAACATTCCAAGTCTAACACTCTCAGGTGTCGTCTCGCAAACCATACTCAAATCCCTAAACTGTTCAATTAATTCTTATTCCTTCACCATCAATGCCGACATATGAATTGTCTTGCGACTCAAAACATCTTCTACAACATTAGTCTTACCCGGATGATAACTCAAATTAAAATCATAATCCTTCAGAAATTCTAACCATCTTCTTTGCCTCGTATTTAGCTCTTTCTGATCAAACAAATACTTTAAACTTTTATGGTCACTAAACACTTCAAATCTTGACCCATACAAATAATGCCTCCAAATCTTTAACACAGAAACCACTGCAGCTAATTCAAGATCATCAGTAGGATAATTCCTTTCATGCACTCTTAATTGTTTAGACGCATAAGCTACTATCATACCATCTTGCATTAATACACCACCTAGTCCCATCTTGGACGTATCACAATAAACAACAAAAGGTTCGCCATGACTTGGTAAAATCAACACAGGTGCCGTAGTCAATTTCTTCTTTAATTCCTAAAAACTTTCCTCACTAGCCGCATCTCAAATAAACGCTTGATTCTTCCTAGTCAACTGAGTCAACAGTAACGCCAAATTAGAAAATCCCCGAATAATTCTTCTATTATAACCTGCTAAACCAAGAAAACTTTGAATATCCATTACAGTCTTCAGAGGTTCCCATTGCAACACAACGCTCACCTTAGATGGATCCACCGATATACGATCACCATAAACAACATGACCTAAGAAACTTACATTATCAAGCCAAAATTCACACTTCGATAACTTAGAAAACAACTTGTTATCTTTCAGCACCTGCAAAGCAACTCTCAAATGTTCCTTATGATCATCTTCATTCTTAAAATAAATAAGTATATCATCGATAAACACCACAATAAATTGATCCAAATAAGAATGGAAAATACGATTCATATACTCCATAAATACACCTGGCGCATTAGACACTCCAAACGACATCACATCATATTCATAATGTCCATATCGAGTTCTAAATGCAGTCTTCTAAATATCACCTTCTTTCACTCGAATATGATGGTAGCCTGACCTAAGATCAATCTTACTGAAAACACGAGCACCAACTAGCTGATCCATTAAATCATCAATCCTTGAAAGTGGATACTTATTCTTAATGTTCACCTTGTTCAACTGACGGTAATCGATGCATAGACACATACTACCATCTTTCTTCTTCACCAACAACATTGGAGCTCCCCACATCGACACACTTGGTCTAATAAACTTCTTATCAAGCAATTCACTAATCCAAGTCTTCAACTCTGATAACTCTGATGCAGACATTATGTACGGCGCCATAGAAATAGTCCTTGTACCAGGAATAAGATCAATAGTAAACTCAACTTCTCTGATCGAAGGTAATTCCGTAATATCATCAGGAAATACCTCCGAAAACTCATTCACAACCGGCAACTCCATAATCGATACTTTACTTTTAATAGATAACGACGTGAATAATGCAAACATCATTGCCTCATCTTCCAACAAGGCCCTCAACTCTTTCGTAGATAACGAATTAGCCAACGCTTCCTCTTCAGGAGTAAGAAACAACTTCTTCTTCCTATAACAGTCAATATAGACCCGGTTGAATTCCAACCAGTTCATCCCTAGAATAACATCCATATTACCAAGCAATAAACAAATTAAATCCACATAGAAATCCCTATAAAAATACTGATCGGACACTTCAGACATACTAACGATGTAACCACGGAACCAATAGACGGAGTTTCAATAGTCATTCTCCGTTCTAGAGTAGACGGAACAATTCCTAATCTCTTCACACAATCAATAGAAATAAACCAGTGTGTTGCACCCGTATCAATAATAGCAACCAAAGGAGTATTATTAATAAAGCAAGTACCTTTAACAAAACGCTCCTCATTAGTGGACTGGGCTCCTACTAATGAAAACACTTTACCACTGGTTCCTTGGGTCTTCTTTGGTTTCTGACAAGTTGTACTGATATGACCCTGTTCACCATAATTGAAACAAGTAGGCATAGTCGCTCTACAGTCAGCTACCACATGACTTGTCCTTCCACACTTGAAGCACTTCTTGACTTCATTCTGACAAGTATTAGCACGATGACCTGTGCTTCCACACTTGAAACACTTCACAGGATTGGGATTTGCCTCTCCCCCACTTGGCTTCTTGTCAGCAATAACTTTCTGTTTACCTTTATCAGCCAAAGCACTGTAAGGAGTACCCCCAAACCTTGGCTTACCCTTCTTGTCATTCACAAATTTGTAGTGAGCAATCCGAGCTCTGTTTTCATTATCATAAATCCTGCTCCTACTTACTAGCTTTGGATAATTCCTGATCTTCTGACAAGAAATGCCCTGTTTGATCTCAGGACGTAATCCATTATCAAACTTCAGACACTTTGAAGTCATATCATCCTCCGTGTTATAATGTGCACAATACTGCACCAACTCCTCAAACTTTGCAGCATACTCAGCCACAACCATGCTTCCCTGCTTGAGTTCCAAAAATTTGACCTCTCTAGCATTGTGAATATCTTCTGGGAAATATTTCTTCAGAAACTCACCTCGAAACACAACCCAAGTAACAGCAGTACCTGCAGCTTCCAACCTTTGGCGATTGTTGTCCCACCAGACTTCAGCTTCACCCTCAAGCATGTGAGTACCAAACCTCACTTTCTAATCATCAGTGCACCCCATGGTCCTGAAGATGTTCTCAATTGCCTTCATCCATTTCTGTGCAGCCTCTGGATCCAGAATACCTCCTTCGTACTTAGGTGACCTATTACTTTTGAACTGATCCATATCACGAAACTCAACATTTCTTGCAGTTAGAGCAATGTTCACAACAGCTTGTTCCATGACTTTCATAGCATCAGGAAGAGCAATATCATTCCTTCCTGCCATACTATCACAACAAACACAACCACTACAAGTTAGAACTCAACAACAATCCCTATTTTAAGGACTGACTCGACACAACATCAGGCCGGTTGGACCGACCTGCTCTGATACCAATTGAAACACCGCATTTTCCCAAATAAACAAAATTAACATTTATATATAAAAAATTAGAGTTTAAAGTGGAATGCCACGTTTTCAACAATAATACCCAATAAAACGTTCTTCATTAAAACAACGAAAAATTAATCTTTTTAACTCAATGAAGGCAATAAGCCAGTTTCAATAATAAATCCTCAAATAGTTCAGTTTCAAGAAACAGATACGTAACATAAATAAAACAAAACAACTCTAAATCCCATCCCATGTTACGTATCAGAGCATCCTAAGACTCGAACACAACACACGACTCCACGCACTTTAAGTACCTGAATTATCTGTACTTCCAAAGAAGCACAAACTCAACAACAACAACAAAGGGGTGAGAAACAAATTCAAATATAAACGGTGCATATAACATATACATGGTAATTTCTCACACATACAACAACAATCGCAACAACGTTCACCAATAATGCACAACAACAGATACAACAAATAGATATACACAATAAACAAAAATAAGTTATGCAATGTGACTTGACACAACACAATGCATGTGGTACCATATTTCGTTCATTCAATCGAACAAGAATAATCACATACACCCATCCGACAATGATTATCCCAACACTCTCCGTAACGGAGTACGAATGATCGTATTCGCCCATCCGACCGATCATCCCAACAATAATCAATAAATGTATGCATGACAATGTAAAAGCATACATCATGTATAATTCACCATATTATACATCTACATGATCCATCCGATTAAAGCCCAACACAATTTCCGTCAATAATCACCTATATTTACCTCACACGATTTAATCGATTCTCTGACTAAATTAATCCACCTAATTTGCAACAATTATTCAACCTTAAGGTTAAATCTCGATTAAACATGTTTTAAGATTCATCTCAATACCTCACACCAAAACTATCGTCTATGCACGCGAAATTGGGGAAGAAATTGCAAAATTGCGCGTTTTTGCACCACCCTCTGACCATACGCGTATTTGCCTGGTAATACGCGTATTGGCATGAGCCTATACGCCCACAAAGTCCCCCATACACCCCAATACGCTCCAATACGCGTATGTACCCTCCCATACGTGTATTGGTACCCAAATGCGCCCCAAGATACGCGTAATTACATGCTTGTACGCGTAATGACCTAGCAGCAAGGCCTCCATGCGCGTAATGGCCTAGTCCATACGCGTATGGGTAGAAACCAAACATTTTCTGTCTTTTCTGCATAATTTCAGATTTATACCTCATTCCAATCGATTTCATGGTTCATACATGTCCTAAAATCGTTTCTACACCAGTTTTACTCTCCGATTTTCATCCATCTTTCATCTATGTTACTATATTCCGATTAATTTTCGTTCTAGATATACAATCTACTCAGTTCATTAACAACAATAATATTCATCATGTTTCATGGATTCATCAGAACAACAACATCAATATATCAACAGATCATCATCAAAATCATCATCACAAACGCAAATTCGTACAAACATCATGTAAATCACAGATTCTTCATGAACATAAAAAATAACAGAAATCCCTAAGAGGGAATGATACCCCCTAACTACCCATCATGTTAATCACCTGAATTTAAACCGTTCTCCCCCTTACCTTGAATTTCAAAACAATTCCTGCGAATTTCCTTAAGGTTGAATGCCCTAGATGAAATTCTTCCTTCCTAGCCCCTTTTCTCTTCTCACCAATTTTCACTATTAATCGTTCTAGTGATTTTTCTGTTTTTACTAATTCACTATTAACCCTCTCTTAACACATTACTAAACTGCCCCTTAATCCAATTATTAATAATATTAACTTTAATTCTAATATTTACTAATATTGGTTTCTTATAAAAGAATTAATAATAATAAAAATAGTAAATAAATAGCCTTATTAATATTTGCACCCGACTACACCCGTCCCACTAGGACACAACACCAAAAATAATAAGACACACGCCTTAACTAAGGCCAACAGAACAACAAAATTACCCGACGATTAAATATTAAAAATGGGGTGTTACAGCACATACCATTATCATGACTCGAGCACTGTTCTTCGACTAGGTCTACTCTGGCATTCTGACCGGTTACTCAAACCGCCAGACACACATGTATAGAGGACATTTCCCAAAATATACAAACGCATCCCAAGTCCCCTAGCAGGTGTATAAAAGAACATCGTATATGTTTTTAAAGCGAACATCTAAATGATCGAGCATCATACAAACATTTAGTGAAAATTAAAGAATTAAAGTGTGTCACAGACATACGTGCAAGTACAACAGATAAGTAATAAACAACCACCGCGGTCAGAAAGGCATTATAAAATACAGCCACGCGGACCGACTTGTTCGAATATTACATAAATGGGAGAAAAACTCCCCCAAGAAAAACAAAGGTCATGACACGCAAGCCGACCACCAAAATATAAAAAATACAAATAAGAACAAGGTCTTCAAGCATTCCCGTCCGCGGTAGGCTGATCATCAACGGGGACCCCCTGATTTCCTTCAGCCATGGTCGTATCGTCCTGTTCCGACGGCCTAAGAAATTCAGGCACAAAGATCTCTCCGTTCACAACCTCGTACAGGAAATTGATGCCATCCTCGTTGAGTACAACCCTGAGATTAACGATCTTCAGTTGATCCACCGCATTCTGGAATGCCACACCCGCTCTCTCCTCGAGGTCCTCTTCCCCCTGCTCGATCTTCGCGATCAGCTCAGGTCGGGTCACCAGCGATTTCAGGTCCTCAGGTTCATCCTCAGAAGGATCCATTGTAGCCTTGAGACGATCAACTTCATCCTTTGCAGCTTTCATCTCAGAGTTAGCGGTTGTCAGAGACTTCTTCAGCTCCTTTTTCTTCTTCAGGGTATCCTTCGCCATCTCAGAAGCTTTGTTGGCCTTATCCTCAAAAGCAGACAAAAGAAGCTTCAACCTCTGAATCTCTTGTTCTTGAGTAGCAGTCCCCTTGGCATACATAGAGGCCATAGCTAGAACCCTCATTACTGAACTTGCATCTCGAGCCAGAGACAACCGCCTAGTGGTCGACTTAGCTTCTCCAACTTCAGCGTCTCCGCTCGATGAAACTAGAATGAAGTCTCCTCGAATAACTTTGGCTTGAGAAAACAGGTTGGAAGGTCGAATGACGACTTCGTAGGAGTCCCCGTTAGGTTTATGACATCGTCGTCCCTCAACCTCTTCCCCAGTCTGGAGGCAGTTTCTAACGAACCTCGAGGAGCCGGAGTAGAGTTGCCTGAACCTGTGCCCGGTGCCACCAAGCGATCATTCCGATGATTTTGCTTTAATATGTTCGCTCTTCTTCTCTTGGCAGCGTTAGACATCACCTTGTCATGCAAATCCACCATCGAATCCGGAAAAGAAAAAAAGAAACCAGTTAGAGCATAAAGAGTATATGAGCAAAAATTAAATATGAACAAATAACTCTAAAGGCTACCGAGATAGGTTATAACTTCCTTGTCTGTATAACAGGCAAGGAGCTTAGACACTTCTATAAACCTAGGGGTTACTTTCGCACCCCTGTCCTTATCCAAAAGCGGGTGACCCGACTCGTCCACATGCACGTCATAGTAATTCTGGAAATAATTTCATCAGGGCATCATAGCCGGTCTGGTCCTCGACACTCAACTCAGAAGTGATAGTCAGGTATTCGTCTGTGTCATGCGTAAAATGATCGCGCTACCATGAGAAATGAAACTTCAGCATGAGATGGGGCATCTCTTTTTCCTGATCGTCAAACAAGACTCTCTCTTTGTCGTCAGTGTTTACTCCTCAAAATTTCACAGAGTCTTGAGCATGGTCTGAGATCGGTTCGAACAAATAATATCGATCCTTAAATTCTCTGATTGACTCCGAGTAGGCTTTGAAAATATTTTTTTTCTGTTTAAGGGAGACCCAACCATATCTCCCCTGAACGACCTACCTCTGTAGATGAAAGATATGGAAGAACAGGGGGAAAGTGATCGCGACTTTCCGAGTCTAAAGTTTCTAACTGCAAGTATACAACCTAGTCACGTAGTAATATAAGATATTGATCCCAAAGAGACTCGATAATTAACCTAGTGCTATCGGGATGTTACTATATTTAGCTAAGGCGAGTGATATTTTAGTTTTAAGGGGCAAGAAAGTAAGAATTTTAGATTAAATTAAATTATAATAAGGATATCGGTATGTAATTTGTACGCCTTCGTGAATTCAATAAAAGGTCGGCTTATTAAGATTTATCAACTTATCTTTCTGTAGAAAATGTCGGTTTAAAAGTCGTCAACTCACACTCTCATGGTCTTGCCTATTACTATACTCCTAAGTTCAATTAAGCTCTCTCGCTGTGTCAATTCAAGTTAAAAGTACTTTTTGGAAACCTATAGATTCTAATTGGTTTTGAAGCGCTTCCGCTGTATTTAAAATCAATGTTCGATTTTAGATATCCGGTTACAATCTCACACTCTCGTGGTCTTAATTCTAACCTTTTTACCTTTTTTACTTTCGTAACAAAAGTTGTTTTATAATAATAAATCAAAACCAAAAAGTAAATTGAGTTAAGGTTTTAGCCTAGATCTATTGAATTTGTTCCGGTTATACAATCACATACTGATTAAACGGTTTAGCCAGACATATTAATTAAATAAGAAGAAAGGTAGAAGAAGAAGTTCATAAAAATATAAGACATAATTATTAAAAAGTAAAGCATATAATTCATTAAGAAACCTAGCTGAAGTAACCTTGAATCAATAATTATTGCAGAAAATCAAACTAACAATTGCAGGGGCTAGAAACAAAATAAATGGTGATCGCTTCCCAAGGTAGGAGGCTATCACTAAAGTTTGGGAATAGAAACTAACAAAATGCTGAAAAAGAAATAAAGTAAAAAACTCTAAACTTAAATAAACGGGTTTCGAATGGAAAAATGACAGAAATTCGGTAAGGTAATCGAAGCTCCCTTTGAAACTCGAAACAACTACTATTTATAGCCTCTAGTGAATACTATTGTTGAGAATTAGTAGGAAAATCTTTAGTTGGGCCTTGACTGTGTAGGGTTGATTGGAGACTGGAACGACTGAGGAAATATCTCTGTTGAATGAGAGAAATTCGTATAATGACTCTCTGTTGTTTGACTGATGCATGCATTTTAGGCTTCTGATATAACAAATGTGACATTCGTCCTAAATTGTGACATTCGTCTTGGCTTTCTAAGGTGTGATGGTCGTCACCTTGCTATGACGATTGCAAAAACTCATGCAATCAGAATGCAAAAACTCTGCTATCTGCTTCATTTCTTCTGCTAAAAAGCCTCGTTTTTGTCTCATTTTCATTCTTTTCTTCCATAAGTCATACATAACATAATACCTGCAAAATAAACACAAACTTCAGATAATGTTGTTCGAAATGCGAAAAATAGAAAATTAAATAAACGTAAACCATGCTAAATAATCGATACAAAATCGTGTTATCAGAAAGTCGCTCCAATCTTCAGATATTCATAAGTCAGCTCGAAAGCTCTCATGAAAGCGAACGAGTTCGGGTACAATTGCGATGGTGAAAGCTCTAAGTGAATGAATACGAATATCTGAAAATTCGAGAAGGGGAGCCTGAATTTGAGTTCCTTGAAAAAGAAGTCGTACATAGGGAACCTATTAGGACCGTAGTATAAGAAGATACGATCCTCCTTGTTGGGATATTTGATGAGCCAATCCTCGGGATCCCCGACCACCAGATCCAGACCTTCCAGGGCTTGAAGTATATCAACTGGATAGTTAGCGACTCCTCAACAGCCTATTCTCCGACAGGAATATCCTGATCGTCATCATTATCTTCGGGGTTATTATTTTTAGTATGATCAAGAGTGGTTTCTTTGGAATCACTCGAGGCAGAAGTAGTTTCTCCCGATGCCATTTCCTCAGAGTGATTCGGGGACGAAGCTGTGTTGTCAGAAAGTTCCTCCACGTCCATATGGGCCAGTTTGTCTGCAGACATCTTTGCACCTGAGAATCAGGGAAAGTAAATGTGAATTCGATGTGTTAAATCAAATCTACCCTTCCACCGCTGATTAAGTGAAATAGCGTGCAGAGGAACAAGGATGCTTTCCCCGACCTAAGCCCTTATTCAAGGTAATTTACGCTCGTAATAACGTCCAAGTACTTACACGAGGAGGGGTAAACGCGGGGATATCAAATTCTCAGCTCGCATAAAACACAGATGACTCTGCGCAGAAGCTCATAACTCTGATCGAAGCTCAACCGGAGCTGCCATATAAAACTACGGGGAACGCCGCTAAAAACCCTAACTACCGCAATAACAATGGCACATTACGCGTCAACCGCCACACAGAAATAGGTATACAATACCAGAAAACCCTAACAATTTGAGTTACGGGTCCTATTGACCCTAATATATATCCTAATCGCATGCATATACATATCCAACGAGAATCAGAAGGAAGAATAGATAAATAAATGAAGAAACTTACAAGTTTTTATAAGAGAAGGTCGTGGTCGTTTGGCTATCCTTGTTGACGATGGCGACAGACTGTGGTTTGCGGCGGAGCAAGGAACTTGTCTTTGTTGAGCAGAAAAACGATGAATGAAAAGTATGAAACTGAATCCCAACGCCCTATTTATAACCTCATTCAGCACGTGCGCGGGCACGTGTGTCCTATAACCTATGAACGATGCACTCGTTTCCTAGGGACGGTCGTAGACTAGCCATCATCGCACATTAAATGCACACGCCTTCCAAGGTGCAGGCATGATGTGACTTCTCAGCACAACTGTTGAGATTCTCGTATGTCGACCACATTTTAACGCCAAGGGGCACTCGGGCTCTTACATACCGAGTTGAGGACAAAAGAATTTCACAAGTCTCAGTTTCACCCCGCACGTAGCTGACAACCCTTAAGCCATCACTTCTATGACCAGAAGCAACGACTTAGGGGGCTCTAGTTCCGGACAAGCCCAATGACTAAGAATGACCCAACCCACTATTGCTCCCAGGACGACCCAATAGCCCAATGTCAAAGGGACCCACTGACTTTATGCCCCTCATCCAAAGAGGATTTGTCGATCACGGTTATCCATGGTCGGTTTCCTCTGCTCCTTCTAGACCTCTACCCGTCATCCGGGGAAGTCGCTCAGAAGCGGCCAAGGAATTGCTTGTGCTCGGGGAATCCGTGATCCATTCTAATGACTAGTTCTGACACTTACCTATTTTCAGGGGATCCGTGATCCAGACCCAAAATAGGGACCAATAGCAAGGCGTTGTGGGCTCTTTATAAACCCTCTCATTCGAGAGGACCAAGTATCAAATATTCACTCCCTTAACTCTCTTACTCGTACTTGCACACTCTTTTGCTCGTTCTTACTTTGGCATCGAAGTACCTTGCAGGTACACCCCCATCTCTCCTCGACAACCGAGCATCATCCTCATCATTTACATCAGCATTCGGGGTCCACTAAAAATTATGATCGCCAAGAACGATCAACAAACAAATGTGCTTAATTAAGAAAATAAAGAAAATATGTTGCTACTTTTTGTTTTATAAAAGAGTCTAGTGTTTTATTATTGTAATGGTAATGTGATGCAAACATAGCTGAGTCCGAATATTTCTACAGTAGTGGCAAGGTATTTTGGAGATTTAGTAGCTTTGGTGAATATGCTTTCTTGTTACAAGTTAATTTTCAAAACAAATTAGCTTTATTTATTTTTGTGAGTGATAACACTAAGATGTATGTTCTAGAAACATAAAGATTTAGCCTATAAAATAATTCATATAAAGATTTAGCCTATAAATCATTGATTTGATATGTATTATATTTCTTTATTAATTTTTATATAAATACTATTCTTATAAATAGATGATAGGCCATTGAATAGAGATAAAAAAAATGATATGTGCATAACTCTAGGAGCAATATTAATATTAATAGTAATTTCTTTTTATTTTAATGATGAATATGCTTCATTACCATAAAGTAAATTTAAAAGAAAATTAATATTAAATGTTTTATAAATATAAATTATAAAAATTTCATTTTATTTAATATGATATGATTGTATTGTGAAGAAATTTGAAATAAGATACTAATTAGTGAGGGATTTGGAATATATTACTAACTAGTAAGGGAATTGAAATATGTCATTAATTAGTGAGGAAAATTCGAAAATAACATAATATTTTATGTCACATTTTAGTGATGGGTATGTACATTTTGTGACGGTTTACTTATGTCACAATTTGTGACAGATTATTAATTCCCTCACAAAATTTTGCGACATCAAAATTCGCTACAATTTTTTTATCGTCATAAAATCCGTCACAAAAACAATTTGTGACGGAATATTAATGCTTTTGTGACGGATTTCTATCCTCTCTAAATTTAATTTTTTTAGTAGTGATATGCCATTTCTTTTCATATTGATAACATGTTGGAACAAACAAATATTTTCCTTAATTCTTGTGTTAACTTTTTTTACTTGTCATGGTTCATGAATCTTATGAAGTTCCAAACAAGCAATGTCATATCTTCATTAGAGTCTAAATATTTTTCTTCCTAGACTTTGATAGATTTGCTTTTCTTCTTCTTGTCGGCTTATTTTTCTTAAACTAGCCTCTTTAGCGTCATCTTGTGTTCCTACATTTTTTCAAACAGAGTAGGCAAATCCATGTAAGATAAGTCCTTAGATTTAAAAAACACAATGACTTTCGGTTGCGAGTTATAATTATGAATTGGTTTTCCATATCTTGAATGTTTTATTTGAGTTTAATTATGAAAACCTTGTTCTAATGGGTTAATGTGTTCATCCTAACTTTTTTTACCTCGATCAGTTGTACCTTCATGGGTAACTTGAAGGGTGTCCCACATTTCTCTTGCAGTCTTATAGTGAGAAACACAGAAAAACTCACCAATGCCAAAAACAACAATGATAACAGTTTTAGATTTCAAACACCGCTCAACTTTTTTCATTTCCTTCTATGGTATGAATTTCCCCATCTTTGTTTTTCACCATACCATTAACTTAAGTGTGGTAACAAAAGGATCATTTTTCACAACCTTCCAAATATCATAATACACCCATTTATGAAGATTCTCATATTAATTTTCCACAAGGTATATCCTTCTCTATTAAAGGATGATGGTTTGATTAGTGAACCATTTGAAGTCAATCCTACCTCCTGGGATGATTACTCTTATAACAAGAGTACACTTAACATACTTTTGTCCCAAATATTTCTGTTTTAAGAGCCCCACTAAAAAATGACTTTAGGTTTTACAAGATCTATCCAAACAACCTTCAACAACAAATAAAGTTTTTACATAAGCTTAGATCAAGAACTTACAAAGAGAGTTTTTACACAGACTTAACTCAAGAACCTTCATCGAATATTTTTTACAGGATTAGCTTGCAACCTTCAAATCATTTATAAAATATATTACACAAGAGAATTACACTCTTGAATAAAATAGATTAATCACAACACCAATACAACACAACTCTCAGAAGGACTTTTCAGTCTTTCACCACTATGACAATTCCAATGAAAAGACAATTTTAGAAACAAAAAGACTAGAAAAATAACATAGAGGTTTCTATTAAAAAATATTGTGTAAAATGAAATTAGGACAAACCTTCTTTATATAGAAAAAATGCTCAAAAAAGGAAATACATGGACCAAATAAATGGTTTAATCGATTAAATCATCTTTTAATCTATTAATAATATTTCAATCGATTAAAACACTTCAAAAGATAACAAATCTAATATAGGAAAGGAAACCCTAAAACAAATATATTATTTTATCAATTGATGGCTTTTCTAATCAATTATAAGGTCTTTTTCATTGTTTTAATCAATTAGACCAATTCCTTAATCGATTTAGGCAACAAGTTAGCTTTCCTAATTGATTATAAATACTTTTAAAAAAATTCTAGATATACATGGTTTGGTTATAAGAAGTTTAATAAAATCATAGAGGATTTCTGTGTGTGATATTGCTTAATACTTTAAGACTTACTCTTGTCATTTTATAATTTCTTTTGATCACTCTAAAATGCTTAGCGCATGATCATATGAGCATTTCACTTTCTAACTTTTAGACATAAAGTTCATCTAGATATGCATGGTTTGGTTATAAGAAGTTTAATGAAATCACAGAGGATTTGAAATTTGTGTGTATGTGTGTGTGTGTGTGTGTGTGTGTGTGTGTGTGATTGCTTAATACTTTAAGACTTAATCTTGCCATTTTATAATTTATTTTGATCACTCTAAAATGCTAAGCGCATGATCATATGAGCATTTCATTTTCTAACTTTTAGACTTAAAGTTCATCTGCTTGATTCTACAATTGATTAACACTTAAGCTCGAACTTTAATCACCCGACTCATGAGGCTTAAGATATCTTGTTATTGGTTAGATGTCATCATCATGAATTACTGGACAATTGATATTAACTCCCCACTTGATAGTTGTCTTAAAGATAAAAATATCTATCAACAGCCAAATCTATTTGACTTATGGAGTTATCGTCTTTAAAAGTTTCTTGACAGTTGAAATCAATTGTCATTATCCAAGTTAACTAACAGTTCACTACCACAAATAATATATTTAATAACGACGATTTCACCTCACATATTGAAAAACAGAGGTATAATTTCTGGACGCACCCTATTTATTTTAATAAAAAATATACAATATATTCCATTGGTTATTTTGAAAATCGAGGGGTGAACCTATTCATTGTACATGCTTCAAATTCCACCAGCCCCAGTTTATGTTTTTATCCATTAAAAGTGACACATTCTTGAATATTTTATTTTTTATTTAAAAGTATGCTACTTTTCACCTCGATTTTATTTCCAACTGAGGTGAATATGTTTCTATGATATATATAACTTTAGCTTGTAACATTTAATTTCATTTGTCTAAACAACACAAACAAAACCCTAACAAAGAGCCCTAAACAACGAGAGCCATAAACACATACCATCTTAAATATGAAGGTGTTACATGTTTAGTGCTCTCGTTTCTTCTTTAGAAATCCAAATCTTTTTCTTTTACTTCTTCTTCCGAGATCTGGTATGTTAAACATCACTATTAATATTGTTGTTGTTATTGTTATTGTTGTTGTTGGTTTTGTTGTTAATGTTATTGTTGTTGTTGTTGTGGTGGTGGTGGTGGTGTTGTGGTCTGAAACCTTAGAGTTTTTGTTGTTTTTGTTATTGATGTTGTTTTTTTGTTGATGTTGTTGTTCTTATTTTTGAGACCCTAAACCCTAGAGGTTGTTTATTGGCGTTGTTGTTATTGATATTGTTGTTGTTTATTTACGTTTTTGTTCTTGATATTGTTGATATTGATGTTGTTGTTGTTTTCTTGTTTTTGTTGTTGTTAATATTGATATCGAGATTATGTTTTTTGTGATTATTTATGCAACTTTCATCTTGTTCCGTCTAGTCGAGTTTAGTATATCTGATGTCAATTGTTTGTTTCACTAGTCCTCTTTGAACATATAACCTAGTAAATTGATTTTGAAAATAGTAATATGCAAAAATATGTTGTATCTGAAACTTATCTTACATTGATTAACGATTTTCTAGTATTCTACAACTCATAATTCATCTCACGTTGTTCTATCGTTAAAATCTCTCCAATACTTCTAGTTTCCGTTCAATTTTCTTCCATAATTATTCATTTTTCAAAGCATCAAATTTTATGCTTTAAAGAATGAATTATTAGAAAAGGAAGTGTTGAATAAAGAACTTGAAACATTGGAGAGATTTTAACCATAAAATAGTGTGAGATGAATCATGAGTTAGAAGATGCTTCAAAATCACTAATCAATGTAAGTTGTTCTTCAAATATAACACAATTGTTCATATAATTATTTTTCTAACTAATTTTGAGAAGTTATATGTTATGTATAGGGTTTAGTGAAATAGGCAATCCACATTAGATTTAATAAACACAAAATTGTTTTACCCATCGCTTTTATGAGATGACTGAGGTACAAATATGGTATATACATTGGTGAAATTACAAAACCGATGGGACATGTGGTTTCACCATTTGAAAATTCCAAAAAGGTCTCCCTGTGGATCGAACCGATGACCTTTTCACATACCCATCAATTTTCATGACACCATTCTTTACCTCACCTATTTAGCCGAAGTTAAATGCATTTCACGTTTTAGTGATTTTTCTAGTGGTGAGTATACCCGAACAACACATATATTCACATAGGTTTTGTGAAGTGTGACAAAAGGGTAAACAAGTAAAGTCCACTTTTAAATCCAAAAGTATAATTTCGAAAACTAGGCCTTTAAAGCTATTACATCTAGATCTACTTGGCCCATTCAAAACCATAATTTTTTTATGGAAATTATTATGTATCGATCATTGGTGATGACTTTTTTCTCTCTCTTAATAGACATATTTTATTTCTCACAAAAAATAAGTCTTTGTTGCCTTTTGGAAATTAGGCAAGATTATTCCAAAATTTAAAGAAGTCTTAACATTTCATCTATTCGAAGTAATCATGCATGTGAATTTCAAAATAATGATTTCAAAAAATATTTATAATGAGAATGGAATTGAGTACACTTTTATACTCCATGAAACCCATAATGAATTGGAGTAGTGGAAATGAAAAATATATCTTTTGAAGAGTTAGAGAGGATTATGCTCAATGAATCAAACCTTCCTAAATATTAATTGGCTGATGCAGTAAGCATTACAAGCTATGTTATGAATAGAGTCTTGATAAGACATTTTTTAAAACTCACTCCATATGAAATTTATAAGAGTAGGAAGTCAAATATATATTACTTTCATGTATTCAAATCTAAATGTTTCGCCTAATTAAAATGAAGGATAATTTGGTAAATTTGATGCTAAAGCGAACAATGGCCCATTCCTTGACCGTTCCTTTTCTCCATTGCCTAATGAGAATATCCAATTTTATTAATCACCTAAAAAATTAATGATTCCATTATTATGCTAGCCAAATGAATCGACACACACACACACACACTTGTCACAACACGAATCACGAGTGCATGCAAACAATGTCGTGGTGTTCCATTGCTACTCTTACATTTAACCTTATTGTTTGACATGAAAGTATATGGGGATCAAATGTACTGCATTGACACTTCCAAATCGGTGCTATACCTCAGCAAAGAAAATTTTTACCTTGAAAGTTTTTTAATTTTTTCACACTTTAATGCATTTAAACCCATTACCTATTAAAGTAGTTAAAGGTCTGGTGGGCTTGTGTAAGGTTTTAAGCATAAGCATCCCAAACCAAAATACACAATGGATCACCCACAAACAAAGTCACAACTAAAAAATACATGAAATATAATGAGGTCCAAAGCAATGATGTTCGAGGTACTTGTCGCTCCATGGATTTCCATCCTGGTACAAACACGAAAGTGGCGCGGAGAAGGTAGAGTTGCCAGCCAATCATTTTTATCCCAAAGGAAGGGTAATGCTGCACAAACCTGGAAAAGAAAGGAAAGGGCAAGGTCCTGTGAACCAAAGATAATGGATTCAGGAGTCAGTTACAAACTGGGAAGGTACTAGCACTCCAGATCGTCCGTCGTACCCGACTGGATCCACGCTTAAAGGAAAATGTTTCAAAGAGTGAAGGAATGAAGCTGCTGCAAAAAACTGGGACTGGAACTGAAGAAAAGAAAAATAGGGAGGAAAATGTAGGGAAAATAAAAGAGTGCTTGAATGGGCTCTACCCACTGACTATGTATCTCATCAGGAAATGAGGATCAGAGTCGACATAGTTCCCCTAACTAGGGAGGAAGATTGCTTGTGTTTTTTAAAGCTTGAACTGCTTATGTCAATGCTCAGGTGTTGCAGGCTCGTTTGGCACAAGTGCTTTACCGTCTTGTAAAAACACAAGTAGGAGCAAGTTCATACGTTGAGAGTGAATGAGATGAGAAAAGAAATCCCGAAGGAAAGACGATTATTGTTTGTTCAGTGTTTTTTAGAAGCTTTTTATGAGGTTTGCATAGGTGAGTGTATCCAAGTCTTCTCAATGGGACGTGTACTTTTTATATCATCCCGGAATGGAATGGATAAGAGGCAAACCTAAGTAAGGAGTATATCCCCAAACCTAGTCCCACAGAGGAAGGCTCAAACACATTAGCCTGTTGAACTTTATTAAGTGTTTTTGTGGTTTTTGGATTAAGAAGTATTTTTTAGATTTTTGTTTGTAAAGCATCCCCATTTTAAGACTTGTTCATCATGATAGATACCCTACACCTCACCTCGATATGGGATGTGTGCAAGTATCCCATGGCAAAGTCCATTGGCACATGAGAAGACTCGTAATTTATTTGGTGACTTGAAGTTGTTTTGAGATGAGAAGAGAGAGAGAGAGAGCAAAGAGAACCAAATGCAAAAATGTTTTAAGGTACCTTAATATGTCCTTGAAAATATTCAAAAAGAACCGAACTCATAACATTCATGGATATCAAGAAGTAAAATCAACAAGACACTCATGGAAGAAAGAAATTCAAAAGAAATTAAAAGGTCAAAATAAAATAAAAAAGGAAAATAAAATTTGACAAAATTTTATAAAATCCTAAAGATGTTTTGTGAAATTTTGTAGAATTTTTAAAAGCCTAAAACTATTTTTAAAAATTAAAAATGAAACTGAATAAAATAAAGAAAATAAAATTAAAATAAATAAGTCAGGAGTGCAATTAGGAATCCATACCAGTTCAAATATGCAAGCAGGCTTAAGGAGGGGGTGGAAAAAACAATTGAGGCCCAAGTGCTTCATAAAAATATCAGTCAACAAAATGTTGAATCAATCTCCACCGCAGAAAAGATCAAACGCTCACCCAACCAGTTAACCAAGTCCAAGTAATCAAATCCTACGCTTCAGGACAAGTCTTCACAAAGTCGTTAGATCTAAAGGTCATGCACAAGGTCAAACAAAATAAAAGTAAACTCATCCAACGCATCAGGTTTAATCACACCATGTTAATTACATCCAACGACCAACAATTAAACTGATAAAATAAAACACAAAAATCAAATGGCACGTGAGAGGCTTGTGCCTCATTAATATGTTGGAGCACCGCCAACTGTCAGATGAAACAGATCGAACGACTCATAAAAAATCTGGGAAACAAAACATATAACATGAACATCACGCAAGTCACTGGCTGGAGAAGACTCTGGTCGTCTTCTCCTGCCAAACTCCGGTAGGATCAAACAATTTTTTTTTCCAAAAATGCAAAATTTATACACCAAATGAAAGCTCATACATCAAGGATCACAAATCCACAACCACATTTCACTAGAACACAATACACATTTGTCGCTCCCCGGATTTCCATCCTGGTACAAACGCGAAAGTGGCGCGGAAAAAGAATAGAGTCGCCAGCCAGGCATTTTTATCCCGAAGAAAGGGAATGGTAATGCTGCACAAACCAGAAGAAAGAAAGAGGAAGGACACAGGTCCTGCGAACCAAAGAGACTGAGTTCGGGAGTCGGTTACGACCTGGGAAGGTATTAGCACCCAGATCGTCCGCCGTACCCGACGGGATCCACGCTTGCAAAAAGGAACTATTTCAAAGGGTGAGGGTATGAAAACTGCAGCTAAGAAATGAAAATGAAAGGAAAACTGGAAAGGAAACTGAATAAGAAAACAAAGAGAAAAATGTAGGGAAAATAAAGATTGTGCTCGAACGGGCCCTACCCCGCTGCCTACGTACCTCATCAGGATAATGAGGATCAGAGACGCCGTAGTTCCCCTAACTAGGGGTAGAAAAGAAATTGCTTGTGAATTAAGGGCTTGAACTTCCTATGCCAATGCTCAGGTGTTGCAGGCTCGGACGACGAGTGCGTTACCGTCTTGCAAAATGACAAGTAGGAGCAAGTTCGCGGACGGAGCGAATGAGGTGAGGAAAGAATTCCAGAAGGAGAGACGCTTATTGTTTGTTTGTGTTTTTTAGAGGCTTTTATGAGTGTGCCACAAGGAAGTGAACTCAAGTTCTCATCAATGGAATGTGCACTTGTCACTACATTCCAAGATGGAATAATAGAACAAGCACACTCAAGTAAGGAGAAGATCCCCAAAACTTGAACCCAAAGATTAGGGCCTAGGCTCACTAACCTGCTTAATTATTAAGTGTTTTTGGTTATTTACAAATGAAGAAGTGTTTTTTATGCTTTTCTTTATGAAGCAGATACCTTGATCAGACTTGTGCATCACAAGGTAAACATGTACTATCCCAAGATGGGATGACCACAAGCATACCTCATGGAATAAGGCTATGGATCAAGACATCACTCTACAATTATTTGAGTATCTTTTAAGAATTATGAGATGAGAAGAGATGAAAGAACCCAAAAGATCTCAAAGGGAAAAATTCTAAAGGGGAACTAAAATAATCCTAAGTATTCACATGCATGGATATCCTAGGTTAGTAGGGTTTCTATCCTAAAAAGAAAATCTCAAGAGAAGAAGAAGAATATAAGAGGAGGGATGAGAAAGGCCTAAGCCCAACAAGAATATGTTAGTCCATATAAACAAAATGAGAAGAGATGAGAGATGGAGATGTGGAACTCAATTCCCACATCTCACACTTACCATAGCCCCTGCAAGATTAGTGTATCAACATAAAACCAAGGCATGAACCAACAAGTCAGAAGCTACACAAGCATATAGGCATGGCAAAGAATTCACAAGATGATAAGCAAAGCAACACAAGATCATATTGAGATGATTAGGAGTGAAACAAGTGCAAAGAAGGCATGCATAACACTTAAGGAAATAAGGCACATAAAGAGACCCAACACCAAGACTCAAGAAGATTCAAAACCTATCCTAAGACTAGGAACAACCCTAGACCTCTAAAGGACCCTAAAAGATGAGGAGAAGTTGGCACAAGTGCCCTTCTAAACTTAAAAGAGCTTATAAGACTTAAAGTATGCAAAATAAAGCAAAGTAAGGTAGAAAATACCCAAGAAAAAGATCCAAACATCTAAAAAATCTACCAATCCAGCAAAGTATTCTCCAAACACAAAGAAATGAGAATCCAAAAGGGTTTGAAAAAATACAGCACCAAACTAGGTCAATGAGGCTCACAGATGCAAGGTATCACCATTTAGGGTTTTGAAAATTGATGCACAAGTAACTCAATCAAAGTCCAGCAAAGAAATTTGTGAAAAATCCAAGATAAATCATGAAGATAGTAGAGTGTCTTAGGATTTGAATGCAAAAAGAATGGGGTTCATAGCTTAAAGGATGAGGAAAAATGAAATTGGACAAGGCAGATTGGTCCATGAGAGTTCACAAAAAGCAATGCCTAATATTGAATTTATTTGGCCACGTGGGATGAGATCAAAAATCTGAAAAAAATATGATAAAAAACTAGATGAACCAAGGAATACACATGAATTTTTTTGGATTTTTTTGATATTTGGAAGTATTTTTAATGAATCGAAATGAAAGAAGTAAAGAAAAGCAAATAATAAAAATAGTAAAATGAGGGGGGAGTGTGAAGAGCAAGGCCAATCAATTCAGACTGGCCACTTGGGCCCAGCAGGGGGTGCGAGTAGCACCTTGGCCTTAGGCCCACACGAAAATGAAAACAAAAAAGAAAACTCAGGTTTCTTACATTATTTATGTTATGTTTCAAAAAATAAAAATAAAACAAAACTCATGTGACTATGCATCAATTGGTCATGCTAGGGTTTAAGTCACAAACGGACAAAAAACAAACGCGCCCAACCACAGCCCAACACGTCATCATCTTCAACCTCACTCTCATGAAACCAGCCTGAAACACACGAAACAACAGAGCCAAAACAACACCAACACCTCAAATTCAGAGAATCATATCTCTCTCATTTCTCCATGAAAATACACAAATCAAACATCAAAATGATCCTTGAACCAAGCATAACAAGAATCAATCATCACAGACATGTAAGCTAGCACACACAAACCAAACCAAAGCAAAATAGTTTGGATCTAGAAACTTCAAAACCCTAGCTGGCCTCATTTCAACATCATTTTCAAAACCAAAGGGATCCACATACTCAGTGTAACAAGCAGATCATAGTATGCACAACAAAAACCATTTACAGATCCATAAATTTAGAGCATACCTGAGATTGCACAGTTCCAAAATCCACCAAGAAAACCAATATCCAGCTCAAGATGTCCCTCTTGCAATCTCTTCTCACAAAATAAATGTGAAAGAGGCCTCTAAAACAGCCCACTCTTGCTCTGTGAAAGTTTCTGGTTTGAACTGAACTGATGCAAGAATCTTCTTCTAGCTCAAAATGAGGGTTGCTCCATGATCTGTGAAGCTCCAAGAACAAGAATATGATGTTTGTTTGGTGAATGGAGTTGTGGATGATGAGCTATGGGAAAAATGCAGCAGGAGCAAAAACTGGGAAATGAGAGAATGGTGGCGATTTTTTGCCAAGATAAAACCTTAGCTGGCCCTTTTATGATGCCCTAAATCAGTCCAAGAAATGAGAAAGGAAATGCACGTGGGAGGAGTGTGATCCAATTGAATTTGCAAAAATGCATAAAGGGTGTGATGGAGAGATTAGCTCGTGCCTTGCCCTTGTACCTTGCACATGCTAATCCTATTTCCTTTGCTGATTACTAATGAAACATTCTCAGCCCTTGGATCAAAGTGTGTTGCAAACTCTCATGCTTATGCACCTTTTGCAAGTAGGATGGGACCATGCATACCATGCACGATTTTTATGGTTCTCTTTGAGCCAAATTTCTCTCATACCCTGCATAGTGATGTGATGATTTGATAATGTACATAGAATAGCTTGCAATTAATTTACATGACAATTTGCAACTTAGTAGAAACTAAGATTTCCATATGACCATGCATTTACATTTTGTGAAATTCAACACATTCCATACATAGACCCACCAATTTTCCTTGAGCTAAAAACTTCATATGTCATGAATAAAAGGATGGTGGCCTCACCTTGCACTTGGAATTGGAATACATGAGCCTTTTTTGAGATTTTGCATAATTTGCAAAAGTGTGAGATAAGCTCACCAACCTCACTCTTTGCTTGGCCTCTTAGCACATGTGCAAGCCTTTTCCAATCCTTGATCAAAACACAAACAACTCTGGCCCTTAGAACTAGCCATTACATACTTCTCATGATTTGGCTAAATTTGCATTTTTGAGGCCACTTCCTTGCTTGGCACCAAAATGTAAATTTCTCTTGATCAAAATCATCTAAATGCCTTGCATTGTAACTTAGTAACCTCACTTGATCCATTCCAACACTTGGAAATGAGTTTTGAGCACTCTTGCATTTGGTGTGTACATGGAAATGTGATTTTGCCCTAAAATGCATGAAATTTTCGAAGGCCCTATCTCTCAAACCATAAATCCCATGAAAATGTACTTGTACTTTTTGAAAATGGCAAGCTTTAGTCTTCAACTTTCATGTTTGGGTTGGGTTCATTTGAAGAATTTTTGATCATGCTAAGCTCACTTGAAAATTAGGGCAAAAGTTGCTAAATTTGGAAAATCTCAAAATCCAACTTTGTATCATTTTTACAAAACCTTTCAAATATCCATGATTCTTGATCTTCAATCATCCCAAACATCTTATAACATTGTAAAGACCCCCCTTGGCAAGAAAAAGTGGCTTGGACCCCTTGAAATCAGACAGTTGACTTTTTACAGGCACAATTGACCAATTACTTCCTCTGCAAGCAACTAAGGCAATGACTGACTTCCATTTGGAATTTTTCCATGAAAATTGACATGTAGGAACCTCTTATCATATAGAAAACATTGCCCAAAAGAGTTGGCCAAAATTATGAGGTTAAGGCTCTTGAAGTCAAAACCCTAATTTGGTTGCACTGCTTAGGAGCCTTGCATTGTCTTAAAACTTGTGATGATTAAGCAATCTTCTGAGCTTTTGCAAGTGAACTTGGCCTTGCCAAAGGAGTCTAGACTCATCATAGGCCTCCCACAAATCCATTGGAACCCTTGTCTTGGCTTAGATAGCCTTCAACACCTCCCCAGATGGCCATATGCCTCATGCTAGGGCTTGATGCTTGTCATGCTTTAATTTACTATGCTATAATGCTATATATATGACATGCTTATGATGCAGATGGTGTATTATGATGCTTAAAATGAAGAGGGCAAATTTGAGGTTCTACAGCTGCCCCTATTCAAGCAACTGTTGATCTGAACAGGACGATTGCTTCCGCTTTCGACCGTTCAAGATAAACTGTGGTTGAATACCCAAAAACGAAAATTTGCGCTCTGATGCAGAAAACAAGAAATGGGAAATAAACCCAATCCAATGACATTGCAACTGAGCTGAGAGATGAGCAGACGAGCTCCTTCCAACGAAACCAAAGGTTCTGATGAAACATGAAACGGACAAACCTTCTTGTGACCTGTGACGCCAGGTGCAGAAAGCGGACGAGTCCTTAAGAATCTTCAAAGTCATCTGAGATAGATGAATCTCCTTCACTAATCTTTACGCAAATAAGTGGAATAAGACGGACGAGTCTTCTTCGGATAACCCTTACGCAGGTTCCGGGAATGCCTATAAGTCTGTGGGATAGACATGCAGCTAGGATGGACGAATCCTCATCGCGAATCCTTACGCAGATAAGCGGAATAAGACGGACGAATCTTCTTCGGATAACCCTTACGCAGGCTCCGGGAATGGTTTTGACGTTTTAGTCCCACCGTCAGGGTTTTCAACCTCTTCACGAATCCTTACGCAGATAAGTGGAACAAGACAGACGAGTCTTCTTCGGATAACCCTTACGCAGGTTCCGGAAATGGTTTTGACGTTTTAGTCCCACCGTCAGGGTTTTCAACCTCTTCAATGCGGATGAGCATCGGAATGATCATCAAAGAAACACGGACGAGTGTCATAAGTCGACGATACGGACGAGTACCGGACGATGATCCAAGAAACACGGACGAGTGCTTCTGATATTTGATACGGACGAGTATCAGCTTATTCCAGGCGATCTTCAAAAGAAAATACCAAACACGGACGAGTGCCGGGGCGTGCAGACGAGCACTAGATAAGTAGCAGACACAGACGAGTGTCGAAGGATGCGGGCGAGCAATCTTCAAAGGGGTAACAAGCACGTACGAGTGCTAAAAGATGCGGTCGAGCATCAAATAAAGATGCGAGTACGGACGAGTACTGGCGACTTTCTTGGGGATATGCCTCAAATAAAGAGGAATCGAAAAATGCACGGACGAGTGCTGCAGGGATGCGGTCGAGCATCACATAAAGATGCGAGTACGGACGAGTACCGGCCACTTCACTGGGGAAAACTTCAAAGAACACGGACGAGTGCCAAGAGCTGCGGACGGTCATCAAATAAAGATGTTAGCACGGACGAGTGCTGAGGAATACCTCAAATAAAGAGGAACCTGCCGAGGAAAAGGCACGGGCGAGTGCTGAAAGAGGATGAGCATCAAATAAAGATGCGAGCACAGATGAGTGCTAGTAGATATAGACTCTACTGGGGAAAGTGCACAGACGAGTGCCACCAGGTGCTAATTCATCTTGAGACTGCGGATGAGCAAACTGAATCATCAGATAAGTGCCTAAGAGTGCGAACGAACACTAAAAGAGTATCAACAAAGGCTGATTATGTTGGGAAGTAGACAATTCCGCTCTGGCTGAGGAATGAAGTCCTGGCGGCCTGTGGGAGAAGATTCCGGCAACCTGCTGGGGACTCAAAGCTTTTAACTCTGATGGAAACGAAATGTGGGCAACCTGATGCCTGTTGGAGAGGTTTTCACTGGAGGAAAGACGACTCTGCGTGACGTATACTTCGTTTACCTGCTTTGAACATCTGCTGAGGATCTGATCATCCTGCTCTGACTCCATTGGGGAGAATTTCTTCTTACTCCGCTAGGGAAATCCCTTGGGAATGAGAATCCCGATGACTCTGTGGGGAAATGAAGTTACCTGTAACCCTGCTGAGCAAGGAAAACTTCTAGCGATTCCGTTGCGGATAATAAACTTCTGACAACTCCACTGTGGATGGGAGACTTCTACTAACCCCTGCTGGGGATTGACCCGACTTCTAGGGAGTGCAGGTGTTCAGATACCTGCTGAGAATAAGTCACTTGTAAACAGGCGCTCTACCGGGGAAATACCTCTACTTGGAGAATAACCCTCTGCTGCTTGGTGATACGGTGATAACCTGTAAATCCTGCAATAACAGAATACACACATATGCACCAAGATTGGTACGGCCTGATCTATTCACCTGTTGTCACCTGACACTCAAAGCGATGTTAAGTGTCTCTGCAATGTCATTTTTATCAGTTCGAAAAGCAACATGTTTCGCATGCAATGTTATTTGTCAAAAATTCAGGACATTTTTGTAAACAAAATAAACATAACACGGTGTTTGACTGAATATTCTTTTATTGATTGGCCTCTGAATAGGCATAATTTTACATCAGGAAGTAACCACCTGGAAAGAGGTAGCTACTGTAAAATTGAGAAAAGAAACTATCCTAATGGCAACGGCACGGCATTCCAAAGAGTTTCCTTCCTGCTATGACTGGCATATCCTCAAGACTTTCCGTTCCGTCCTCGGCCTTCTGAAGAGAATGAGGGGGCTGATCTCTACCCTTCCGATATGGTCAAGTTGTTTGAAGCGGTGATGTGGTTCAGATAAACCGGAGCGCAGTTGTTCGCTTATTCCCTGATTTTGCGTGGATCGCCCTTTCGGGTTTTCAATCCACCGGGCTACCCTTTTTTGCCTGAGTTGTCCGATGTGGCTTTTCAACTCAGCGGGTGTACATTTTTTTTAATTTTTCCCTAATTTTTGCCCGAGCTTTTATTCTGTTTTTAGCTCGTCGGGATGCCCTTTTTTTGCCTGGACTATAATTCTGTTTTTGTGTCCAGCGGGTCTTTTATGCGAAGTATTTTTTTAACTGCGTCCGAGTTAACAGGGTACTGGAAGTCCTCGCCATCCATAGTGGTGAGCATCAGTGCTCCGCCTGAGAATACTTTCTTCACTATGAATGGTCCTTCATAATTTGGGGTCCACTTGCCCCTGTGATCTGAACTGGGAGGAATGATCCTCTTGAGTACAAGCTCGCCTACTTGGTACTCTCGAGTACGTACTCGCTGATCGAAGGCTCGCTTCATTCTCCTTTGATATAGCTGGCTATGACAGATAGCTGCTAATCTCTTTTCCTCAATCAGGCATAGTTGATCGTATCGAGCACGTACCCACTCAGCCTCATCAAGCTTGACATCCATCAGCACCCGTAGTGAAGGGATTTCCACTTCAACAGGCAAGACCGCCTCCATGCCGTAGACTAAAGAGAAAGGGGTTGCCCCAGTCGACGTCCTGACTGACGTTCGGTACCCATGCAACGCAAACGGTAGCATCTCATGCCAATCTTTGTAGGTGATGACCATTTTCTGTACAATCCTCTTGATATTCTTGTTATCTGCCTCTACCGCACCATTCATCTTTGGTCGGTAAGGAGAGGAATTGTGATGTTGGATTTTGAAGTCCCGGCACAGTTCTGCCATCATCTTATTGTTCAGATTAGAACCATTATCAGTAATGATTCGTTCGGGCACTCCATATCTGCATATGATATCTCTTTTCAGGAATTTTGCTACCACCTGGCGAGTAACATTAGCATAAGACGCAGCTTCCACCCATTTGGTGAAGTAATCAATCGCGACCAAGATGAAGCGATGTCCGTTTGACGCCGTTGGTTCAATCTTGCCAATCATATCAATGCCCCACATGGCAAAGGGCCAGGGTGAAGACATCACATTCAAAGGATTTGGAGGCACATGCACTTTATCCGCATAAACCTGGCATTTATGACATTTTCTGGCATAGGCACAATAGTCTGCATCCATGGTGATCCAGTAATAGCCCGATCTTAGCAACTTTTTAGCCATTGCATGCCCTCCAGCATGGGTACCAAAGGATCCTTCATGCACCTCGTGCATCAGCAAATCTGCTTCCGCCCTATCAACGCATCTGAGAAGTATCATATCAAAGTTTCTCTTATACAGGGAGCCATCCGTGTTCAGGAAAAAACTACCAGCTAGCCTTCTTAATGTCTTCTTATCATTGGGAGATGCCCCAGGTGGGTATGTTTGATCCTCCAAGAAGCATTTGATGTCATGGTACCAGGGCTTATCGTCTTTGACAATGTCTGTTGAGCACACATATGCTGGCCTGTCAAGTCTGGATACCGCAATTTGAGGCACAAAATTGGCAGCTTGCACTTTGATCATGGATGAAATGGTAGCTAGAGCATCTGCAAACTGATTTTCGTCTCGAGGGATATACTCAAGCTTGACTGTTGTGAAGAAAGTCAACAACCTCCTTGTGTAGTCCCGATAAGGTATCAGATGATCTTGGTGCGTGTACCATTTGCCATTGGTTTGATTAATTACCAGAGCTGAATCCCCGAATACAGTCAAAGTCTTGATCCTGAGGTCAATGGCTTCCTCAAGACCCATAATGCAAGCTTCGTATTCAGCTTCGTTGTTGGTGCAGTTAAAGGTGAGCTTTGCCGAAAAAGGCATGTGAACTCCCTTAGGTGTAATGAGTACTGCACCAACACCACGACCATTCATATTAACAGCCCCATCAAACATCATAGTTCATTCTTCTTCTGGGTCAGGCCCTTCAGTATGAATAGGCTCTTCATGATCTTTTGCTTTTATGAACATGATGTCTTCATCAGGGAAGTCGAATCTCATAGGCTGGTAATCATTAATGGGTTGCTCAGCGAGATAATCAGACAATACACTGCCTTTGATGGCCTTCTGAGAGGTGTACTGAATATCATACTCTGTGAGAATCATTTGCCATCTTGCAACCCGCCCGGTAAGTGCTGGCTTCTCAAATATATACTTGACTGGATCCATCTTGGAGATCAACAAGGTAGTGTGGGTCAACATGTACTGCCTTAGTCGGCGAGCAGCCCACGCTAAAGCACAACAAGTTTTCTCGAGCAGTGAATAACGTTGTTCACAGTCGGTAAACTTTTTGCTTAGGTAGTATATTGCGTACTCTTTTCGACCAGACTCGTCATGCTGGCCCAACACACACCCCATTGACTTTTCTAATATTGTCAAGTACATGATCAGAGGTCTTCCTTCCACTGGAGGCATAAGGATCGGAGGCTCCTGTAAGTATTCCTTAATTTTGTCAAAAGCCCTCTGACAGTCTTCATTCCACCTGACCGTTTGTTCTTTTCTTAATAGCTTGAACAAGGGCTCGCAGGTTGCTGTAAGATGAGATATGAACCTTGAAATGTAGTTCAATCTTCCTAGGAACCCTCGAACTTCTTTCTCAGTTTTTGGTGCAGGCATTTCTTGAATGGCTTTAACTTTGTCAGGGTCAACTTCAATCCCTTTCTCACTTACAATAAATCCCAGCAACTTACCAGATCGTACCCCGAATGTGCATTTGTTGGGGTTTAGCTTCAATTGGTACTTCCTCAGACGCTTGAATAACTTCAACAGATTTACCAGGTGGTCTTCTTCTGTGAAGGACTTGGCAATCATGTCATCCACATAACATTCAATTTCTTTGTGGATCATGTCATGGAATAATGTTACCATAGCCCGTTGATAAGTGGCACCAGCATTCTTCAGGCCGAATGGCATCACTTTATAACAGAATGTGCCCCAGGGTGTGATGAAAGTTGTCTTCTCCATGTCTTCAGGTGACATTTTGATCTGATTGTATCCTGAGAATCCATCCATGAAGGAGAACACCGAAAATTGAGCCGTATTATCCACCAATACATCAATGTGAGGTAAAGGGAAGTCATCTTTCGGGCTAGCTCTGTTCAGATCCCGGTAGTCAACACACATCCTCACCTTGCCGTCTTTCTTTGGCACTGGAACGATGTTAGCTACCCAAGGTGGGTAACTAGTCACGACAAGGAACCCGGCGTCCCACTGTTTCTGTACCTCCTCTTTGATCTTCATTGCCATGTCAGGGCGAGTTCTTCTCAGTTTTTGCTTAACAGGAGGACAGTTTTCTTTTAACGGTAGTCGATGCACAACTATGTCTGTATCCAATCCTGGCATATCCTGATACGACCAGGCAAAGATGTCAACATATTCACGCAACATTTCAATCAACCCCTTCTTAACTTCAGTCTTCAAGCTGGCACCTATCTTGATTTCCTTCTTAACCTCTTCTGTGCCGATGTTGATAACCTCGATTTCCTCCTGATGAGGCTGAATGACTCTTTCCTCTTGCTTCAACAACCTGACCAGCTCTTCGGGGAGTTCATAATCTTCCTCAACCTCTTCATCAGCTTGGTAGATTGGATTGTCGAAATTATGCTCGGTCATAGCGGGAGAGTTGTCAATGGAATCCGGTTGATCGACACTGCACAAGTGATGTGCTCATTCAGAATCTGTTTAGAGAAAACACACACCAAAAGCAAGAAAGAAGAACACATTGCCATTTTCTTTACTTGTGCAAAAATTAAAATTGAAAGAAGAGGAACGATTTGATTGAAAAATGTCCTTTATTTATGACAAATAAATGCTTTCAAAACATGGAGGCCCATACAATGGATCCTTGTACTTTGGGCAGAGTACAGGATTTGACATGCAGTATGTAAAAAATGACAAATAAACAATTACTTTGTGATCTAGGTGACTTCGACGATGTCTTCCGTAGACCAATTGGGCAGCTCCTCTCCTGGTGCACACGGGCGGATCCAATTATCCAGTTCGCACTCGCTATCTCCGTCTTCACTGGTAGCACAGATATGGTTGCGGTCCAGCAACCCAACACTAGTAAAGGTAATGGTCTTGTTGTCTGATGAACGGACGAGCCCATCAGGCTGATACCCAAGCCCGAACTTGTCTTCCTTCTTTTCCAGTTCCAGTAATCTGCCCCAGCCCTGGGCACTACCTGATTGCACAACCTCCTTGGCCTGCTTGTAGGAGGTAATAGACGTACTTTCTTTATCTTCAGCTTTACTCAGAGGAGACAGGGAACTAACATTCACTGCTTCGAATGCTTGACACAAGGTTTCATGAATTTCACCATCCATCTCCACATATTTGAATGTAGATAGATGACTCACAAATATGTCCTCCTCACCGCACACAGTCACAACTTGACCATCCGCTACGTACTTGAGCTTCTGGTGCAAAGTTGACGTCACAGCCCCTGCGGCATGAATCCATGGTCGACCAAGTAGACAGCTATAAGCAGGTTGGATGTCCATCACGTAGAACGTGCTCTTAAACACTTGCGACCCAACCTTGATCGGCAACTCAACCTCCCCAAAGACTGACCTCCGAGAACCGTCGAAAGCCTTCACCACCAAATCACTTGGCCTCAAAACAACCCCTTCCACATTGAGTTTCATTAACGCCTTCTTTGGCAAGACATTAAGAGATGACCCAGTATCAACCAGGACATGAGACAGCACAGCCCCTTTGCATTCAATTGTGATGTGGAGAGCCTTGTTATGATTCCTCCCTTCAGTAGTAAGGTCCCTATCCGTAAAGCCCAGACCATGGCTCGCATTCACATTTCCCACCACGGCTTCTAATTGATTCACGGTAATCTCCTGAGGAACATACGCCATCTGCAACACCTTCAGAAGGGCTTCTCTATGAGCTGGTGAGCACATCAGCAGCGACAAGATAGAGATCTTGGAGGGAGTTTGATTTAGCTGCTCGACTACCTTGTAGTCGCTCCTCTTAATAATCCTCATGAACTCCTCCATTTCCTTCTCGAAAGTACTTTGACCAGTAGCGGGAGTGGCATTATCTTCAGTTGCTACTTGCTTCCCTTTAGCTTTAGCAGAAGCCTCAACATCAGTGTCTCCTCTCAAAGTCTGGGGAGCGAATAGGCGACCACTCCTCGTGAAACCTCCACTTCCCCCAACATTCACCACAGCTGGGTCCATGGTTACTGTCTTATTTTCCACTTTCTGTCCTCCGACATACACTTCTGATCCGTAATGCCACGGAATAGCCTTCTCATCTGAATACGGAATAGGTCCAGGCACCGTGATGGTGACGGGACTTAATTCCGGGACATAAATAGTAACCGGCTCTCTTTGCGCTGGCCTTTCAGCAGGATCATAGTATATGGTCACCGTTGACACTTCATCAGTCCTCTTATCGACCCTGTCGAACTGTAACAGCCCATCAACCATCAGTCTCTGTAAACCAGTCTTCAATCTGTCACAACCATTCTTTGACTCAACACAGTCTTCGCAAACAAGCCCACAACCCGGGAAAACCCGACCCTTCACCAACCTCTCCTTGACCAGCTGTTGCACCCCAAAATTTGCCCTCACAATACAAGACTTTGTTTTCTAAGAAGGTTCACAAGGTTCACAAGCTTCCCAATGCTTTCAAGACCTTTCATGAGGTTCATGAAGTCTACAAGTTACTTTGTGAAGGTTCACAAGGTTCACAAGATTCACAATGCTTACAAGACCTTTTATGAGGTTCATGAAGTCTACAAGTCACTTTATGAGGTTCACAAGGTTCACAAGGTTCACAATACCTCCCATGAGGTTCACAAGACATCTTATGATGATTCACAAGGTTCACAAAGTTCACAATTGGTCAGAAGAGTTGACAATTCCCTCAGACAATGCACCTCCTAAGCAGTGCATCCAAAACTAGGGTTTTGACTTTAATAAGGCTAAATGGACTTCCAAGACCTCAAGTGAGATTCATAGCATCTTATATGTATATAAGAACCCCCATGACAAGTTTCAAGACTTTTCTCAAAAGTTTGCTCAGTCAGATGATCAGATAAGTCAAAATCAGTCAATGCAGTTAAAAAGTCAAACTGAGGTCAACTGTGGTCAAACCAAAGTCAAAATTCATGATTTTTTGCCAACATCAAGTATATGAAGTAAAATTCATCATTTGATCAAGGGTTGATCATGATTCATCAAGGAGATTCCAGATCATCAATAATCAGGAGTTTCTAAATTAGGGTTTCCTCAGTAAAAGTCAACTGAACTTTGACCAGCCATAACTTTCACATACTTCATCACCAAGTCTCCATCCAAATCTCATTTTGAAGGAAATTGAATTCTCTACAACTTTGATGTTTCAAGTTAATCCCAAAAATGCTTCATTTGGAAGATATGACCTAAGACATTATAGGTCATTTCAAAAGTCAACAAAAAGTCAACAACTTCAAAAGGGCATAACTTGAGATTGGTAAATGATATGGACCTGAAACCAATGGGGTTGTTTAGAGGACTCTTCAAGCTTTCCAAAAAGTCCATGATCACCCTCATACCTTTAAAATTTAGGGAGATATGCTCTTGCAAAGTTGGGAAATTTTGTGATGGTTTATATTGAAAATGGGGGTCTAGAACCAATTCCTTCCAAATGGGCTTGCTAAATTGAGATCCAATCCACATCATATCATTATGCACGACCCAATTGACCAAAATTCAGAATTTTTATTTTTATTTATTATTGATTTAATTCATAAAAATCATTTTAAATAAATATAAAATATGAAAATCTATTTTTGGGTGAAGATTGAGCTTCTAGAATTTCATAAATGTTGATTGAATTTGAAAGAGAAAGGAATCATGAGATTTATCCAAGAATAGCAAGTCTTCATGAACAAATATTTGACTTTTACACCATGATCTTTTTCAATCTTTTTTTGGAACAAATCTCCACACAACCAATGAGTTTTCTTAACCTAATTCACTCACATATATATACTAAACACAAACCTAACATTGATTCACGAATTGGCAGCCTCATAGTGTAAGTTCAAAACCACAAAAATCCATTGAAAACTCATATTCGGATTTCCAATTTGCAGGGCATTAGAAGGTAAAATAAGGACACTACAAGATTCCTTGGGCTTCATTGATCCTAAACCAATACTCATGTGCATCAAAGTCATCCCATAATGCATAATCCGAATTCTTCATATTCTTGAATATTTGTTTTTCGGTTTCACTAACTTAATGCGTCTCCATGAATTTTATTTGGTTAATAATGTTTGTATTGAGTTTATGAAGGTTTCTGGACAAAGAAATTGGAGTTTCATGCCCTAAATCCGAAACAGCCATAGTTAGGGTTTTGAATTCAAAAATGGGGTTCTTCGATTCACCTAATATAAATGTATTTTCTGGACATAATTGAACTGTACAGGTTATAAGGAACTCAAAGGTGTCCTTGATTTGACAAAACGATACTGTTTGATAGTAGTTTGAAAAACGCAGGTTGTGTGCGTATGAAATTTCGCAGGTATGTTCATAGCAAATTTCGCAGGTAATTTGGCCAGTCTCAAGGAAGAAGAAGATCAATTCCCGCGCGTCAGAAAATTCAAATATTATTGAAATATTTTATGAATTATTGTTGGTCTGTTTATCACACGCGCGTGTGTGCCCTGGTGGTAAGCTTGATATGCGTATGGTGTAAGGACCTTGGTTCGATACGGGGCTGGTGCATTGTTTTTTTTGTTATTTTTCAGGTTAAAAGCAAACATAATATATTATGGTTTCTTGCCATTATATAATAAGATTGGCTCTTCCAGCCGGGTGGTGATGCGCGTGTTTGAATGTACAAAGGTCCTGGGATCAAATCCCACCCCAGGCCTTTTTGTTTCTTTATTTTCCAGAATTTTCAAGATTAAGGCACAAAACCAAGGGAGACTCATTGTTATTGCATTGATGGTGCGCAGCTCAGTTGGTTACTCTCTTCATTATCCAGGTTAGGGACCTGAGTTCAAATCCCAGGTCCAGTTTTTTCTGATTTTTTTTTATTTTTCTTTTATGTTTATTATTTCTTACATTATATTATGATATATTTTTTAAATTATAAAAATGCAAATATTATTTTCTTATTATAAGGTATATATGTTTTGCTTTAAAATTCTAAAAAAAAATGATTGTTATTATTATATATTTATAAAATGTATATAAGTGCCATTTAATTAGTTTTTGTATATTATAAGTTAGAAAAACCCTAAAAAATATTGTCTAAAAATAAACCCTAATTTTTCAAAACCCTAATTTATTTTCTAAATACTTATTAAAAAGCTTAATTGTTATTCTCTAATTTAAATATAATTGTCACGTATATATTTTTTAACATAATTAATTTATTGTAAATATAATAATTAGTGGAAATTAAATTTTGTAAATATAATAATTAATAAAATTAAATTTTATAAATATGATTAATTTAGTGAATATAATATTTAAAACTTATTTTCTTCTTATAATGTGTAAATAATTGTTTTTTTTTATAAATCTTAATATGTGCTTAAAATGATTAAATTTGTAATAATAAAAATTTAGAATTACATTATGTTTAAAATTTTTTTTCTTTTATTCTAAATAATGTTTATATGTTAAAATTCAATTTTTGTGTCATTATAATATTTTTTATTATCTTATTTTAACCATGTTATTATTTATTTTGCTTTATAAATTTTATATATTATTATTATTTCACTAATTTTTATCATTTACTAACCTCTTTTATTTTATTATTACTAACCTTTTTGATTATTATTTAATATTATTATTATTTATCACTAACCCCTATTTCTTTATTGTTTATTCATTATATTTTGCTAATTATTTATTATTGCTATTTATTATTTTTTTTTATAATTATGTTGTAATTGTTTCTCGGATGTAAATTTTGTAATATTTTAAATATTTAATTATTGCTATGGTTAGTAACTTAGGGAGTGCAAAACATGTATGTTATTTAAAATAAATCTAGATCACTTTTAATTACAAGATAAATAATATTGAACACTCACACACGTAAGTCGATTTTTAATCGCCGTCTCACTTTCTAAGGTTATCCCTCAAGTTGCCTAAATCATAAGGTCAAGTGGGGTGTATAAAGCAAGTCCCTTTAAAAAGAAAAATCATCAAGTCCCTCATGGTTGCCTTTACAAATCAAGTCCCTTCGAACGATGATGATAGTCCCTCCTATATGCTTATAACACCCCACAGTTGCCTCCATACAAACAGATGTCCCTCTCATGTCCCTTACATCCAAGGTAATGACTACCTACTCCTTAATAGTAGGGATAGTCTTACCAATGAAAGGATAAAGAATAAGAAAGACTTTAAAACTTTAGGGTAGGTTCCTCTTATGTGCTTGCTCACTTCCAAAATTTTTCACACTTAACAAATTTCAAACAAATTTTCAAAAACAAGTTTTTACGCATCCGTACATGGATCATTATCAACTATTCTGAAAATTTTTCTATTCACACACTACACTTTCAAAAACAAATTTAAAGTGAGCTAAGTAACTAAGAGCCCATGGATAACCATGGATGTAAAGGGTGCTAACACCTTCCCTTTACATAACCTACCCCCCGGACCCAAAAATATCTCTTAAGGTCTTTCCTGTTCTTTTATACCCTTTCCTTTGGATAAAATAAAAGTCGGTGGCGACTCTTGCTATCCGCAACATAACTAAAGTCAGTTCTCCCACCGTGTTACAGAACTGGCGACTCTGCTGGGGACTAAAATTAAAGAGGGGTACCCTTAGGAATTAGATCACTTTTAAATTGTTTGCCTTGTTTGCTTTATATTACTTGTTGGGATGCTCTTATGTGTGAAAGGTCCTAACCCGGATCTAGTGTACCTTAGGTAAATGGCAATAGACCAAGGAAACTGTACGACGTATATCGATACGGTTGATCTGGTGGCCATAGTTAGTGTGACTTCTTGGTCGGTGCTTATGTTCCTTAAGTCAAGTTGAGGATAATATGAGGCTGCCATATGTTGTCAATGCACTAACTAACTTTTAGAACCCTAGTTATCCCATCTTAGCCTTTAGAAAAGTAGTGAGATAACCGGCTTTGGTGAAGACTGAAGTTGGTTGATACTCGATACTACGCTCATTGAGATTCTAAACTTGGAGGGTTTTGGTTGGCAAGTAAGTTGCCTACTGAACAACCACCCTTGTGAAGGATCAATGATATTGAGATCCCTTAGAACCTGGTTACTTTTGTAGGACAGGATGAACCATCTAACTTCAGGGGGGGTACTTACCTTAAACCTCATGCAAGCCTTTAAACCTAGGGCAATTGTGTGACTTGTTTGTGTGTGCCACATGTTTGTGATTGAACATAACATCATGACATCATCATGCATCATAAGCATAGCATTTTCACTAACCATTTCAAGGACCAAAAGATTTATCTTTGTTCTTTGCTTCAGGTCATGGCTTCTGCTCGTAGAAACACTATCAGGGTCAACTTTGTAGAGATACCTGCCAAGCTTAAAGAGTTAGTTTCTCAAGTGTCTGATCATTTCCAGTTCATCAAGAAACATGGTCACCTATTGGATCTAGTCACTTTAGGGTTCAATGAAGACACGATGAGTGTTCTGTTTCAGTTCTTTGACCCTAAGCACCATTGTTTTACATTCCCCGACTATCAGCTGGTTCCTACAATGGAAGAGTTCTCTAAACTTCTAGGTATACCTGTTCTTGATCAAAGACCCTTCACAGGCTTGGATAAGGAACTTAAACCAGAGGTTATTGCTGCAGCTCTACATCTGAAGAAGTCTGATATTGTTCTAGAAACGAGAAGTGGAGTCAAGGGTATTCTTGCCAAGGTGCTAATGGATAAGGCTCAAATGTTCTTGAAGGCCATGAGCTATGATGCTTTTGAGGAGGTCTTAGCCTTGCTGATATATGGCTTAGTATTGTTCCCCAATCCAGATCAGTTCATAGATGTTCATGCCATTAACATTTTCCTGAGTCACAATCCAGTGCCTACATTGCTTAGAGATATCCTACATTCTCTTCACACCCGTACTACAAGGGTAAGAGGAACTTTGATGTGCTGCATACCTTTACTTTCTAGGTGGTTTATTTCTCACCTTCCTCGCTCAGTAATGAAGAATGAGCAAGGGTTCAGATGGTCCAAGAGGATCATGTCACTTTCTCACTCAGATATCCATTGGTGCTCCAGATCTATGGAGAATATCACCATTATTGACCGTTGTGGGGAGTTTCCTAATGTGCCACTTCTAGGCATAAGAGGAGGCATCACCTACAACCCCTCTCTAGCTTTAAGACAGTTTGGTTACGCTCGGAGTGATGGTCCACATGACATGTTAATCCAGGGCATTGTGTTTGACTACGACAACGATCTTCAAGGTTACCGTCAGAGATTCATACGAGCTTGGGGAAAGGTAAACAGGATTGACAGCAAGACACTGGAGCCTAAGTACACTATTCCTATGGAGGCTTATCTCAGATGGGTACGATCACGTGCTCAGACACTCATGATGCCATATCCTGCCGTCCTACCAGTTACCATGGAACCTGTTGCTGAAGGAGACACAGCTTATACCATCCTTCACCCAGACATGCCTACTGATAAGGAAGACTTGCAGAGATCATGGATCCAACTGAAGGAGCAAAGGGATACTTTCGAGGCTCATTACAAAGCAAGCCAAGCAAGGATCCTAGAGCTAACAAAGCTACTTCACGAGGAACGAAACCTCAATTCATACCTCAATACAAAGAGGAAACGTCCATGGGAGACTTAAAACCCCATCTTTTGTACTTATTTCATTTCATTTTTTGTAAGCCTAAAAGGCAAAACAAAGTTATTACTAATAAAAGTTTACTTTCGTGTTTGTCTAAGCAAATTTAAATCTTGCGGTCCTTGAAAACATTGCATATGCATTCACATATCATTTCATTGCATCACAGGGTTATAATTGTGCACAGGTTTCTCATCTTCTCGCTGTTTATTTCAGCAATGGCTCTTGAACAGTCAGTTAAGGATCTTCAGGCACAAAATGCACAGTTCCAAGAGCTGATCTTGAACCTGTCCAAGGGGCAGGATGAATTGAAGGCACTGCTGGCCAAGAAGACTAAGAAGACTAGAAGGTCTGCTGGGTTGATCAACATGGGAAGAAGGTTCAAAGGTCTTGCCAAGACCAAAGAACCAGCTGAAGACTATGAATCTGAAGAATCTGAGCAAGAGGTAGGCAGTCTCCACCATACAATGGGGGACTCTGATTCTGAGGCTAATTACTACCATGAGCCTAATGAAGACAAATTCAAGATGCTGGTGGATAGGATGGATGCTATGGAGTTACAGAAATCATCTGGGCTGGATTTTGAGGATTTGAGTCTGATATCTGGGGTAGTCATACCCATTGGTTTCAAGGTTCCAACATTTGTTGTCTATGATGGGGTCACTTGTCCCAAGCTGCACTTGAGGTCCTATGTCAGAAGAATTCAACCCCACACTGCTGACAAGAAGTTGTGGATCCATTTCTTTCAAGAGAGCTTATCTGGAGCTCAGCTGGAGTGGTATTATCAGTTGGAGAGTGTCAACATCAGAGACTGGAATGATCTTGCTGAAGCTTTCTACAAGCAGTACCAATACAATGCTGACTTAGCCCCCACTCGCATGCAGCTTCAGAGCATGTCTATGGGTGCCAAAGAAAGTTTCAAAGAGTATGCTCAGAAGTGGAGAGATTTAGCTGGAAGAGTTCAACCCCCTTTGACTGATAGAGAATTGGTTGATATGTTCATGTGTACACTGAATGGTCCGTTTTACAGTCATCTCATTGGAAGCTCATCATCTGGCTTCACTGAGTTGATCATGACAGGAGAGCGAGTAGAGAATGGTATAAAGAATGGTAAGATCCAAGTGGGTGCTTCCTCATCAGGTGCTGCAAAGAAGCCTCCCACTGGGAAGAAAGAATCCAATGCTGTTTATGGTCAACCTGATCGTAACAGAAGGCATCAGTCTGTTAGTGCAGTTCATATTTCAAATCCAACTCCTGCAACAACAGAGCAGCCACAGGGCAACCAACAAAGGGCTAGAAGACAGTTCACGAAGATCAACATGTCAATGGCTCAGGCATTGCAACATTTGTTGAAAGCTGAACTTATTACTTTGAAAGAGGCTCCTCAGAATCCTAATGTTACCTCTCCCAGGTACAACCCCAATGCAAGGTGTGCATACCATTCAAACTGTCAGGGACATGATACTAATAATTGCTGGGTCTTGAAGAATAAAATTCAAGATATGATTGATGCTGGAGAAATTGAGTTTGATCCTCCGGGTACTCCCAATGTGATTACTGCTCCAATGCCAAATCATGAGAAGACTGTCAGTGCCATTGAGGAAGATCTACATGTCTATTCAGTTATGGAGTTGACCACACCACTGTCTGTTATCAAAAAAAGGTTAGTACAAGCTGAGATCTTTCCAGGTTGTCGTGAAGATTGTTTGTATTGTACATATAAGCCAGATAGTTGCTTCATATTGAGAGATGGAATTCAGCGTCTCATGGATAAGTATACTATAGTGTTTGAGAGGACTCCGTCGTCTGTAGAAAGTATGGTGGATCATCTGACTCAGGGTAGGAAGATTGAAGAGGTTGACATGGTTGACAAAGTACCACTAAGAATCACTTCAAAGGGTCCCATCAAAATCACTCATCAGGGTCCAATCAAGATTACTGCTGAAGGTCCCGTGAAAGTTGTTGCTGAAGCCAGAATAGCTCCTGTGATCATTACTACTCCTGGTCCTATCCCGTATACGTCTGACAAAGCTGTGCCTTGGCATTATGGGTCTGATGTTTACATCCATGGTGTTAAGCAAGAGCCTGTAGCTGATGTGCCTGTTGACATTGATAATATTGCTGGATCTAGTAAGATCACACGTAGTGGAAGAGTCTTCTCTCCTCCAGTTACTTCCAAAAACGCAGCTACTCCTGCTGCTACTTCTACAACTGATGCTCGGGGCAAGGGTCCTGTTATTGAGCCTGTATCTACTGATGTGCCAGCTGCTGATGACCTCTCTAAGCAGATGGAAGAAGTATTGAAGATCATTCGCAAGAGTGATTATGACATTGTTGATCAGTTGGGGCATACTCCCTCAAAGATTTCTATGTTGTCCTTGTTGTTATGTTCTGAGGCTCATGCCAAGTCCTTGATCAAGTTTCTGAAGACCGCTCATGTACCCAGTGCAATTTCTGTTGACCAATTTGAGAACTGTGTTGCCCACCTGACCTATGACAATGGGTTAGGATTTTCTGATGCTGATTTGACCCCTGCCAAGAGGGATCATAACAGGGCCTTGCATATTTCAATTGAATGCAGGGGCACTACCCTGTCACATGTGCTGATAGACAATGGTTCCTCTTTGAATGTGTTGCCTAAGGAAGTCCTGAACAAGCTGAGTCCCGAAGATGCTGTACTGAAGCCCAGTAATATTGTGGTAAAAGCTTTTGATGGTTCTAGAAGAGTAGTGCATGGGGAAATTGATCTTCCAATCCAAGTTGGTTCCCAGGTGTTTACTGCTACATTTTATGTGATGGATATTCGTCCTTCATACTCTTGTCTGCTTGGTCGTCCCTGGATCCATGGGGCAGGTGCTGTGACCTCTACATTGCACCAAAAGTTGAGATATCCGGTGAATGGAAAGGTTGTTACTGTCTATGGAGAAGAAGAATACTTTGTCAGCCATGTAAACACTTTCAAGTATCTGGAAATGGAAGGTGAATACATTGAGACTCCGTGTCAGACATTTGAAGTGGTTCCCTGGGTTGTTAATGATTATGTAGCTCCTCCTGTTGTGAAGAAAGTTCCTATGGTCACCAGAAAACCTCCAACAATGGCAATGGCCTCCCTCAATGATGCAAGAGCTGTGGTGGATGAAGGTGGTTGTACTATTTGGGGTCAGCTTCCTGATATTCCATACAAGTCTGACAAGTTTGGTTTGGGTTTCACTGCAGAGTCCCAGAAGGCTGTTCGTCGTGCTCGTGCTGCCCGTGTCACTAATCAAGGGGTTGTGAAGGACCAGATTAATGTTGTGGGAGATCAAGATGAAGACTACAACTTGGATGCATGGATTTTTCCTACTGTGGGTGTGTAACCCGGTGAACTGACTTTAAACAATGTTGCGGATAGCAAGAGTCGCCACCGACTTTTATTTTATCCGTAAGGAAAGGTTATAAAAGAACAGGAAAGACCTTAGAGAATGTTTTGGGTCCGGGGGGTAAGTTATGAAAAGGGAAGGTGTTAGCACCCTTTTCATCCATGGTTATCCATGGGCTCTTAGGTACTTAAGCTCACTTTTGAATTGTTTTGAAAGTGTAGTGTGTGAATAAGGAATTTTCAGAATAGTTTATAAATAATCCATGTAAGGATGTGTTAAAAACATGTTTGAAAATTTGTTTGAAAATGTTTAAGTGTTTGGAAAATTTTGAGATGAGCTTAAGTACTTAAAAGTAACTTACCCTAATGTTTAAAGGTCTTTCTTGTTTTTTATTCTTTCCTTAGTAAGACTATCCCTACTATAATGGAGTAGGTAGTCCTTACTTTGGATGTTAAGGGACATGTGAGGGACAGCTTGATTTTTAAGGCAATGGTGAGGTGTAATAAGCATATTAAGGGACTATCATCATTTTTTTCGAAGGGACTTGATTTGTATAGGCAACATAAGGGACTTTGATGATTTTTATTCGAGGGACTTGCTTTATACACCCCACTTAACCATTTATTCGTAGGCAACAAGAGGGATATCCTTAGAAGGTGAGACGGCGATTTAAAATCGACTTACGTGTGTGAAGTGTTTAAATTAATTATCTTTATTAAAAATTATCTAAATTGATTTTAAATATCATACATGTTATCACTCCCTAATTACTAACCACAATACATAAATAAATAAATTATTACAAACCTTTACACCAAGGAACAATTACAAAATAATAAGCAAAAATTAATGAAAAAAAATAATAAGCAAATAATAATTGAGCAATAAATAAATAAAAGGGGTTAGTCATAATAAGATAATAATAATAATAATTAAAAATAATAAACAAGGTTAGAAATATAAAATAATAGCAATATAGTTAAAAATTAATTAAGAGGTTAATAAAATCATAATAAGCAAAAATTAATAACAATATAATTAGCAATAATAATAGAAACCAAGAAATTAACATGCACAACCAAATATTTTTTTAATTCACATACTAATTATTAAATCATTTTTTAAACAAATTATAATTACAAAATTTTAATCATTATAAACATATATTTACAATTTATATACATATTATAAGAAAAAGATGAATTTTTAAATAGCATATTAAAATTCAATTTCTATTAGCCATTATATTCATAAATTATTTTTAATCATATAATTATCCTAAATTAAAATAGAATTAATTTGACTTATAATTATATTTACAAAAAAAAAATAAAAAAATTAACTATATTAGAATTTATATACATAATAATTATAATAAGAATTAGAAAATAAATTATAAAAAAAAAAATAGAATTAGGTTTTAAAATATAAATTAGGGTTTGTTAGAAAAAATATTTTTTAGGTTTTTAGGATTAGGGTTTATATATATGCGAATTTATTTTTAATATTTACATAATATTCTTTTAATTAACATAAATTAAACAAAATAAAATTTTAAATAGAAAAATAAGAGTGTTATTATATTTTAAAGAATTATTTTAAGGTTAACTAAACTATATAATATACATATTTTATAATAATATAATAATGATTTAAACTAATTAAATTAAGTGAAAAAAACAAGAAAATAAAAGAAAATGAAAGAAAAGGAACCTGATGGGATTTGATCCCAGGACCCTTGGTTTACCAGCAGCAACAAGAACCACCAGGCCAGCCAGGCGCAGGTGCTAGGAGGAAGAGTCCAGGCCGTTTTGTTCTTTGTTTCGAAAAATCCAGAAAAATAGCAAAAATAAAAGGCCTGGGGTAGTTTCGTACCCAGGACCTTATGAACATGCATGCATACGCTTGACCGCCTTGGCTGGAAGAGCCCAACTGCTAGCTCATTGGCAACGAATCATAATATATTGAATCTCCTTTGATCCTGAAAAATAAAGCAAAAAAACATTGCCTGGCCAAGACTCGAACTGGAGTCCTCACAACACACGCCTATCACACTTACCACCAGGACACACCTGTGCGTGTGATAAACAATCCAATAATAATTCATAAAATATTTCAACAAATATTTGAATTTTCTGACGCGCGGGAAGGATCTTCTTCTTCCTTGAGACCTACGACTTTTCCTGCGAAATTTGCCACAAACCTACCTGCGAAAATCAAATTGGCAGCAATACCTACAAATCTCATACATGGCCAAACTTGTAAAATTTCCAGAAATTAGTCAGTCAAACATGATCACAAGACAATTTTGAATCGAACCATGGTTCTTGAATGAATTTATATAGCCTATATCTCAAAGCCCTAATGAAGGTCATAAACCCTAGTAATGGCCGAATCCTTATAAGGTCATGAAAATCCAATTGATTTGTCCAGAATCGTTCAAAAGCTTCAACTAACATCAAATCAACACACAAATTTCATTAATAGTGATCCAATAATGAGAATCGAAAAATAAAATTTCAAGAACAATATGACTACGGGTTGTTCATATACGCATGCTATGGACATGTATGAGCATTGGTTTTGCATCATGGAAGACCAAGGAACATCTCTATGATCATAGTTTACCTTATAATGTCTTGTAACTCAAAATCCGAATCTCACTTTCTTGACAAATTTTTGTGTTTTGAAACTCACCTTGCAGCTGCTCAATTCGTGAATGATCATTAGGGTTGTGATTAGTATATATAGGTGATTGATTTAGGTCAGAAATATCACTTGGTTGTGTGAAGATTTAATCCAAAAAAGATTCACAAAGATCATTGTGTAATTTTCAAATATTTGACCATAATGCCTTGCTATTTTGGGAGGAATCTCATGATTTCTTTCTTCTTTGATTCCAATCTGAAATTATGAATTTTTAGGAACAAAATCTTCACCCAAAAATAACTTTTCATATTTTTTATTTATTTAAAATGATTTTTAGGAGTTAAATCAATAATAAATAAATAAAAAATAATAAAAATGATGAATTTTATTCCATTGGGTCGTGCATAGTGTTTGAAGATGGATTGGGTCATGAATTAGGCAGCCCATTTGAAAAGAAATACTTTTAAGCCTCCATCTTCAACATAAACCATCCTAAAATTGTCCAACTTTGCAAGGGCACATCTCCCTCAATTTTAAAGGTATGAAGGTGTTCTTGGACTTTTTGGAAAGCTTGAAGAGTCCTCTAAACAACCCCATTGGTTTCAGGTCCATATCATTTACCAATCTCAAATTATGCCCTTTTGAAGTTGTTGACTTTTTGTTGACTTTTGAAATGACCTATAATGTCTTAGATCATACCTTTCAAATGAAGCATTTTTGGGCTTAACCTTCAACATCAAAGTTGTAGAGAATTCAATTTCCTTCAAAATGAGCTTTGGATGGAGACTTGGTGATGAAGTATGTGAAAGTTATGCCTGGTCAAAGTTCAGTTGACTTTTACTGAGGAAACCCTAATTTAGAAACTCCTGATTATTGATGATCTGGAATCTCCTTGATGAATCATGATCAACCCTTGATCAAATGATGAATTTTACTTCATATACTTGATGTTGGCAAAAAATCATGAAGTTTGACTTTGGTTTGACCACAGTTGACCTCAGTTTGCCTTTTTAACTGCATTGACTGATTTTGACTTATCTGATCATCTGACTGAGCAAACTTTTGAGAAAAGTCTTGAAACTTGTCATAGGGGTTCTTACACACATATAAGATGTTATGAAACTCACTTGAGGTATTGGAAGTCCATTTAGCCTGATTAGAGTCAAAACCCTAGTTTTGGATGCACTGCTTAGGAGGTGCATTGTCTGAGGGAATTGTCAACTTCTTTGACCAATTGTGAACTTTGTGAACCTTGTGAACCTTCAAGAAGTGACTTGTAGACCTTATGAACCTCATGAAAGGTTATGGAAGTGTTGGAGAACTTGTGAACCTTGTGAACCTTCATAGAACACAAAGTCTTGTATTGTGAGGGCAAATTTTGGGGTGCAACAGCTGCCCCTGTTCAATTTTCTGAAACCTGAGGGGTTAGATTGGTATGTTTGCCAGTCATAACCTGGAAGGTTGAAGGGGATTGAACACAAAAGCCCAAAAATTTGCACTCACCAGTGCATAGAATGATATTGATGGTTGGTTGAACATGATTGAGTGGGCTTAAAGATGCCACTAGGGGGAAATTCTTCAGTAGTATAATGAGAGCTGTCAGGAATATGGAGCAATACTGACGTAATAGCATGTCTTCATGAGGATAGAGCAATGGAAAGCTCTAAAGCAGTCTTGAAGTAATGATTTCAGGAGGATGGAGACATCAATAATGACAACTCCAATGCAGTCTTGAAATAATAATGTGATGTGTCTTCAGGAGGATAGAGCAATCAATAATGATAACTCTAATGCAGTCTTGAAGTACTGATTTCAGGAGGATGGAGACATCAATAATGACAACTCCAATGCAGTCTTGAAATAATAATGTGATATGTCTTCAGGAGGATAGAGCAATCAATAATGATAACTCTAATGCAGTCTTGAAGTACTGATTTCAGGAGGATGGAGACATCAATAATGACAACTCCAATGCAGTCTTGAAGTACTGATTTCAGGAGGATGGAGACATCAATAATGACAACTCCAATGCAGTCATGAAATAATAATGTGATATGTCTTCAGGAGGATAGAGCAATCAATAATGATAACTCTAATGCAGTCTTGAAGTACTGATTTCAGGAGGATGGAGACATCAATAATGACAACTCCAATGCAGTCATGAAATAATAATGTGATATGTCTTCAGGAGGATAGAGCAATCAATAATGATAACTCTAATGCAGTCTTGAAGTACTGATTTCAGGAGGATGGAGACATCAATAATGACAACTCCAATGCAGTCTTGAAATAATGATGAGCTCATCAGGAGGATAAAATAACCCTGAGGTTACAATAAAGCAGTCCCAAAGATCATAAGTTTGTTTGTTGGATAATTAACCTGAAAACAAAGTAGCATTCTGTATAACAATATTAGTTTATGCTTTATATATGCATGTATGATATGATGTACTTAAGTAATGTACTATATATCTATGGGTATGTATGCTATGGTATGATGTAAATGATGTATGTATGATATGATAACTGCCGGAAACGTCTGGATGTCTTTGTATAACAACTGCTGGCCAGGGAAAATAAATCCCGATTCGTTGTTGAAGAATGTATAACCCTCTGTCTGCTGGGGATAAGAAGATGTAGATAACCTCCCGTATGCTGGGGATAACAGAGTATAAATATAACTTCCCGTTGTTGGGGATAGTAAGGTATATGTAACCTTCGTCTTCGTTTGATAGTAGGGTAAGTATAACATCCCGTCTTCGTTCGTCGTACCCTTATTGGAAAGTAATTTCCCGTATATCCGTATGAGGATAAAAGAGATGGATATAAATTCCAGGGAGTTTAGCCATAACATCCCGTCTTCGCTCGTCGTGCTCCTATTGGAAAGTAATTTCCCGTATATCCGTATGAGGATAAAAGAGATGGATATAAATTCCAGGGAGTTTAGACATAACATCCCGTCTTCGCTCGTCGTGCTCCTATTGGAAAGTAATTTCCCGTATATCCGTATGAGGATAAAAGAGATGGATATAAATTCCAGGGGAGATAAGACTCTGTGAAGATGGATTAGTCATACTGAAGGTTTTGTAATTGTCTTGTAAAGGTGAACCGGCGAAGCTTCGTTGAAATCCTCCCCTCGTTCGTCCTTAGTAAATACTATTACTGCCTTTTCATGCATTTCTGGTAAACATCAATCATATTAAAAGCATACATGCATTTCTGGTAAACATCAATCATATTCAAAGGCATACATACATTCAAACACAACCAATGGACGTTTCGCTTATGTAAATAGGGTAAAAGTAAATCTGGATTCAAAAGATGGAATTTATTTATATGAAAAGTGACCCATACACGGGTAAGTTTGTACAAGGAGACATAAACCCTAGTAAGAGGATTTTGCCATAAAGTTTTACAAAAAGAATCAGCTATGTGGGAAATAATCCTATTGAGTTTCAATTCTACTATTGCCACTCAAGTATCTCATCTTCTTGCTGTTGAGACGGAAACGATTGAATTGAGCTTTATCTGTTCGAGCTTGAATAAGTAGTACCACTAGTTGCAGTTTCATTGGTGATCCAAACGAGACATAGTCATACGCTTTAATCCCTAACTTTTGCCTGGATTGCCCTTTCAGGTTTTCAATCCACCGGGATACCCTTTTTTGCCCAAGCCGCCTTTTCAGGTTTTCGACTTGCCGGGTGTACATCTTTTTATATATATCCCTAATTTTTGCCCAAACCCTTTTGGTTTGCCGGGATGCCCTTATTTTTGCCTAGGCCTATCAACCTAGCGGGTCTCTTTTTATGCGTAGTATTTTTTGACTATGTCTGCGTTTACAGGCTGTGGGAAATCTTCACCATCCATTGTAGTCAGTATCATGGCACCTCCTGAGAATACTGTCTTGACTACAAATGGTCCTTCATATGTTGGAGTCCACTTGCCCCTAGGATCACCCTGTGGTAATATGATACGCTTGATTACCAAGTCACCAGCCTGATATACCTTTGGCTTAACCTTCTTATTAAAAGCTTTGATCATTCGCTTTTGGTACATCTGGCCATGACAAACTGCTGCTAACCTTTTCTCATCAATCAAATTTATCTGGTCAAGTCGAGTCTGAATCCACTCATCTTCATCCAAGCCTGCATCCTTCATAATTCTCAAGGAGGGGATCTGAACTTCAATGGGCAGGACTGCTTCCATACCATAGACTAAGGAGAATGGGGTTGCCCCTGTTGAAGTACGTATTGTGGTACGATAACCATGAAGAGCAAATGGTAACATCTCATGCCAATCCTTGTAAGTAACAGTCATTTTCTGTACAATCTTCTTAATGTTCTTATTAGCAGCTTCAACTGCCCCATTCATCTTTGGACGATACGGAGAAGAGTTATGATGCTTAATCTTGAACTGCGTGCAGAGGTCAGTAATCATGGTGTTGTTCAGATTAGAACCATTGTCAGTAATAATCCTCTCAGGGATGCCATACCTACATATGAGATTATTCTTAATGAACCGAGCCACAACATTCTTAGTTACAGATGCATATGAAGCTGCCTCTACCCACTTTGTAAAATAATCAATAGCCACCAGGATGAAACGATGCCCATTAGAAGCAGTAGGCTTGATTTCACCAATCATATCAATGCCCCACATGGCAAAGGGCCAAGGAGCAGTCAACACATTCAATGGTGATGGAGGTACATGAACTTTATCAGCATAGATTTGACACTTGTGACAAGTTCTGGAGTGTTGATAGCAATCAGCTTCCATGGTAGACCAATAGTAACCTGCTCTCAAAATCTTCTTTGCCATAGTATGACCACTGGAATGAGTGCCAAAAGTCCCATCATGCATCTCTTCCATAATCTCAGTTGCTTCCTTCTTATCCACACAACGAAGCATAGTTGAATCATGATTGCGCTTGTACAAAATCCCATTACTCAAAAAGAACTTGGCAGAAAACCTTCTCAGAAACTTCCCATCTTTGACAGATGCCCCTTCAGGAAACTCCTGAACTTCAAGATATCTTTTTACTTCATAGAACCAAGGCTTCTCCTCTGTCCTTTCTGTGTCAATCTCATTGCAGTATGCAGGCTTCTCAAATCTATCAATGGTAATCTTGGGAGCTTCATCATCCCAACTGATCTCAAACATGGATGCCATGGTGGCCAATGCATCTGCCAACTGATTCTCTCTTCGTGGAATATGTCCAAAGGTAATCTCTTTGAAATGTGGGATCAAAGACAACACATGTTCTCTGTAAGGAATGAGATTATCATGCTTGGTATCCCAATCTCCTTTAATCTGACTCACTACCAGGGCTGAATCTCCATACACATCAAGGAACTGAATCTTCATATCAATAGCAACTTGAATACCCATGATACATGCCTCATACTCAGCTATGTTATTGGTACAATAGAAACAAAGTCTGGCAGTAATCGGGGTATGACAACCTTCAGGGGAACTAATCACAACACCAACACCATTACCATGTGCATTAGAGGCACCATCAAAAACCATAGTCCATCGGGATCCTTGTTCAGGTCCGTCATATTGTCCAGGTTCTTTGGTAACAGTCATAATGTCTTCATCAGGGAACTCAAAATTCATTGACTGATAATCATCTACTGCCTGATGAGCCAAATGATCAGCAACAACACTTCCTTTAATGGCCTTCTGAGTAGTATACTGTATGTCATATTCTGTCAAGATCATTTGCCATCTTGCAATTCTTCCGGAGAGAGCAGGTTTCTCAAATATGTACTTGATTGGATCCATCTTTGAAATTAACAAGGTAGTATGGGTCAACATATACTGTCTTAGTCGGCGAGCAGCCCATGCCAAAGCGCAGCAAGTTTTCTCGAGCAGTGAGTATCTTGTTTCACAGTCGGTAAACTTTTTGCTAAGGTAGTATATCGCCTGCTCTTTTCGACCAGACTCGTCATGTTGCCCCAACACACACCCCATTGAGTTGTCTAGCACTGTTAAGTACATAATCAAGGGTCTTCCATCAACTGGTGGCATCAAAATTGGTGGCTCTAGCAGATATCTCTTGATTTCATCAAAGGCAGTTTGGCACTCATCATTCCATTCCATCACCTGATCCTTCTTCAACAACTTGAAGATTGGCTCACAGATGGTAGTTAACTGGGAAATAAATCTTGCAATGTAGTTCAATCGTCCCAAAAAACCTCTAACCTCCTTCTCAGTACGGGGAGCTGGCATCTCTCGTATAGCTTTCACTTTTGCAGGATCCACTTCAATACCTTTTCCACTGACAATGAAACCCAGGAGCTTTCCAGACCTAACTCCAAAAGTACACTTGTTTGGATTCAATCTCAACTTGTATTTCTTCAACCTCTCAAACAACTTGTGCAGATGATCAAGATGTTGCTCTTCATTCTGAGACCTGGCTATCATATCATCCACATATACCTCTATCTCATGATGAATCATATCATGAAACAAAGCCACCATAGCACGCTGATATGTTGCCCCTGCATTCTTCAAACCAAATGGCATTACCTTATAGCAAAAGGTGCCCCATTGTGTCACAAATGTTGTCTTCTCCATATCTTCAGGTGCCATCTTGATTTGATTGTAACCAGAGAAACCATCCATAAAAGAGAATACCTTATGCTGAGCAGTGTTGTCTACCAGAATGTCAATATGAGGAAGTGGAAAGTCATCTTTGGGGCTAGCCTTGTTCAAATCTCTGTAGTCTACACACATACGTACCTTACCATCTTTCTTAGGAACTGGCACCACATTTGCAACCCACTGAGGATAAGAAGTCACTGCTAAGAACCCTGCATTGAACTGTTTCATTACCTCTGCCTTGATCTTTTCTGACATTTCAGGACGCATACGACGAACCTTCTGCTTCTTTGGACGACAATCTTCTTTCACTGGCAAACGGTGAACCACAATGTCTGTATCCAACCCTGGCATATCTTCATAAGACCAAGCAAAGATCTCCACATAGTCACGTAACATCTGAATCAACCTGCTCTTGGCACTATCCTCTAAATCAGCCCCTATCTTGACCTCTTTTCTGTTTTCTTCAGTTCCCAGATTCACAACTTCGACTGGCTCTTCATGTGGCTGTATAGCTTTCTCTTCTTGTTGTAACAACCTAGCAAGCTCTACAGGTATTTCACAATCGTCCTCATTTCCGTCTTCAGTTTGATAGATCGGATTCTCGAAATTGTAATTGGCAATAGTAGAACCGTTATCAACAGGATCCAGAGTGGATGAGGATCTGCATTTTAGTGATGTGGGTGTGTGTAAGAACACATAGCTGATAAAGCAAAAATAAAAGAAAAAGAAAGACAAGGAACACAATATTTACGAAAACGAAACGTCCACTGATTTTATTGAATGAAATATGCAAATGAAATGACAACCCGTAACAAGCACACCATTGTGCCCCGGGTAAGGCACATGGCTTGAGAGTTTTAATTGTTCCAGAAAATTACAAAAATAACATAGTAATAGTATTTACTCCTGACTAAAGGAGATAGGGATAACATCTTCCGCTTTCCAATTATTGAGTCCAGCACCCATAGTAGGAAAAATCCATGCATCCAAGTTGTAGTCTTCGTCTTGATCTCCCACAGCATTAATCACTCCTTGATTGGTGATACGAGCAGCATGAGCACGACGAACAGCCTTCTGAGATTCTGCAGTGAAACCCACACCAAACTTGTCAGACTTGTATGGAATATCAGGAAGCTGACCCCAAACAGTACAACCACCTTCATTCACCACAACTTTAGCATCTTTGAGGGAGGCCATTGCCATTGTTGGAGGGTTTC